>JAFMOD010001722.1:46612-59704 GCA_019802435.1 Corydoras maculifer
GGGCTGAATAATTTTGCACATCGCACTTTTCAGTTTTTTATTTGTAAAAAAATTGTTGATTCATGTATAACTTTCATTCCACTTCACAATTGTATACCACTTTGTGTTGGTCTTTCACATTAAATTCCAGTGAAATATATTTATGTTTGTGGTTGTAATGTGACAAAATATGGCAAAGTTCAAGGGGTATGAATACTTTTGCAACCCACTGTACATACACACACACATACATACACATACATATATAATACGGATACGAATATACGTATGCATTCTGCCTCCTACGGCCACGCTGCAATTACACTCGCATTTCCTTTAGAAAATGCACCTTCGTAGTTTCATTTGTGATTGAGAACAGGTAATTCAAAATGTGATTTCATAGACATTTACTATAAAGATTGCCAATGCCAGTGCTACAGTAAACTTTATATTCTTCAATGTCCCTCTCAATGTTTTTTTGAATAAATATTGTTTATCATTTGCTCTTTTGTATAGAAAAAAAATGTTACACTTGATTCAAGATATTCCACACTACAGAGCAGCACAGTGGCTTAGTGGTTAGCACATTTGCCTCTCAAACGTGACTTCTTGGAATAGAAAATTTTAAATATTTATTTTTACTGACAAAGTCATTTTTACCTTTTATTTGTAGTATTAATTTGGGGAAGGTAATTGGTTTTTTTTTTTGGTGTTGTTTATAATTCATAGAATTTATTGAAGTCATACTGTGCTTTGTTGGTATGTCTGCTGGGATGTAAAGGTATTTTAAATTGCCGTTTAGATAACTTTTTTCATATTAAATCAAAGGTAAATATATTAAGCCTTATTAATGTATGCAATGGAAAAAAAGAAATGTTTAAAATAAAATATAAAGGATACAGTATATAATTATAATAATATACATTGTATAGCAAGAGGCGGCACGGTGGCTTAGTGGTTAGCACGTTCGCCTCTCAGCGCTAGGGATTCCCGGTTCGAATCCCCATCTGGGTGGAGTTTCCATGTTCTCCCCGTGTCTGCGTGGTTTTCCTCCGGGTTCTCCGGTTTCCTCCCACAGTCCAAAAACATGGATCAAGTTAATTGAATTCTCAAAAATTGCCCCATTTAGAGTGTGTCTGTGTGAGTGAGTGTGTGCCCAGCGATGGATTGGCGCCCTGTCCTGGGTCTATCTGCCCAGCGCTCAAGACGTTCTCCCCTGGATGGGCATGGGGAACCCCACCGCGACCCTAATAGAGGATAAGCGGGAGATAATGACGAAGATAATGAACATTGTATAGCTGGGTTTTTTTTGTTTTGTTTTTTTTTGCATTTTACATCAATACTGGATTTATTTTGTTTTGTCTATAGTAAACATAAGGATTATCATAACCATGGCACAATTATAAACAAGTCTTAATGTACTTTTTTTGTACATTTTTTTTTTAGACAAAACTGAGAAAAATGAAGCTGAAACTAAGACTAATTGTAAGGGTGTTTACCTTGTGGTCTGTGTTCTAAAGGAGTCTGTACTGTGACATTAGGTTTTACTGGGGTAAACTGAAAAACATTGGAATAATACTAAAGGTTTACGTATTTAAAATATGGATACTTTATTTATTTATTTTTTACAAACACCGCTACACCATATAGATGGTCCAACAATATTTTCGTCCTACCTAAAGAAATGCATTGCTTTCACACCAAATTAAGCTAAAAAAAACGGGATGCTATTCAACATGTTCTAACAAATTGTTAAAAGCACACCAACGCAATAATTTAAGACAATAGATTAGAATGTATATGCAGGACACAGTACAAGAATGAAGTGGTGCGGTAAATTAATTTAAAACGACCTATATATCGTTAACGAAAAAACATTTAGCTTCCACAGCTGTACCGGCTAGCAGGGCTAACGTGCCTCAAACTCAATCATCGGTGCATATACTTAGCTGTTTTAGTAGGATTTTCAAAGATTGTCGACGTCTGTGTATCATACTTACTTCTTTAACTGTTCCTTCATATTTGTAGCAAACCGCCGACTAAAACGATCTCTTATAATCCGACAATAAGCAATGTTTATGTGATACGTGGTCGATACGTCCTATCTGGTGGGAAAATATCAGATTGTCCTGCAATCTCCTCACAAGAACAGCTCTGGAAAGGTGGAGCTATTTCATTAACTTCCTCCCCATAGGCCTTCGAGAGGGAATTCTATGAAATATTCATTCATTCGTTATCTCCCGCTTTATCCTCTATTAGGGTAGCGGTGGGGTTCCCCATGCCCATCCAGGGGAGAACATCTCAGGCGCTGGGCAGATAGACCCAGGACAGGGCGCCAATCCATCGCTGGGCACACACTCACTCACACAGACACACTCTATATGGGGCAATTTTTTGAGAATTTAATTGACTTGATCCAAGTTTTTGGACTGTGGGAGGAAACCGGAGAACCCGGAGGAAACCCACGCAGACACGGGGAGAACATGGAAACTCCACCCAAATGTGGATTCAAACCGGGAATCCCTAATGCTGAGAGGCGAACGTGCTAACCACTAAGCCACCGTGCCGCCCTTCTATTTTTGGGGGCAATCAAGAAATTAAAACTTAAAAAATGCGAAACTTGCTGACTGTCACCAAATTAGTTTTATTTCATTTTTTTACCATGCATTTTCAGAAATTAGTTAAGCCTCAAAGATTAAATGTACATTAAGGGCCAAAAAGGTTGAAATATAGTAAATGACAAGCATGAGGAAAATACTTTCTTTTCTCAGATGTGGGTGGCTTTTCTTAAAAAAAAATAAAATTAAATAAAATTTAAAAAAATAATGCTTTTGCATTTGTGGGCAAACATATTCATCCATCCATTCATTATCTTCCGCTTTATCCTATATTAGGGTCGCGGTGGGCTTCCCCATGCCCACCCAGAGGAGAACGTTTCGGGCGCTGGGCAGATACACCCAGGATCTAGCCAATCTATCGCTGGGCACACACTCAGATATATACACAGACACACACAAACACACTCTGTATGGGGCAATTTGGAGAACTCAATTGACTTGATCCATGTTTTTGGACTGTGGGAGGAAACCGGAGAACCCGGAGGAAACCCACATGGACACGGGGAGAACATGAAAACTCCACCCAGATGGGAATTCGAACCGGGAATCCCTAGCATTGAGAGGCAAACGTGCTAACCACTAAGCCACCGTGCCGCGTATGGGATAATGTTTGTCTATAAATATATTATCTCTTCTCAGAAATATGGAATTGGTTAATTGTGACATATTAACAGATTTTCTCAGTATTTTTGAAAATGCTGTAAGCCTACTTTGTCTGAGGATGCCGTATTGGCCAAGTTCCCTAAGTACATTCTTCAAAATAAAAATAATCAGCCCCTTTTCAGCCTTCTATTGTAATTGCATTATGTGTATTTGGTCGCTTCTTGGTGTTTTTTCTTTTTGAAAAAGAAACTGTTTAACTATTTAACTAACTGCCTAACATTTAACTAACATTTATTAATAACAAAAAGTGATCCTACATAAACACACAGTATTGTTTACTGAATTGTAAATTTGAATAATTCTTATTAACCCCTTGGCAATTTTTGGATTTTTTGAAATTTTTTTGCAAACATCCCTGTGCATTACACCCAACTCTTTTGTCTTTATGAAAGCATTTGCGCATGCCTGGTCAACAGGGCTGGGGAAGAAAAACTTTAAGGGGTCACATGAAAAATATAGGCCTGTTAGCCTGAATGAAAATTAGAATAAAAGCAAATTGTAAGAAAGAACTTGTATTCTGTGCATGCCATACAGTGCATGCTATGCACATAATACATCTGCATATGTTTCGTTGGTGGGCATGCACAAAAAGCTCTTTCTGAAGAGTTAATGAAAACAATGCAATCTATCTTTTTATAATTTAACAAACTAAGCAGAGTTACAATAGATGGTGCACTTGCCATGGTAGGGAAACCATTACATTTTCTCCTATTTTATTTGAAGTATGGATGTATATATGTTGCCACTTGCACCAAAAAAGAATACTAGTACTTGGCAAAATACATCTAATTCTGAAAAATGTATTTTTGTACTTTTGTCTGTTATGTTACACACTTATAATTGGTCTACTTTTGAGGGAAGGCCTGGCCTTTTGAAATGGGACGGCATCCATCCTTCCCGGGAGGGTGCTGCGCTTATGTCACATAACATGGCCGATAGGGTTTTTTCTTCAGATAGGTATAAAAATTGACAATTCAGAGCCAAGGCCAGGAAGCAGACAGAATGGCCTAACCAACTGCCTGCGAACTGCTAGGAGTCGTCACCCACAATAACTAGGTTCCATACCATTAAGACAGTTATCAAGTATCGCAGTGAGCAAAAAACAAAAAGAGTCCAAAAAGTGCGCCAAAAAAATCTCATTAATATCAATACAACCTCAAGTAATGTAAGAAACACTTTTGAGTTAAAACTTGGGTTATTAAACATTAGGTCACTTTCATCAAATTCAGCTCTAGTTCAAGAAATAATAACTAATAACTTCCTAAATGTCTTTTGTCTCACAGAGACCTGGATTAGGGCCAATGAATACCTAGCATTAAATGATGCCTCTCCACCTGTTTATACTTTTGCTCATAAACCACGTCTTAGTGGACGAGGAGGTGGAGTGGCTATGATCTATAAAGAAAACATAAATGTAACACTTAATAATAAGTATGAATCAAAATCATTCGAGGCTCTTGTACTCAACATAAGCAACTCATCTGCATTGAAATATAAATCCAATCTAATGCAATTTATTACCATATACCGCTCTCCCGGCCCATATACAGAGTTTATTAAAGAATTTGGTGCATTTCTCTCTAACATAGTAATCTCATCAGACAAGGCCTTAATAGTCAGTGACGTCAATGTTCACTTTGAAAACTCACTAGACTCATTTAAATTAGCCTTTGACTCCATCCTAGATTCCATGGGCATTACTCAAAATGTAGTTGGTAAAACACATCGCTGTAAACATACATTAGACTTAGTTTTATCACATGGTATTAACATTAATAATTTAACTATTGTCCCACTAAGTGAGGTCATCTCCGATCACTTTTTGATAACCTACGATTTAGAAATTGATATTGATCCAGTCATTAAACCGCAATACGATATGAAGCGTACAATCATTACTTCTACTGCTGCGTCATCCCTACAACATTTACCGGAATTAAACATTAATCCAGCATCAGGACCCAATAAACCTGAAAATACAGCAGAATACCTTAAACACGTGTTTTCTGCAACTTTGAACAACTGATCACCACACAAGAAGAATGACTCCCCCACTAAGCTTTGGTCCTCCCAAGGTTTCTTCCTTAAAATAACAACGTAAGAGGATGTTTTTTCTTGCCACTGTTGCTTCAGTTCTTTGGGGGTTTAAAGTCTTGTAACACTGTAAAGCTGCTTAGTGACAATGTTCTATTGTAAAAAGCACTATATAAATGTATTACTTGAACTTTATTATGTTGTCATTTTATGCAATTCATATACAGTGTATGGTGAACTTGGGTGGAGTACTTGATAGGTTTGCAGTTCCATTATTAGATGATGGATTAAACAGTGCTCAAATCTCAGGATATATTTTTATAACCTAATCATACTTTAAACTTCTCCACAACTTCATCTCCGATCTGGCTGGTGAGTACCTTGGTCTTCATGATGCTGTTTGTTTTCTAGTAGTCTAAAGTACACACAGTTTGACTATTAACTATTTAAGTGACTTCTGAAGGCAAATGATTGCACTGAATTTTACTTAGAGGTATCAGTGTAAAGTAGGCTAAATACTTTTGCTTGTTACATTTTTCAGATTACTTTTTTTGTAAAATCATGTATCATTTTCGATCCACTTTACAATTATGTGCTATCATTAAAATCTCAAAAAAAAAATTCATTGTAAGCTGACAAAATAAAAAATAAATTCAAGTGGTGTAAATATTTTTGCAATCCTAGGAGAATAGGTGATGAGTATAGCACTCTAAAGATTTTGAAAAGGATTCAGGGAAGAGAAAATGTTATTTAAAAAAATAAAAGTTATTGTTTATATAGTACTTACTCTATGTAGTACGGAACATCATTTGGAGAAATGGAACGTTCAAACGGTGTCTGCACAAAATCTGTAGGCGAATAAATAAATTCAACATCATATTTATTACTTTTTAATATTGCCCATTGTAATGTGTAATACAAACAATATAAAGACAATGTGCATTGTCATTCAGTATTTTATTTAAACAGTGATTAACAGTAAACAGCATTTTACCTTTCAGTTCATGGGGACTTAAGTCTCTCTGGGTCTCTGTAAGCAGACATAGATATTCTTCAATAGAAATCTAGAAAGAGAACAGAGTAAATTATTTTAAAAGATCCTGCATAAAGTGTTTTAATAACTATACGATAAGCACATGAGCAGTTCCTTTTGTTGTTAAGTGAAGCTTAGTTCCATTCATTTATTCATTATCTTCCACTTTATCCTCTATTAGGGGCGCGGTGGTGTTTCTCATGCCCATCCAGGGGAGAACGTCTCGGGCGCTGGGCAGATACACCCAGGACAGGGCGCCAACCTATCGCTAGGCACACACTCACTCACACAAACACACTCTACGTGGGGCAATTTGGAAAACTTAATTGACTTGATCCATGTTTTTGGACTGTGGGAGGAAACCGAAAATCAGGAGGAAACCCACACAGACACGGGGAGAACATGGAAACTCCACCCAGATGGGGATTCAAACCGGGAATCCCTAGCGCTAAGAGGCGAACATACTAATCACTAAGCCACCATGCCCAAGTCCAAGTAAACATATATAACACAAATATAAGCATATACACACACATACACACACACACACACAGTGAACCCAATTTTATGATTTTTTTTTTTAGCATGTTTGTCATTCTTAAATTTTTCAAATGTCAAAGTGTTAAATGAATGTCTTAATTAGTAAAAGTGAAACAAACAAAAAGACAAGTCACAAAAGTTAAAATATGACTGTGGTTTATCACACCTGAATTCAATTCCTATGTCTAACCCCAGGCCTGATTACTGCCACAATCATTCAGATCTATCAGTATAGAAAAGTCTTTAGGATTCCAGTGAACCACAGTGAGGGTCATTATCCACAAATGGCGAACCTTCACAGGAGTGGTCGTCCCACCAAAATTACCCCAACAGCACAGCGACTACTCATCCATGAGGTCACAAAAGATCCCACAACAACAACCAAAGAACTTCAGGCCTCGGTTAAGGTCAGTATTCACTCCACTTAAGGAAAGACAACGGCCTGCAAGGCAGATTGCCAAGACGAAAACCACTGCTGAGCAAAAAGTACATTAAGGTGTTACGGGTCGTGCCGCAGTGACTCAGCCTACCACCAGAGGGCGGCGGAGGCAAGCAGAACGCACACGATGGACTACGGGAAAAGACTGCATTTCCCAGGGAGCGCCGCGCTAATTTGGTCTGACAAGGTGCACCTGTCGGCATGGCTACTTATACGACAGGCCGGCTGATGCAACTTGTCACACCATTGGTAATTGACCGTGCCAAGTGCGCGTTCCCGCAGTACTAGCGTTTCGTCAGCGATAATTGTGTTTCTTTCTGTCCTATTGGCTCTGGTTGCTGGGGGTTCTCTTTCCCTGGGGCAGAGCCAAAATTACTTCCGTATCTGTTCTTGTGTTTATGCTTATGTTTGCAGTGGGTTTCTCTGCTCGAAAGAGCCGAGCAAGGTGTCAGCCTACCAGAGTGGAGGCTCTGAGTTGTTCAGTGAAGGAGAGAAAGGAAACCACGTGACCGCTTTCAGTGAGCGTGCCGGAGCTGCGCCGCGAGCAGCCCCTCCCCTCTTCTCTTCTCTCTGAGCATGCGCGTCGCTCGACTCAAGCCTCATTTATACTCCCTCTGCGTACGGAAATGTGTGCGTGCGCTTCATGCGTTATAACAGTTACTGCACACATACTTCCTTGCGTCAGCTCCGTTGATATGGTTGTTGAACACTACTTCCATTAGAGGGCAGTTTAGAGTTAAAATCAAACACGGCGACGGCGGAGGAACTTGTGATTTTGTACATACTGCAAAAACAAGAAAAGGCCGCGTTCTAGACGGCGTTGGTCTGTGAGGCCACTGAATAGGTCGCGACATTTGGATGGAGAATTTTATTCACTTTTCCGCCCAATGAGGGAAATTGATGACGAACGTCATTTCCAATACTTTCGGATTTTTAATTCCTTTCCAATGTCCTCCCAGCTGTTTTGTAACAACTGTTTGTCCCTGTGCCCCGGCTAAGTAACATCATATAAATGATTCAAATTGCGCACCAACTCGCAACAACCGGTCTTCAAAAAGTTCCGCCATGTTTTTCTTATTCTTCGTGTACATATGGAAGTGGTCGCATCATGCACTGCCCCCACGGTTTCCAGTGGTATTGCTCCGTCCTGTCCGCATCCGCAAGCTTTCAGAAAACGTGCAAATTACGTACGAAATGAACGCAGAGTACGGACAAAAGGCTCCGTCCGTATCCGTTTCCGTATTTAACGTTGAGCATAAATGAGCCTTCAGTCGTCGATAGAAGACTTTTTCGTTCCCTTATGCGCCCCACGCTCGTTTTGCGACAGGAGCGTTAATATAATTTTGTACCCGCAGAGTTGCGAGGTTTCTGTTCAACCACACAAGTCACATAAATCAGTCAGATCCCATATTGCGTTACCACACACACACACGCATATATATATATATATATATATATATATATATATATATATATATATATAAAATTGCCGGTGCAGCTATATATACACACACACCTCTGACGTGGGCATGGTCTACCCACGTGAGAGAGACGTCTGTATAGTGCTTCCAACCTAACCCCCTTCGTAACAGAATGGTGTGACCCTAAAATGGAAGCAGCAGATGGCCAAGCACTGAAGGAGGCGCTTCAGAGGCAGGGGGCGCCCATCAGGCAACACGCGCAGCTTTTGCAGGAGATTATGCAGCAGCGAACGCTTATAGCAGAGCACAAGTCCGGAGCAGCTTCAACTGCTGCATCCGTATCCCCCGCTACTAGGGAGAGTGAGAGAATGCCCTCTAACGTTTCGGACACCCACATTGCCACTCCTGATCGGTTCGCGGTGGAGGCGGAAAAATGCAGAGGATCCTGCTCCATTGCTCCAGCAGCAGCAGCCCTCCCAGTTCCCCACGGAGCAATCAAAGGTGGCATTTATGATATCCCTACTCTCAGGGCAGGCATTAACGTGGGCCACCGCCCTGTGGGAGGCGGAGGCTAGGGCGTGTACTAGTGAGCATGCGTTTCACCAAGCCTTGCGCCAGACCTTTTACAACCCTAAAGCCGTGGCCCCAAGACTCCTCTCCATATCCCAAGGCTCTCTCTCTGGAATGAAGAGGCCCTAGTGGGCATATTCCACCGGAGCCTGAACGAACGTCTCAAGGATGAGCTGGCCACTCGGGACATTCCAGAGAGCCTAGCCGAAATGTATGACCTGTGCATTCGGCTAGACACCCGCATCCGCCAACGGGCCTGAGAGCAAGCTGCAGGTTCCGGGGGTACCAGACCTCGCTGGTCCACTGCCACTTGCTTTGTGGAGGCTCCACAAGATGGAGAAGAGCCCATGCAGTTAGGGGGAGCAAGGAACCCCGAAACACAGCCAGAGTTCAGGCCCTCGGGAAATGCGGGGGCCAGACTCGGTCAGGGGGGCCGGGCCTAGGCCGAACCCTTAATACCCCCGCCGGGGTCGCCCTAGCTGTACAATTATACTGGGACCCGAACTTCGAGGCCAAGGCCTCTGTGTATGTAGACTCTGGAGCGGGGGGCAATTTCATTGACAAGGGATTAGTTCAGTCTCTAAACATTCCCGTTGAGAGGTTGCCCGATTGTGCCATAAACCTGCTCCCGGGTACCTCACCCCCCAGTGGTCGCTTGTTCTCACTTAATCCATGTGAGCGGGCGGCCATAGAAACCTATGTGCGGGAGGCTTTGGACCAAGGGTTTATTTGCCCGTCGTCTTCGCCGGCGGGAGCGGGGTTCTTTTTTGTGGGCAAAAAGGATGGTTCCCTGCGCCCATGTATTGATTATCGCGGTCTCAATGCCATCACCATCAAGGACCGCTACCCCTTGCCCCTGATGTCCACGGGGTTTGAGGCGCTGCGACAGGCCACTGTCTTTACCAAGTTGGATTTGCGCAGTGCCTATAAATTCATTAGAATCCGGCAGGGGGATGAGTGGAACACAGCCTTTTTAACACCAACGGGACATCACGAATATTTATTCATGCCCTTCGGCCTCATGAACGCCCCGGCTGTCTTTCAGCGATTCATTCATAAGGTGTTGAGAGAAGCATTAGACCGATATGCATATGTGTACCTCGACGACATTCTTATCTAGTCGGTCTGTCAAGGAACATTTCAGACATGTGTGTCGGGTCCTCCAGCTTTTGTTGTAACACCAACTATATTTAAAGCTGGAGAAGTCCACTTTTCACTCCTCTACAGTGTCCTTCCTAGGGTTCATGATTTCCGGGGGAACCTTGGAGATGGACCCCGCTAAGATACAGACCGTAGTCGATTGGCCTCGCCCCGCCTCCCTCCGTGAGGTCACTTCCAACACTTCGTTAAGTTTTTTCGGAAGTTCGTGAGGGAATTTGGTTCTATAGCGGCCCCTCTTACGGCACTTACACGTAAAACCCCAGGGCCCTTCCGGTGGACCCCAGAGGCGGAGCAGGGATTTGGCGTCCTCCAACAATTACTGGCCGCTGGAAGCGGCCCTTCAGGGAGACTATTTTTTCCGACCAATGTCTGCAAACAGGTTCTGCAGTGGGAACACATCTCCACATTCTCAGCACACCCAGGGGTCACCCGAACCCTGGAATTCTTACGGCACAGGTTCTGGTGGCCCAAGATGGAGGCTGCGGTTAAGGAGTATATCACAGCATGTGTTGTGTGCGCCAAGAACAAGACGCCTAGGGTCAAACCTCCAGGCCTCTTGCAACCTCTCCCTGTTCCGTCGTGCCCATGGTTCAATATCACCCTAGATTTTGTTACAGGGCTGCCTTCATCCAAGGGTAACAAAGTGGTGCTGGTCCTTGTAGATCGGTTCTCGAAGGCATGCAAGTTTGTGGCTTTGCCAAAACCTCCCAGTGCCCGAGAGACTGCAAACCTCCTTATCCAACACGTGGTCAGGGTCCATGGGATACCTAGAGACATTGTCTCTGACCGAGGACCCAAATTCGCCAGCCGCTTTTGGAAGGCGTTCTGCCAACTACTGGGGGCTACAGCTAGTCTCTCTTCAGGCTTCCACCCGGAGTCCAACGGTCAGACCGAGAGAGTCAACCAAGACCTTGGCCGCATGCTCCGTTGCCTGACGTCAGATCAGCCCAAGAGCTGGGCTTAACAACTCCCCTGGGCAGAATACGCTCACAACACCCTCTGGCACTCTGCCATAGGCATGTCCCCATTTGAGTGCCAAAATGGGTATCCGGCCCCCATGTTCGAGGAACAGGAGGCCGAGATAAGGGTTCCAGCTGCCAAGCAATACGTGCTGCGATGCCAGCGGGCCTGGCGGAGGGCCCAAACTGCCCTGGGGGCAGAGACAGAGGCTATGAGACATATCGCAGACCGCAAAAGACGAACGGGACCTATGTATCGTTTAGGGCAACGGGTTTAGTTGTTCACCCGGAACCTGCCTCTTAGAGGAGAATCCAACTAACTCGCACCAAGGTACGTGGGCCCATTCAAGGTGATTCGAAGGATCAACCCTGTCATGTACCGACTGAGGTTGCCCCCGACCATGAAGATCCATCCCACCTTTCGCGTATCCAGCCTCAAACCCTACTTGTGTTGTGGCCCCGCCTCATCTAGCCAACCACTCGAGCCACGGATGGTGGCGGGAGCCCCAGTCTGCACAGTGAGGCAGTTACTGGATTCCCGAATGGTCCAAGGCTCCACCCAACACCTGGTGGATTGGGATGGCTATGGCACGGAGGAACGTACCTGGGTCTCGGCCAGATACATCCTGGATCCTGAACTCATCCAGGATTTCAGGCGGAACCGGGCTGCAGGCATGGGGACGTCAGGGGCCGCCCCTAGGAGAGGGGGTACCGTTACGGGTCGTGCCGCAGTGACTCAGCCTACCACCAGAGGGCGGCGGAGGCAAGCAGCACGCACACGGAGGACTTTGGGAAAAGACTGCATTTCCCAGGGACTAATTTGGTCTGACAAGGTGCACCTGTTGGCATGGCTACTTATACAACAGGCCGGCTGATGCAACTTGTCACACCGTTGGTAATTGACCGTGCCAAGTGCGCGTTCCCGCAGTACTAGCGTTTCGTCAGCGATTATTGTTTCTTTCTGTCCTATTGGCTCTGGTTGCTGGGGGTTCTCTTTCCCTGGGGCAGAGCCAAAATTACTTCCTTATCTGTTCTTGTGTTTATGCTTATGTTTGCAGTGGGTTTCTCTACTTGAAAGAGCCGAGCAAGGCGTCAGCCTTAACCAGAGCGGATGTCACAATGGGGGGGCGCAGTCCGTCCATAGGTGGCACTGCGCGATGCGATGTTGTGTAAGGAGCGAGCCAGGCGAGCAGGTAAGCAGTAGAAAAGCTAATTCAATAAATAAAAAGAATAACCAGAACCGAGACGAAGGCGACGTGACGGCGAATACAAACAAAGCACACTACCCCAAAGTAACGTGTGCATATGCAATCACATATACAGGAATATATATATAATGCTGACCTGCTGACTCATGGCGCATGTGCACTTAAAAGTAGTCAGCAGGTCACATGTGATTAGGTAGCTCTAGGGGATGGGCCCTACCTACGGCCAAAAGCCGAGAGGAAAACAGGGGGGAGTGATGTAACACTCCCAACCCTGACAGCGGAGGCTCTGAGTTGTTCAGTGAAGGAGAGAAAGGAGATATATATACACACACACACACATATGTATACATGCATACATACATATATATACATATATATAGTCACATAAATCAGTCAGATCCCATATTGTGTTACCACACACACACGCATTTATATATATATATATATATATATATATATATATATAT
>JAFMOD010001722.1:60371-71374 GCA_019802435.1 Corydoras maculifer
TGTTGATTCATGTATAACTTTCATTCCACTTCACAATTGTATACCACTTTGTGTTGGTCTTTCACATTAAATTCCAGTGAAATATATTTATGTTTGTGGTTGTAATGTGACAAAATATGGAAAAGTTCAAGGGGTATGAATACTTTTGCAACCCACTGTATATATATATATATATATATATATATATATATATATATATATATATATATATATATATATAAATATATACACACACACACACACACACACCTCTCTAACGTGGACGTGGTCTACCCACGTGAGAGAGACGTCTGTATAGTGCTTCTAACCTAACACCCTTTGTAACATAAGGCTTGTCTAAATGTTGCCAAAAAAACAGCTTGATTATACTCAGAACTTGTGGGAAAATTTGAAGGTGTGTAACCTATTAAATCTGGTGTAAAAGTAATAATGCATTTCAGAAAAAGAACATGATACCTACAGTAAAATATGTTTTGCTGCTTCACAAGCTAGAAGACTTGCTGTGATAAATTTAACTAGTTAGTCCATTGTCTACCAAAATATCCTGAAGGAGATTTTTCAGCTTGTCTGTTTGTGACCTCAAGCTGAAATGAACTTTCTTCAGCAGGACAATAATCCAAAGCACACCAGCAAGTCCACCTCTGAATGTGAAGACTTTGGAATGTGAAGACCAGGTCAAGACTTTGGAGGGGCCTAGTCAAAGTCCTGGCCTGAATCCTACTAAGATGCTGTGGCATGACCCTAAAAAATTGGTTCATATATAAAAACCCACAATGTGGTTGAATTGTTGTGCAAAGATGAGTGGGCTAAAATTCCTCCACAGTGCTGTGGAAATGCCGCAAATGCATGATTGCAGTTGTTGTTGCTAAGAACTGTAGTAGCTTTGTTAGAAATCTGGTTAATGCTCGGTCTCCACTGGACACTGGGGGGAATAATAATGCTGTTCGTAGACTATAGTTCATCATTTAACATGATTATTCCCTCAAAAAGTCACCACCAAGTTGGAACATCTGAGACTTTATCTATCCCTATGTCTCTCTCACCCTTAGCATTGGTGCTCCTCATGGGTGTGTTTTGAGTCCATTACTGTATTCACTATACATCTATGACTGTGTAGCCATTTCCAGCTCTACATTCATCATCAGGTTTGCTGATGACACTGTTGTAGTTGGCATGGTTTGCAACAACGATGAAAGGGCCTACCTGGAGGAGATTACATGTCTGGAGACCTGGTCCCAGGGTAACAAACCCCTTTTCAATATTAGCAAGACTAAGGAGTTAATAGTGGACAAAAGCAGAAAACAGATGAGGAGCTACTACCCTGTGAAGATTGAGGGTGCCGCAGTGGAAAGAGTGGACAACTTCAAGTACCTTCATTGCACAGGGCCTGTCATGGTTCTGCCACAGAACTAATTTAGACTGCCCTCCAAAGTCCTGTAGAACTTCTACTCCTGCACCATTAAGAGCATCCTCACAGAAAACACAATAACCTGGTCTAGAAACAGCGCCCAACTAGATAGACAGTCCCTGCAGAGGGTGGTATGTTCAGCTGAGCACACCATCCGAGTATTGCTTCAGACCATCTACAGGAAGCGATGTTGGTCCAAAGCCAGATTATGAAGGGTCTCAGTCATAATAACAAACTAATTACTTTATTGCCATCAGGAATGCGTAGAAGACTTGCTGTGATAAATGTAATCATGAAGTACACCTGCTGCTCCTGCATTCCAAATTGAAGTAGCATGAAGGAAAATGGGAGAGGTCCTTTGGCCGTTGACTTGGAATGCATAGTGGCAAAAGTTTAAATACCCCGCCATAATTTCTGCATTCTTGGCATTTTTTAAGAGAATATGAATGATAACACAAAAACTTTTTTCCCCACTCATGGTTAGTGGTTGGGTGAAGCCATTTTATGCACACAAACTGATTACAAGCAAATAAGTGACAGTTGAGGTTAGTTACCTTAAGTAGCTATTCAAACCCACTTCTGTTCAACCAGGGCATGTAAACTTTTGATCAGAGTAATTTGGATGTTTTTGATTGTTTTGATTATGATTTAAAAAGAGAAAACACAGTTCTTTGACAATAAATGGATTCACCCAACCACTAACCATGAGTGGGGAAAAACTTCACTTCACTTCACTCACTGTGTGCATATACTGTATGTGTGTGTGTGTGTGTGTGTGTGTGTGTGTGTGTGTGTGTGTGTGTGTAATTTCTCTATGTGTAAGCACGGTAGGCAAAATAGATCACTCAATGTAATGTTCACCTCTCTTACTAGCTGATGTGTGTGTGTGTATGTTTGTGTGAAGGGGTGGCCAGTGACACAGTTGCAAATGGCATGCTGAGTGTGGGTTAGAGCTAAAGGTGGTGATCAAGTAGTGTAATGATTTGCTTCACATTAGTGAAGCACAATTAGTCAAAAACCCTCTTTCCATTAAGGTCACGTAACGTGAAACTATTTTTGACATGCATTTTATGCTGTACTGTACTCCAACTTGAGACTTAAAAGCATCCTAAATGTGTTGAAAACATTTATTGTATTGTTAATTTAACTAAGAAATTATTACTAAATCATAAAAATAAATGAATCAGACAGTATTATTAGTACCTGCAAAAGTCTCCATCGTGTATTCAAGTCCTCATTTCTCTTTAAGTTTTCCGGTGATAACTGAACACCAGGTGTTTTAAAAGTGGAGGCTAATTTGTTGACATGGTTTACATTATCTTGAATCGGAGCTATCTTCACTTGGAATGCCTGAGGGAACAAAAGGTATCAGTTTTACACATACTACACTGATAAAAGTGTATTAGACTGTAGTTGAATGAATGTTTAAGATGGATTTCCTTTTTTGATTTTATAATGACAGTGTATTAATGATTCAATTAACATAAAAGTACTTTCTGTCCTATTTAAAGTGACATTTTAATTTGGCTAATGAAATTGAGTTTCCTTTAGTAACATGCATCATGATGTACATGTAATTTGAAAACAAATGCCCCACCAGCCATTTTATTTGAAGGTCAAATGTGACTTGTAAGTCAACTAATAAATGTTAGTGTGAGGATTACATTTTATCTTTTACATTTACATTGCATTTAGCAGATGCTTTTATCCAAAGCGACTTACAAACATTACAAGTCAGACGTTATGAAGAAAACCAACTATCCTCTAAAATCATCAAACTTGATTGTTATTTGATGTTGCCCCCCCCTTTTTTCTTTTACCTGTTCATTTGTTATATTTAATGTTAAAAGTTTTTTTTTTCCATTTTTATAATTGAGGCAGAGGACATGTTACATCTGTAAGCTCTCATCACATTCTTGGAAACAACTGACCTAATTAAGGAATATTTTTGACCTAACTAATAATATAACCTAACTTAAGGAAGTTTCAGCAGCAAATTGAATGTCAGCAAAACGACGGAGAACTGTGAACAGCATTCGGATTGATTACAGTAGTTTTAAAACACACGATATAAACTTCCCTCTTCCCTACGCCTTTGGGTTGGGGAACGGCTTCTGACTGTTGTCTGCGCTTATGCAGAGTACCCAGCCTTCTTGGAGTCTGGGGGGGGGGGGGAGTGCTCTCCCTGGAGACTCTGTTGTCCTACTGGGGGACTTCAACACTCATGTGAGCAATGACAGTGAGACCTGGAGAGGTGTGATTGGAAGGCACGGCTTCTCCGATCTGAACCCGAGCGGTGTTCAGTTGTTGGACTTCTTTTTTTTTTTATAACATCTCTTTTTATTAAACACTTTTCAACAATGTACATCCATCTTGGGCTTGTGTACAAAAATTTAGTGCAAACAATGACTATATGAAAGAAAAAGAAGGAATGGTAATAATAGTAACAGTAAAAACTGTCAAAGGAAGCCCACCCCCAACCCTCGAAAGACATCAACCACTAAGACACAGACAATAAATAAATCAATACAAAAATACAAAATATTAAAGGAAAATGCTAAATAAAAATAAAATAGCGAATAAATGAATAAAGATTAAGAAATACAATAAAAATAAAATAAATAAATTCATTCATTCATTATCTCCCGCTTTATCCTCTATTAGGGTCGCGGTGGGGTTCCCCATGCCCATCCAGGGGAGAACGTCTCGGGCGCTGGGCAGATAGACCCAGGACAGGGCGCCAATCCATCGCTCACAATTTTGAGGATTCAATTGACTTGATCCATGTTTTTGGACTGTGGGAGGAAACCGGAGAAACTGGAGGAAACCCACGCAGACACGGGGAGAACATAGAAACTCCACCCAGATGGAGATTCGAACCGGGAATCCCTAGCGCTGAGAGGCGAACGTGCTAACCACTAAGCCACTGTGCCGCCTAATAAATAAATAAAAAATACAAATAAAAAAACCCTTAATAAATAATAATAAAAAATAATACTAGTAGTTATTCAGAGTATGTTTTATTCGGGAGTGATGTTACATCCCTCGATATACCTCGATGAAGAACAGGTAACCAAGTTTTTTGAAAACTCTGCAGAGTTCCCATCCTATATGACCGTAGCTTTTCAAGTTTAATATTGCCTAGAATTTCCTGGAGCCACCAATTATAGGTAGGTGGGGAGGAGAGTTTCCAATTAAAGAGAATTGCCCTTCTGGCAAGCAGAGTACCAAAGGCGATCACAAGCTGCTTTGTTGCTGCAGCATGGGGGTTTGGAAGTATGCCAAACAGGGCTGTGATAGAGTTATTATCTATAGAAATTTCTAGTGCTTGATATAATGTCCTGAAAACCTCTTTTTTTTTTTGCTTCTTTTTAAACGAGCTGGTTTGTTGTTCTAGATAAAGGAAAAAGTTTCCTGTCCAGGTTATTGAAAAATGCTTTAGTAATTACGATGGGAATATGTTGGAAAAAATATAAAAATTTAGTTGACCCAGCCAATAAGGGATAGGGGAAGTGATGCCCACCTGCTTAAATCTGGCGAAACCAGATAAAGCAGTGGAGCAAAATGTTCCTCAAATAATTGTCGGTAATTGCAGGTGAATGTAACCCCTAAATATTTAAAATTCCTATGTGCAACTCATAAAGGAAAGGAAGAAAGAGGGAGGGAGAGGGCAGGTCCATTAATTGGGAAAATTTCACTCTTTTAAAGGTTTAGTTTGTAGCCAGATATATTACTAAATTTTTGAAGGATATCTAAAATAGCGGGAAGGGAAGAAGCCGAATTTGAAACACATAAAAGAAGGTTGTCAGCATATAAGGAGATCTTATGAATAGTGTTAAAATGTGAGATACCTTCAAATCCCTGATATTGGTGTAGCCATTTAGCCAGAGGTTCTATAGCCAGATTAAATAGCAGGGGCGAGAGGGGATGCCTTCCACGCCCAAGAGGAAATGGTGGAAAGAAAATTCCATTAGTCAGGATGGAGACAGTTGGAGTGGCGTACAGAAGGCGGACCCAGGAAATAAACTCCTGACTTTAACTAATATAAAGAACAAATATAAAGAACTCCACTCTGTCAAAGGCCTTCTCAGCATCAAGTGAGATAACAAACTCTAGCAAGTCAGAGGGGTCTGAATATAGGATATTCAACAGCCTTCTAGTATTAAAAAAGGAGTGCCTTTTCTACATAAAACCGGTTTGGTCATGAGCTATAAGGTCGGGTAGAGTCCGCTGTAGGCGAAAGGCTAGAACCTTGGCTAAGATATTAAAAACTACATTCAGAAGGGATATAGGTCTGTAGCTACCACACAAAGTGGGGTCTTTATCCTTTTTGAGTAGTAGCGATATCAAGGCATTTGACATTGAGGTAGGTAGGTGGCCAATATGAAATGAGCCATTGTACACCCTGGTTAAAAAGTGGGCAAGCAGGGGTGAAATTTCTTTATAGAATTCTGTGGTAAATCCATCTGGTCCG
The DNA here is from genome assembly GCA_019802435.1 of Corydoras maculifer. Lineage (NCBI taxonomy): Eukaryota > Metazoa > Chordata > Actinopteri > Siluriformes > Callichthyidae > Corydoras > Corydoras maculifer. Next base: position 66,254 of record JAFMOD010001722.1, read on the forward strand.
GGAGACTTCACTTTAGAAATTGATCTGGAAGCTCCCACTGCTCTAGCCTGATAAGTTAGAAACCTCCTAGCCCTATCACCCTGCTCATAGATACGTGATTTAGACTGTCTCAACTGCATTTCGACTTTACGGGTCAATAATAGGTCATATTTGGACGGAAGTTGAAGGCGTTTGTTGTAGTCTGAAGAGGAGGAGCTTACCAGGAGTCCACCTTATATAGCTCCTCTAATATCTCAGACATCCCCTGCCTCCGGCTTTTCTGGAATTTAAAATAAAAGAGATAATTTGACCCCAAATATATGCTTTAAAGGCCTCCCAAAGGGAGTGAATCCCAATCTCAGGGAAATCATTAAGGGCAAAGTATAAATTTATATGGGACACTATGAATTTTTTTAAACTATTATTTGACAGTGTAACAGGTGCCTAGGGCACCTGTTCTAGGTTTGTTAATTTACTTTCAATTATTTAGTTTAATTATCTCTTTCCGTTGATTGGTTGTGTTGTGCACGTGATTGGTTTTCATTTGTATTTATTTCCTTCTTTCCCTGTCCTCGGTGCACTTCGTGGTTTATGTTATGTTCACTCGTCGGTTGCCTTTGTTTTGTGGTGTCTCTACATCTTTAATAAATTCCATTTCCCTGCTACCTGCGTGCCTGGCTCCCTTCAGCGCGTTAGAACGCGACGGCTCTGCGCTTCCTATGCGCAGCTGCTTTAATCTCTAGGTAGGCGAGTGTAACATCACGAAGTGCCATTCAATTGGGGAGTCCAGAGCCCAGGTAAGCTCATTTTAAAATTTTTCTTTGCGGGGGTCGTATAGCGTATAGCCTCGTACTCGCGGCGCCCTCCATCGTGACAGCGAGTGCGCCGCTATGCGCAGCCGTAAGCCATAACAGACAGCATATAGGAGCTAAATTTCCAATGCCTTAGGTCAGTTCTCTTAGTGGGCATATCTAAATCAATAGATATAGGGGCATGATCAGAAATAATTATATGATGATAGGCAGTTGAGGAAACCCCAGGTTGTTAAACAGTGTGTTATCCATAAAAAAAAATTAATCCTGGAGAAGGGCGGCACGGTGGCTTAGTGGTTAGCACATTCGCCTCTCAGCGCTAGGGATTCCCGGTTCGAATCCCCATCTGGGTGGAGTTTCCATGTTCTCCCTGTGTCTGCGTGGGTTTCCTCCGGGTTCTCCGATTTCCTCCCACAGTCCAAAAAACATGGATCAAGTTAATTGAATTCTCAAAATTGCCCCATTTAGAGTGTGTCTGTGTGAGTGAATGTGTGCCCAGCGATGGATTGGATAAAGCAGATCGTTTAAAGGAGGATCGGTCCAGAGATGAGTCCTGTACCAGGTTGAAGTCCCCCCTGATTACAATGCGGTGAGTATCTAAATTAGGTAGAATCAAGAATAATTTTTCAAATAAGTCTACATCATCCCGTGTGGGGGCATATAACAGGCCATAGTTATTGGTAAACTCCCGAAACCACAATGAAGCGCCCGTTAGGATCTGAGATAATGTTTGTCGGATCAAAATTAATACCCCTGCGAATAATGATGGCTGTCCCCCTTGCCCGAACCGGAAATTTAGAATGGAAAAGATGACCTATCCAGGGCTTTTTAATGTGGTTAACCTCTGCTGTTTTAATATGGGATTCCTGTAAAAAATAACATCAGCACGGAGATATCGCAGATGGGCAAACACCTTACCCAGTTTGACAGCACTATTTAGACCATTAGTATTTCAGGAGATGAGGCGTAAACTTTTATTGCTAGCGGTCATGGCTTAGTTCTGCATGAAAAAGGTCCATTGGTCTCAGGTATAGCTCCCACAATATTTAAAAACAGAAAAAAAAGGTAAAGAAACAGGATTAAAAAAAATCAACACTAAAAACTAACAAATAAATAGGAAATGAAAAAAGGTAAAAATAAACTGAAAATAAACACATAAAACACATCACGAATTTTGCAAAGCTGCTTCGGTGACTGAGTTCAGACTTATCTTACCACCGCTCGGCGAAGACACAAAAAGTCGCAAGGCTGGTGTGTGGCCTGCCGTATATGGACGTTTATGCACGTCTCTGTACTCTGCACTCGCTGCTCGAGAACCTCCGGTGCGTAGTCTTTGTAGATAGCGATGGGGCTACCTCTCCTGGAGCGCGCCTCTCGGATAATGTCCTCTTTCACTTGGAAGCGATGCAGTCTGATGATTACGGCTCACGGCCTGTCGCCCTGCTGCGGTTCGTTAACGAGAGACCGATTCGCTCTGTCTATCTCCAGTGGTGAAGAGAGTGTATCACCAAAAACCTTAGAGAGGAATGTGGAAAAAATGGCGATAGGACGCGGGCCCTCAAGGGATTCAGGTACGCCAATAATACGATTATTATTGCATCTGCTATGGGACTCCAAATCGATCGCTTTAGCGCGTAGCTTAGCATTGGCCTCCTGAAGATCAGAGCATATCGCCTCGAGAGCCAACACACGCTCGTCCAGTGAGCTGCCATTGGTTTCCAGCGCTGTAATTTTCTGACCGTGGTCAACTACCGTGACCGTTAATTTATCAATCTTCGCTTCCAAAGCAGCAAGACCCATCCTATGGTCGGCACATATAGCATTCCGGTGCTTTTCTAGTAACGTGGTAAGTAGTTTGATGTTTACCTGTTTGCCTGACCCACCTGGCGAATCGGGCTCCAGAGCGTCCTTTTTTCCTTGTTTTGTTGACTTGGAAGCCATTGTTAAATTAAGAAAAAACCTTCCAAGCAATTTAGTCAGGCAGGAGTAATATTACCGATGAAAAAGTAGACAAAATCGATGGGACTGAAAACTACACAACTACACAATACACGTCCTACTCACTAGCCTCCATTTTGCACCCCCCAGTTGTTGGACTTCTGTGCAAATCACGGTCTGTCCATCATGAACACTATGTTTGAGCACATGGGTGTCCATAAGTGCACATGGGGCCAGGACGGCATTAAATGATCGATTTTACAGTTGTGTCATTAAACTTGCCGCCATGTGTCTTGGACAGGTTTATCAGGTTTATTGGTCACATGCGTAGATATACATGGTACAGCCAGCTGTGAAATTCTTTCCTGACATCTCCACATAAAGTTAAAAGCTGTTGAAAAGGATAAGTAAAGTAGAATAAAGATAAAACAAAAATAACATAAAAATAAAATATGTATTTACTATGTGCAAATTTAAAAAAGAAAGTGAAACTGTACAATTATGGCACTATAACAGATATAAACTAAAATGTTCTTATAAGTTGTGATCAAAGTGAATTGTGCATTTATGTGCAAATAATGCGGTGCAGAGCTTGTTGTCAGGATGATTGAAGTCTTCCACAATCTTTTTGACTTTGGACCAGCACTGCTTCCTGTAGATGGTCTGAAGGTCTGGAAGTGCTACTCAGATGGTGCATTCGGCCGAACGTTCCACCCTCTGTAGTGACCGTCTATATAGATGGGTGCTGTTCCCGAACCAGGTTATGATGTTCCCTGTGAGGATGCTTTTCTATGGTGCAGGAGTAGAAATTTAGCAAGATATTGGAGTCTCGCAGACGTCAAAGGTGGTAGAGACGCTGACGAGCCTTCTTTGCCAGTTTGGTAATGTGGCAGGACCAAGATAGGTCCTGCGCGATGTGTACTCCAAGGTACTTGAAGCCGCCAACACTTTCTACTGCAGCGCCGTTGATCCACACAGGGTGGAAGCTACTCGTCTGTTTCTTGCTGTAGTTGCTGACAGTGAATTAGAGATTATTATCCTGGCACCAGGTCTTCAGGTGTGTAATCTCCCCCAGTTTGGCCCTCTCATCATATATAGTGGAGGTGGTGCACTGTTGACTTCGACTGGGGAGGTCATTTGGCGATGAAAGGAAGGAATACTTCAGGGACCTTCTCAATCCCACCAATATGCCCTCTGGAGAGGAGGCAGAGTCAGAGAACCCGGGAAGAGGCTTGTCCATCGCTGTGGTTGAAGTCGCTAAGGTAGTTAGAGAGCTCCTGGGTGGCAGGGCTTCACGGGTGGATGAGATCCGCCCAGAGTTCCTCAAAGCTCTGGATGTTGTGGGGCACTCTTGGCTGACGCGCCTTTTCAAAATTGCATGGTCATCGGAGGCAGTGCCTCTGGACTGGTAGATGGAGGTGGTGGTGCCTCTTAGTGGTGCGAATGAACCACAAAGCCACCATGCCGCCCTATATATATATATATATATATATATATATATATATATATATATATATATATATATATATATATATTCATTCATTCATTATCTCCAGCTTATCCTCTATTAGGGTTGCGGTGGGGTTCCCCATGCCCATCCAGGGGAGAACGACTCGGGCGCTGGGCAGATAGACCCAGGACAGGGCACCAATCCATCGCTGGGCACACACTCACTCACACAGACACACTCTATAGGGGGCAATTTTTTGAGAATTCAATTAACTTGATCCATGTTTTTGGACTGTGGGAGGAAACCGGAGAACCCGGAGGAAACCCACGCAAACACGGGGAGAACATGGAAACTCCACCCAGATGGGGATTCGAACATCCCTAGCGGGAATCCCTAGCACTGAGAGGCGAACGTGCTAACCACTAAGCCACCGTGCCGCCTATATATATATATATATATATATATACATATATATTTATATATATATATATACACACACACATACATACAGTGATTTAGTTAGTCACCAATTGTGCAAGTTCTCCCACTTAAAAAGAAGAGAGAGGCCTGTAATTGACATCATAAGTAAACCTCAACTATGGGATATAAAATGAGAAAAAAATAATTCTGATTATCACATTGTCTGATTTTTTAGAACATTTATTTGCAAATAATTCTCTGTCCTCCACTCTTTACCTGTATTACCCACAATAACTAGGTTCCATACCATTAAGACAGTTATTAAGTATCGCAGTGAGCAAAAAACAAAAAGAGTCCAAAAAGTGTGCCAAAAAAATCTCATTAATATCAATACAACCTCAAGTAATGTAAGAAACACTTTTAAGTTAAAACTTGGGTTATTAAACATTAGGTCACTTTCATCAAAATCAGCTCTAGTTCAAGAAATAATAACTGATAACTTCCTAAATGTCTTTTGTCTCA
>JAFMOD010001722.1:79331-102353 GCA_019802435.1 Corydoras maculifer
TATATATATATATATATATATATATATATATATATATATATATATATATATATATATATATATATGTAAGGCGCACCTGTTTTTATTTTCTTTTGAGTATTTTCGTTCATTGGTCCTTATTTAGTTAATGTATTTGTTATTTTCATTGGTTGCTTTTAGTTTGTACGTGGTCGGGGTTTTATATTTATTTCTTCCGTTTCCGTTTTGTCAGCATTCCGGTGTCATTTATGTCACGCGTGTTCGGTTCTTTGTGTATGAGAGTGTCGATTCTTGATAAATTTCACTTAACCTACCTGCGCCTCCTGGATCCTTTCTGCGTTACTGCGCTTCATTTTCGCCTTTGTGGACTCACGACTCGACTCATGTGTTGACTCCAAGGATAATTTCGATTCTTTTCTTTCGGGGCACGTTCTTCCTCCCCACGTCCTTTTACAGTCCCCTGACTTATGGCCCAGTTCCCTCACACCCCTCAAATCCACTCGTCTTTCTCTTCCCTCTTCGGAGGAATTCCCCTGTTTTTGTGTTCCTCCTACCTACACCTGTATCCTCCACCTTCCCCATAGGTCCTCGATCCACACCCCTTCCCTGTCCATCGCCGCCTTGGAGTCTGAGTGTGACTTCACGAGGTGTGCGATTAAGCACCCGGAACCCCTTAAACCAGTGCCCATGGCTAAACGCCGGCGCAGCCGTCGGGCCAGAGCTAAGCCTCCCTCCAGCTCCATCGTGGAGGGGGTCCCTTCAGCAGTATCCGCACCTTCTGCTGTCTCGTTGGAGAGACTTGGGGCTCGAGCAGTTGCACTCCTCTCCGTGCCAGGTGCCCTTCGCTCTGTGCCAGTTGCCCTCCGCTCCGTGTCAGTCTCCCTCTGCTCCGAGTCAGTTGCCCTCCGTACCGAGTCAGTTGCCCTTCACTCCGTGTCAGTTGCCCTACGTTCCGTATCAGTTGCCCTACGCTCCGTGTCAGTTGCCCTACGCTCCGTGTCAGTAGCCCTCTGCCGTCAGTAGTCCCTCCAGCGCCAGAGTCCGCTGTAGTCCCTCCAGCGCCAGAGCCCGCTGTAGTCCGTCCAGCGCCAGAGCCCGCTGTAGTCCGTCCAGTGCCAGAGCCAGCTGTAGTCCGTCCAGCGCCAGAGCCCGCTGTAGCCTATCCAGTGCCAGAGCCCGCTGTAGTCTGTCTGAAAAGGCCCCCGCGCCGTCTTCGTCCTCTGAAAAAGGCCCCCGCGCCGTCTTCGTCCTCTGAAAAGGCCCCGTCGCCTCCGCGCCCTGAAAAGGCCCCTTCGCCTCCGCACCCTGAAAAGGCCCCGTCGCCTCTGCGCCCTGAAACAGCTCCTGCACCGCCGTCTCACCCTCAAACGGCCTCGCTGCCTCGGCATCCTGATTAGGCCCCCGCGGTCATCTAAGCGCCATGGGACCCACACACCACGACCTACATTTTACTCCGCTGGTGCTGACGGCTCTCCCGCAGGGCCCGAGGCCCCCGGAGGTTCTCCCTGCTCCCTGTCATCTGCTCCCCCTTGGTCGCCCATTTTAAATTTTTGTTCATTGGTCCTCATTTAGTTAATGTATTTGTTATTTTCATTGGTTGCTTTTAGTTTGCACGTGGTCGGGGTTTTGTATGTATTTCTTCCGTTTCCGTTTTGTCAGCGTTCCGGCGTCATTTACGTCACCCGTGTTCGCTTCTTTGTGCATGAGAGTGTCGACTCTTCATAAATTTCGCTTAACCAACCTGAGCCTCCCGAATGCTTTCTGCGCTACTGCGCTTCGTTTTCGCCTTTGCGGACACGTGCCTGACTATATATATATATATATATGTATATATATATATATATATAAATATATATATATATATATATATATATATATATATATATATATATATATATATCTTTATATATGTTTAAAAAGCCATAGTGATGCTTGTCTTTGCCTGATCAAAACAACTGGAGACACAACTATTATAATCCCATAATCCCACAAAAACAATGGTAACCACAACTACTATATCCTCCTACAGCAATAGTTCATGCTGAGTTCATGCTCCTACCAGGGATTTATTTCTAGGCCTCCATTATCGTCATTACATTAATGCTTTGCTAATAGTAAATTTTTCTGGTGTCATTATAAATGATGGTACTTTTCAGTATTATTAGTCACAATACAGTATATACAAACACTCTAAAAATATAATAACATTTTATATTTATAATATTTATATATTTATAAAAAACAAAGTGATTGTAGTCACTAACCTTTACCATGTCTATTTGGTTGGTAAAATTGTCCAACTGTAATTCTTCCACTGGGTTCCAGGAGCTTTTTATTATCTCAGCTTGATGAAGCTTGGCATCTAGTTGATTCTCTGCCTCTTGAAGTTTTATATATCTTTCCAAAATAAGATCCAGCTTCTGCTGCCAATCTGCAGAAGCTGTGCCAAGTTCATACCAAAGTGTGGTAATATCTTCAACCTCCTTGCGTAAAATGCGACTGACATTTTCAAACCTGTCCTCTGACATTTTATCTGTAAATACATGAATTAATATGCAAGTTATTTTATAGCAATTATGAGATTAATCACAAACTACAGTGCTCCTGGTTTATCCAAAATGTTAATTAACCTCAAACATGAATAATTAAGAAAGTGCAGTTTTGGTTTTCTTAGGAGAATAGCTATATGTGCACTATTATTATGCAGAATTATTACGCAGCTAAAAGAAAATCACACATATTCCCATCTCACTTTTTTTTAACCGTTAAAGTAAGAATTATAAACAAATAACTTGAAAATTTTCACATTTCTGACAGTATTTTTGAAAGATGACTTATTTCTGTACCATGGCTTAAAGAAAGTGTTTATCAAAAAACTGTAAGGAGGCTTTGGGAGGTTTTTTTGTGTCCATCTTCAACCTGAAAAAGTCAACTAGCTCATCTAACACACCCATATCAGTACCGCACTTCCAACATATCTCGAAGTGGAGCTCTGTTCCAGTTACTGATTCAGCCACTGGCCCATCCATCTAGTATGTGAGAGTCACTCTCATTTCATCAGTCCATAAAACCTTTAAAAAATTCCACAAACAATCTGTCTTCAGATATTTCTTGGCCCACTAAACATCTCTTAGAGTTCTAGTGGATTCCTGGTAGCTTTCTTGCGACCCTTTTGTCTATTTGCAATAAAACATTTGATGGTTCTGTGATCAGTAACAATTTCAAAAGTTATGCATCTCTCTGGGAGACTTTTGGAAATTTTTGACATTTCTGAGTTACTTAAATAAGTATTTCTTTTTTGGGCTAATTTTGCCTAAAAAAAAAAGCTGCATAATAGTTATGCACACCTTGATATACATCAGGTATTGACCTCCTTAGGCCACACTCTTATTACGCAAATACCCATCACCTTATCCTTAAACCATCCTTAAACCATCCCTACCCATCCTTAAACCAATTGAGCATTCAAGCTTATCCAGCTTAAAGTAAGAAAATAAGCATAAAAATAAAAAACTATGTTCAAAATACTCTATATTATATTATACTAATATTATACTATATTATTATGGACTAATAATTGTCCACACAGTGTATAAACAACCTTTTAGGTGTCTAAAATATTATAAATAAAGCAATAATTCACAAGGAAGGCAAAATTGTAAATAATAATTGGAAAAAAACCTGGTTTAAGCCAAGTTAAGGGTGGGTCTATATCTATAAAAAGGGAGGAAAAATGAACTTCTGGGGGGCTGGGAGAACTCAGCTGTTATCTGATGGGGCAGGTAATAGAGTTTGAGCTCAGTCATCGGTACTGCTATACTGCTATTTGCTATATACTACTATAAGTCTGGTAAAATTCTCGTGATCTGTTTTCGTTTCTTTTTTGTCTCATCTTTTGTTTGTATTCAACCCCCTGCAGATTTTGCAGGTTACATATTTGGAGTTAACTTTGCCTTGTGACATTTGGACAGTAGATCAACCTGGACGTGTAAAATGCACTTCAGCAAAAAATAATGTCATTTCTTTTCTTTTTTAAATTGTGAAAAGTTTAATAAGAGGGTCGATTATTATTTTAAGCCTCAAACCACCAGAATTTTGTTTGGTTCCCTCAAGTATTAGGAAGTAACTGAGGCATAAAGAACAATGAGCTTCATATGCTTGCATTATCATTTTTTCCCCCCACCTTTTCAGATTATAAAAGCCCCCCGCCAAACTTGTGAACAGCACTCATACATGGTCAACATGGGAATGACTAACGACCATGACCAACAGAGACCAAATCGTGGAACATCACAAGGCTGACAAGGGATACAAAACCCTTTCCGATATGTTGGGCCTACCTGTCTCCATTGTTGGGAGCATCAACCGGAAGTGGTAGGCTTATAGAATTACTGTTAACCTTTCATGGCCAGGACAGTCTTTTAAAGTTTCCTCCCATGCCGAGGCCAATCTTGTCCGAATGGTCAAAGTTGACCCAAGGACAACAAGGAGGGAGCTCTGGGAAGATCTCATGTTGGTGGGGACATTGGTTTCAATCAATACCATAAGTAATGTACTCCACGGCAATGGTCTCCATTCCAGATTTAAACACAATTTCAATTTCTTATGTGCAAATAAAATATATCATTTATGTAGGCCAAATGTATTTAATTATTTAAATTCCATAAAACTGTTTTAATAATAATTATAATATTAAATTTAGAAAAAGTAAATAGTGAATTCAGAAGTTCGTGATATCATTTCAAATGATAGAATAGCCTCCAAAAAAATTGTTTCAAAACTACGGGATAGCATACCTGTTTGTCCAAAATTCTTTTTTCTCCCATCCCTAGGTATGTCAGTCAGAAAACTCTTCACTTCGTCAAGTGCACTATTAATTGCAGGTTCTTTTGCACTCATCTCATGTGTAAAATTCTGTGACAGTGAAATGTTATACATTTACATTACATTATTTTGGTTAAATTTTTTAAGTAAAAGTCACATATTAAACAATTTGTATGTTTTAACAACTTTCCAGAGTCTTGTTAATCCCTTAAAACTTTAAACATTTTTGAGTTTACAAAAAGTACAGCCAGCCCTTTCATTCATACACTGTGACCCTGAAACTTTTTATATAGCTATATGATTGAAGAAAAATGTCTGAATAAGCTGTACTGGACTTTTCTTTACTCCCTAGAATAAATCAGATGTAATTTCTGATATTATCCACGTACGAACAGAGCTAATCATTGTAAAAATCCACTTAGTCCACTATTAATGGGTTTCCCCATGCCCATCCAGGGGAGAACACTTTATGTTCCGGGCAGACACACCTAGGACAGGGTGCTAGGCACATACTCACTCAGATTCTTTTTAACATTTGTACCTTGTGCGTTATCAGCTGCTGACGAACTGTTGATACATCACCACCCACTGGTTTCTGTTTCTCCAGTTCCTCCCTTTTAAGATGTAACCACTGGATTAGCTCTTGTAATGACATGTGATACAGCTTCCACTGTTCCATCCTATTATGCAAATGTGGCCTGATGAAAACATTAGGTGCACAAAGTAATGAATACTTTGGATTTTACAATGACTTTGTAAGTTTTATAGAAATAACTGAAACCAACGTTAATAATGTCAGAGGTTAAGACATTAAATCTGAAATATATTTAATAAGTCTTTTCTCTTATACACACAATCTATTAACTATCAACCAATATTTTAAATATTTTCTATTTAACAAATTCATAAATGGCATAGCTTGCAAGTGAAGCAAAATGGTTTGCACTATTTTGGCTGTATAAGGCAATTTTGGTCTTTATAAAAGTTATCTACTAGAACAGTGTTTTACAAAACACCCAAAGTATTTTAATCAGTAGGAAGTTTCCAGGTTATTGCTTTGAATGATTTCAGCACATCTGTGGCCACAGGACATGACTAGTCTTTCACATTGCTCTGGTCTGATTTTAGTCCACTCTTCTTCGTGTCTCCACAGTTATGTTATGTTGTGGGTTTCTTGGCCACAATGTTGTCACCAAAAATATTTTATAGGGTTTAGATCAGGACTTCAATGTTTTCAATTCTAAGGAACTGCTTTACCCATATTGCCGTGTGACAGTGGGAATTTGTCCTGCATGAAGTTTCCTGGCTGATTGATTTATTTATATAAGGAAGAAACCTTGTGTAGTTAAAGAAGGTTGTGATGCATTCATTCTGCCATGTAAATCTATGTGTAAACATTTGTTGTGTTTTTTTTATCCTGTCCTCTCTTGCATTTATTCCCCTTTTGGGGAACTGAAATGAGTTTGTGATGTTGTAAACATGCAACATTCGAAGAAATCACAGACCACTTCTCTTGCTATGGCTGATAGGGTCACCCCTTTGAACTTTATCTGGACAAACTAGTGCTAGAGGTTTTCAGTCAATTAGGAATGGCTCACCATTTTTGCAAAGTCAGTGAAAACTGGAATGCTAGGCTGCCAGTTAAATTCGCACAGGGTGTCAGATTTGCACAAATAACGTGCAGGTATCTGAAAGTGTTCTTTACTGATTTTACTGGTCTTTGGAGAACATATGAAGGGCTTATAATAGTGTTCTCATAACATTTAGGTAGGTAAAGGTCCATTGGAAGGTGGGTAAATCAGCCGGAATTGATATGTATTTGCTTATTTAAAATAATCCTTAAACAGATTGCAGTAAATAGAATATATTGAATAACTTAATTTAAAAAAAAATATTTCTAGCATCTCAAAGTAAAGAAATCTAGTATCTGCCTCTTTTAGTAATGCCGCTCTAGTCAGTGATGCCGGAGTCACATGCTGCACTGTGTCAATCAATTAGTTATTAATTAAATGCTGTGCTTTATTAGCTCTAACTGCCTTCCTTGTCTGTTTCTTATGAGGTGTGACCGGCTTCCTGGAGATCTTCATGCATGGCTCTGCGGCTACGAACACTGGATGGAACCTGAATATTAATTGGACTGGCGGTCCTGCAGGACGCCCCCTAATGGACTCACATATAGTTTTCCAGTTTTTAGTTTTTCCATTTGTTAAATGTCTCTACATGGCTGTCCTACATTGTTGTTGCTGCCCGGCCGCTCAAGGAGGATGAGTCCCCCACTGAGTCTTGGTCCTCCCAAGGTTTCTTCCTTGAATAACAACATAAAAGGGAGTTTTTTCTTGCCACTGTCGCTTCGGCTTGCTCTTTGGGGGTTTAAAGGCTTTTCATTCTGTAAAGCTGCTTTGTGACAATGTACTGTTGTAAAAAGCGCTATATAAATAAATAACTTGAACTTGAAATATACTTCACCTCCAAAATGCAGTAAAACTTTTTCCAGATTCTAAAAAACTCTGTGTTACATTATTGTAATTTACTTTTGACAGTAAAATTCATTACATAAAATAAAACTGGTTTAAAACACTGATTAAATTTTGAATAAAACATTTTATTATATTAACTCTGTCTCATTAAATATGCAATGCTTTGAACTGATTACAAAATGTAATTAATTTTGTAATCTATAAACCCATTGCTGGTGGTAGAATTCTACACTAACCTAACTAATTTAAATCAAATGTAGGAGGAATTTAAATCCAAAATTAAACTAAATCAAATATAGGGTAGCATGTACTTTTAAATATTTTAGTCATCTGGTCATTATAGAGAAATAAACCACTTCAGCATTCTACTACTGTGCAGCTTTCTACCTAGTGTTACTGTTTACAGTACCAACACATCTGTAAGCAAACCAGATTGGGATTCATACTTTGGATAAAAACACCATAGGAAAAATAATAAAAAATAGTTTATTTAAATTATTATGAACAATTTTCTTTCGACATTTATTTTGTAGACGTGTATATCATTTTATATATCATTGTTTTGTAATTTTTTTTGTTTATTGTATTTGATGTTACTGGTTAATAATAATAAACTGGTTCAACTGAATTAATTATTATAATTGTTGATAGAAAAAGCAATAAAAAAACCTGTCTGTGATAAAATATAATAAAAGGAACAATGCATTTGTAAGCTTTTGACTACTCACCAACTATTTGATATATTGTCATTCTACTTATGAACATGAAAAAATAGATAAATAAATCACTTACCCCACAGTAATTACTTTCTTATTTAATTCTTCCCAGCGCGTTTCCATGTCGTAAAGCTGTTGTTGTAACCCTAATGCGCTGTCTGTTTTTCCAAAAGATTGCACTATGCGTTGTCCGTTTTCAGCTAGTGAATGATACATATCTTTGTGAGTATCCACCTCCAAGTGTAGATCCTGGGAAGAAAAAATCTGTTAACAATTTTTGTTTTGACTAAATCTAAAATAATAACATGAAACCATTTATAAGGGTTTTTTTTTTTTTAACAAATGTTACTAGGTTAAAGGTGAAAGTTAAACACAAATTGTAACCAAAATAAAAAGGTAAAATAAATGCAGTTTTTCTTTATAACCTAGGATTTGCAGCTTACAAAATGTATACTAAGAAATGCACACTATCAAGCTGTTGTTGGAGAAAAATGTGGGATTTAATAAGGGCTACGAGAACAAAAGCATCTTTACATACTGTGAGTATGCCTGCCCCTTCACATTAAATTGTTTCTTTATGCTGTTGCCAAGTGCACATATCTGTCATTCCTGTTCGTGCAAGTGTTGGACAGACTTAGTTAAAAACTTGGTGGCTTAGCACGTTCGCCTCTCAGCGCTAGGGATTCCCGGTTCGAATCCCCATCTGGGTGGAGTTTCCATGTTCTCCCTGTGTCTGCGTGGGTTTCCTCCGGGTTCTCCGGTTTCCTCCCACAGTCCAAAAACATGGATCAAGTCAATTGAATTCCCCAAATTGCCCCATATAGAGTGTGTGTGTGTGTGTGAGTGTGTGCCCAGCGATGGATTAGCGCCCTGTCCTGGGTCTATCTGCCCAGCGCCCGAGATGTTCTCCCCTGGATGGGCATGGGGAACCCCACCGCGACCCTAATAGAGAATAAAGCGGAAGATAATGAATGAAATGAATCTGACAATATAGACAGCTTATATCACAAGTCAATGCATATAATTTAAGTGTAGATACTCATTCATTCATTCATTATCTCCCGCTTATCCTCTATTAAGGTCGTGGTGGGATTCCCCTTGCCCATCCAGGGGAGAACGTCTCGGGCGCTGGGCGGATAGACCCAGGACAGGGCGCCAATCCATCGCTGGGCACACACTCACTCACACAGACACACTTTAAACGGGGCAATTTTGAGAATTCAATTAACTTGACCCATGTTTTTGGACAGTGGGAGGAAACCGGAGAACCCCGAGGAAACCCACGTAGACATGGGGAGAACATGGAAACTCCACCCAGATGGGGATTCAAACCGGGAATCCCTAGGGCTGAGAGGCGAATGTGCTAACCACTAAGCCACGTGCCGCCCAGAGTGTAGATACTGTGTGTTATATTTTATACAATGTGTTATTATTGAACAGAAACATAAATCAGAATATTTAAATAAAATTTAGGTCTCAATCAAAATTTTAATAATTTCTTAAATGTTTAAAATAGCAAAAAAAAAAAACAACAAAAAAAAGAAAACAACAAAAAGTAACACACTGGTTAAAGAGTACTCCAGGAACTGCTATGTGCATGCGAATCATGCAGCAGAACAGAGAGCTGTAACTAACTACGATGCTGTTCTTCTCTTCCTGTGACATAATTTCCTTACAGTTCACTCAGTTATAGAGGTTTCAGGGCAGTGGCTATTTTCTGTAAAGCTTAGAAAGCTAAACAAAAATTAACTTATTTAAATTAAATTATTTAATTACCTTATTTAATAAAATTAACTTATAAAATTAACTTATTGACTTACTTTCCAGTCCCTAAATCAGATTGGCTGAGCTGTTTGTCCAGCTGTGACACTTTTCACCACTTTATATTTGTATTAATGCAAATATGATTTGCACCACAAATGTAAGAGATTAAAATAAACAGCAGGTCAATTTTCAACAAGTACTAAGCCCATTGAGGCTGTTGTTTATAAATTGTTTTCTATAATTTGGCCACTAGATAGCAATTTAAAAATGTTTTAGAAACCAGTATTCTGTTACTCTATAAATAATGTTTACTTTTAAAACCTGGATTAGATTACGATTTAATTAACAATAACACTAACAATAACCCTAAAGTTTAATTAGCCGCTAATGCTAGTACTTATTACTAAATGCTAGTGCTTATTCCTAATGCTACTACAATTAATACTCACATCTTTTTTTATTAAAATATAATAATTTGTAAAAATTATAATAATTAACTGAATAACATTGCCTTTATTGATAATTGGTCTGCTTTTAAGGAAAAGCCTGGCCTTTTGAAATGTACAAAAAGTGTTCAAAAATGTAATTAAAATAAAAATTTACACTGCTAAGGAAAAAACTTATTAAAGTTTTAATGCATTAAACAAAACTTCTACACCTGCTTATATTTATGTTCAGAAAGCACATCCTGGTGGATGTGGTGTGGCTACAGTCTATAAAGAAAACATAGATGTAACACTTATTAACATAGATGTAACAAGTATTAGCTAAAATAATTTGAAGCTCTTGTACTTAACATAAGCAGTTTATCTAATCTAATGAAACTTATTACGATATACCACTCCAGACTCCTATACAGTTTATCAATAAATTTGGTGAATTTATTTCTAATATAATAGTTTTCTTAGACAAAGCATTACTAATTGGTGATTTTAATGTTAAATTTGAAAACTCACAAGACCATTTTTAATTAGCTTTTGACACCTTTATCTATTCCACAGGTATTGCAACATTATTGTGGCTCGTGCAACATCACTGTAAAAATACATTACACTTAATTCACATGTGTTCTACATTTGTAATGTATCGATTGTTACACAAAGTGTGGTCATCACTGATCATTATATAATTACCTATGATTTAGAAATTTATAATAATCTAGTTATTAAACAATGATATAATATGAAGTACATGATCATTCCCTCTATTCCTGCATCATTCATACAACATTTACCTGGATTAAATGCCGAATACAGTTTTGTAAAACTTTGGACAGTGTAGCTCCACTTAAAGTAAAAACAGTTAAAAATAAAAGACTCTGGTACAATGATCAAACGCTCCCTAAATCAAACCACTAGAACCACAGAGCATAAATGGAGACAAAATAAATATGCATTGCATATTTAGCAATTTTTAGCATTGCATTAAAGGGCAGAATAAATGAGTACAAAAATGCAGCTAGGGCTAAATATTGTTTTGATTGATAGAGAACAAACAGATTTCTCTTTAGTATGTACCATTATCATTAGGAATGGTACTGAATCACAGTTTACCAGCTATTAATTTTTTACTGATCATTAAAAATATATGCGTTGTGTGGTGTAAGCAATACTTTGCCCTCACCAGTCACTAAAAAAATGTTAGACAAATTATATAATATAAGAGCTAAATATCTTTAACTTACCTAAAAAGAATTAGTCAATACATTCAAAGGCAACATCATTCTGTTTAGGACCACTTCTCTTTGCATTATATATGCTCCCATTGAGATCAATTATCTATAAACATGGAATTAATTTCCACTTCTTATGCAGTTGTACATTTTAGCCAAACCTAATGATGTTTATATAATCAGTTGTTAGGTTTCGTCATGTGGTGTGGGTGTGTCTGGTTTTCACGCCCTGGTAATTCTGTGCACCTGGGTCCTATCACAGTGTCTTTATAAGCTGCTCGTTCCCGTATTTCCTTTGCCAGATGGTCTTGTGTTTATGCCCATTCTACACCTCGTCTTTTCTGGCTCTCATTTTCACTCTCGTTTTCGTCACCCTCTAGCCTGGTTTGCCTTTAGTGTTGTGTGTTGCCCCGATACTCGTCCTCGTGTGTGCAGCTCTCCGTCCACTGCTGCTACCTTGTTCAAGCAACCTTTTCACAGTTGACCTGGATTCTGAGTGTCTCGCCACGGGTTTGATCTGGCCCTCGACATTCCCCGTAGGGAACGGGTTCTTCTTTTTGACTATAGGGGAGTTAACAACATCACAGTTCCCTACAAATACGCTCTGCCACTTACATCATCCGGATTTGCGTCTCTTCAGGGGGCGGCTATCTTCTCTAAATTAGACCTGCGCAACACCTAGCACTTGGTTCGCATTAGGGAAGGGGTCGAGAGGAAGATGGCCTTCAACACCCCTAGTGGTCAGCTCAAGACCCTTTTCACATCTGCACCATCCTCGTACAACCAGAACCCCACCAAACAGTTCATCGTAGAGGTCGATGCCTTGGGTGCAGGAGTGGGGGCCGTACTCTCCCGAAGGTTTGAGGAGGGCCACCTTCACCCCTGCGCGTTCTTCTCCAAAAAAACTCTCAGCCGCCAAAAGAAACTATGACGTGGGCAACCGCGAGCTTTTGGCCGTCAAGCTCGCACTTGAAGAATGGCGCCACTGGCTGGAGGGGGCAAAGCAACCCTTCGTGGTTTGGACCGACCACTAGAACCTGGCCTACATTCAATCCGCTAAGAGGCTGAATTCTCACAGGCACGTTGGACCCTGTTCTTTGGTCAGTTCAACTTCGTACTTTCTTACAGACCGGGCACCCGCAACTCCAAGCCCGACACCCTATCACGACTCTTCTCGGAGGAAGAGGTACCCATGACGAATGACAATATTCTTTGTTTTGTTGCAGGTGTCTCCTGCAAGGTCATCGAACGCGAGCTGGTCAAAGACCCATATCCGGGCCTGGGTCCACCTTACCTTGGTGCCCTCACCGCCCGCCCCACCGTTCTCAAATGGGGCCACGAATCCCGTTGGGCATGCCATCCTGGGGCAACTCGGACGGAGGACATCATCAGATGTTGTCTCTGGTGGCCCTCACTGTCTGCTGACGTTAAGCATTTCACCAACACCTGTGCCGTCTGTGCCCGCAACAAGGCCTCTTATCAGTCGCCCTCTGGACTGCTCTTGCTTCATACCTGGTCATCCCTGGTCCCACATCGCCTTGGACTTTGTCATGGGCCTTCCTAGCTCCAGAGGTTTTGTAATGTAGACAGGTTTTCCAAATCTGTACATTTTGTGGCTCTGTCCAAACTCCCATCAGCAGTGGAGATTGCCAAGATGATCTTTGACCACGTTTTCAGAATCTTCAGCATTCCTGTGGACATCGTTTCGAAACGGGGACCGCAGTTCATCTCCCAGGTATAGAGAGCTTTCAACAATTATTTCGGCACTACTGTTTCTCTGACCTCGTCACGTTTCGTCACGTGGTGTGGGTGTGTCTGGTTTCCATGCCCCTGTAATTCTGTGCACCTGGGTCCTATCACAGTGTCTGCTCGTTCCCATCTCTCCTTTGCCAGATGGTCTTGTGCCTATGCCCATTCTACACCTGGTCGTCTCTGGCTCTTTCTCGCGCTTGTTTTTGTCACGCTCTAGCCTGGTTTGCCTTTAGTGTTGTGTGTTGCCCCGATACTCGTCCTGTTTGGGTTTTTTTGTGTGCAGCTCTTCATCCACTGCTGCTACCTCGTTCAAGCCACCTTCTCACAGTTGACTTGGATTGGGACACGGTGCTTCTGACGTCAGGCATCGACATACACTGCGTCGTCACGCCACCATTCTCGCTTTCCCTGTGTTCTAACTCTCTAACTCTCTCTTTTTTGGGTACATTCTGTAAAACATAAAAAACCCAACTCATCTCACAACCCAACTTTTTACCCCATTTCTCCTCCTATCATGGTAGTACAATTTATATTAATAATAAGGCAAAAATCAGACTCAATCAGGTTGCTCATAGGCCTTCTTCTGAGTTCTGATTTTCCTTCCAGTTAATTTCCTCCTGCTTCTCTTTTTAAGCCGACTATTGTTGTATCAGGTTGCGTGTATTCTTCGGATTATACTAATGCTTTTTATGCCTTTGTTATCCCTACAGCTAGTCTGCTTCTTTGATATTTTACATTTTTGCGGCATTGGCAATCAACTTTATCAAGGTTTGTACCATCCAGTTTTATCCCTGTGACTGCTGAGCATTCTACTTTGAACCAGTGTTGCATACTCTTCTGGACTGCCGCTTTGTTTCTTATACACACAATATGTGTGTGTGTGTTATATGTATTGTATTACAAGGTAATGCAAACAAGATATTGTCACTGCAATGCTAACTTTAGGCTTACTTTTTATAGCATTTTTTGTAGACAGTTTAATTTAAAATTCAAATATATTAACAGCATTAACTTGAAAAGTATGTGTTTACCCACTTTCCATTGTTGTAGTATATTTTCCACTCTAGCTTTGTCCTCCAACAGACATTCCTTATATGATGCATCTTGCAAGACATTTGCTGTAGTTTCTGCCTCAGTCAACCAATGAAGAAAAATATTCAAGTCCAAGTAAAACTGTTGTATTTGTTCAGCTGGATATGGTTCTGCCTTCTTTGCACTAAAACATAAAACGTATATAAAAACAAATTAATACCAATAATAAATAAAATAAAATAAATAAAATGTTTTTAGATAAAAATATTTTACAATGTGTGCCTAAATAAACTATTTTGTAAATGGTTATATCAAACATTTTACAAATATTATGCATTATAATAAAAATTATGCAAAAAGAAAGATTGATGGGTTAACTGTTTACAAATTTTTACAATTGTAAAGGTGATTCAGGTGACAGGGAAGACAGTATTATATCCAGCACCCCTGCATCACAACAACAGCCGCCATGGCTGTTTGTTAAAAGTTTTATTTAATTAAGCTTTTGTTTGGTCACACTGCATTTGCATGACTAAACAAAATACAAATTTTTTTAAATATAATTTAGAGCCTTAGAAATTGTGTTGCTAGTGCTGGCAAGCTTTTTGTCAGTTATAGAGTGCCGCGGAGAGCCTGTCATCAGTCAGATATCCAGTTCATCACGGTTTGACTAGAGTTGCCATAGGTTATGTAGATAGATACCCTATGCTTCTCAAGTCGTTGATCTCAGGACCTCAGCTTAGATGGTACTGCTGGTCCAGAGCTTCACCAGCATTCCATGGTCCTAGTTCAAAACATCCAGGGCTAAAGGAAGCAGCCATCACTCAAGATTGGAGTACTGTAAGGGAGCACCCGGCCTCCAACAGGCAGCAGCAGTGAACCAGTTACTCTCTCACCAGAACTAAATCTCACATCCAGGCATCTGAATGGGGTTAACAGTACTACCACCTGAGTTTAAACCTCCCTGGCACAGGCTGTTGCAGATTAATTGCACAGTTACAAACAACTGATTACCTTTACATTTGGTCATTTATCAAATGTGAATGTTGTGTTTGTAACAACCTGACTAACTTCAGTGATTATTAGCACAATAAACAACACACTATGCACTTCAATGCACCTTCAATGTGTCTCAACACAAAATTCCAGAAGTCCAAACATTCCAGACCTTGCACAATGATCGCTTGTGTTAATTTTTACGCCAAGAAGGAGTGGATTTGGTGCGGAACCTCACCAAATTTTTTACTATCTTGATACGCTTAGTGTCCCTATATTCAACAGGTTATATATTTGCATCTCTTTAGTTAGGGCTTGTAGGATTAAAATGCCATAAAGCTTTTTTTTTGTTTCTTGGACGGAATTGTGTCTTAATGCTCTTTACATGACTAAAATCAATCTCACAGATGATAATTTATTTATAATTATCGATAATTAATTATTGCAATAATTAATTAGCCGGGTGAGCCCAATTTAATTAAAAACTACTTAAGAGGGCTGGTCCACATAAGTATTATGAAAAAAACAACCTCTTTGCTGGACCTTGGCACTGGAAGTATTTATTTATTGATTGATTTTAGGGAGTTTTTTTAGGCTGTTGTCATGTTTTTTCAAATACAGCATGAGCAAGTCTCTCAATGCTTTTATATACAGTATATATATTGTTTGCAATTGTTATAAAGCAGTAGCTTTAAATTTTCCAACTTACCTATCCTTGAAATGTGCCCAATCTAGATTCATGCCGTCAATGATCTGCTTAACCATGCTTGTGTCATCGTTTGCATATGTGTTCAGAAGTTTGTTTGCCATTTCATTAACTGCTTTAAATTCTGCTTCGCGCTGTTGAAAATCCTCCTGTTAAAATAAAAAAAATAAAAAATTAAAATGACAGGTTGCTTTCACCATATACAGTGGGGAGAACTGTATTTGATACACTGCTGATTTTTCAGGTTTTCCCACTTGCAAAGCATGTAAAAGACTAATTTTTATCATAGGTACACTTCAACTGTGAGTTATGGAATCTAAAACAAAAATCCAGAAAAATACATTGTATGATTTTTAAATAATTAATTTCCATTTTATTGTGTGAAATAAGTATTTGATCATCTATCAACCAGTAAGAATTTTGGCTCTCACAGACATGTTACTTCTTTTTTAAAAAGCCCTCCTGTTCTCCACTCATTACCTGTATTAACTGCACCTGTTTGAACTCGTTACCTGTATAAAAGACACCTGTCCACACACTCAATCAGTCAGACTCCAGCATCTCCACAATGCCCAAGACCAGAGAGCTGTGTAAGTACATCAGGGATAAAATTGTAGACCTGCACAAGGCTGGGATGGGCTACAGGACAATAGGCAAGCAGCTTGGTGAGAAGGCAACAACTGTTGGTGCAATTATTAGAAAATGGAGGAAATGCAAAATAACGGAAAATCTCCCTCGGTCTGGAGGGCCATGCAAGATCTCACCTCGTGGAGCATCAAAGATCTTGAGAAAGCTGAGGAATGAGCCCAGAACTATAGGGCAGGACCTGGTCTATGACCTGAATACAGCTGAGACCACAGTCTCAAAGAAAACAATCAGTAACACTCTACGCCGTCAAGGATTAAAATCCTGCAAGGTGCCCTTCCTCAAGCCAACGCATGTCAAAGCCCATCTGAAGTTTGCAAATGACCATCTGAATGATCCAGAGGAGGAATGGGAGAAGGTCATGTGTTCTGATAAGACAAAAATAGAACTTTTTGGTTTAAACTCCACTCGTCATGTTTGGAGGAAGAAGAATGATGAGTACAACCCCAAGAACACCATCCCAACCATGAAGCATGGCAGTGGAAACATCATTCTTTGGGGATGCTTTTCTGCAAAGGGGACAGGACGACTGCACCGTATTGTGGGAAGGATGGATGGGGCCATGTATCGTGAGATTTTGGCCAACAACCTCCTTCCCTCAGTAAGAGCACTGAAGATGGGTTGTGGCTGGGTCTTCCAGCATGATAACAACCCAAAACACACAGCCAGGGCAACTAAAGAGTGGCTCCGTAGGAAACATCTTAAGGTCCTGGCGTGGCCTAGCCAGTCTCCAGACCTGAATCCAATAGAAAATCTTTAAAGGGGGCTTAAATTCCGTGTGGCCCAGCGACAGCCACGAAACCTGAAGGCTCTGGAGGAGATCTGTATGGAGGCAGTGTGTGCAAACCTTGTCAAGAACTACAGGAAAAGTCTGATCTCTGTAATTGCAAACAAAGGTTTCTGTACCAAATATTAAGTTCTTTTTCTGGTGTATCAAATACTTATTTCACACAATAAAATGGAAAATAATTATTTTAAAATCATACATGTATTTTTCTGGATTTTTGTTTTAGATTCCATCACTCACAGTTGAAGAATACCTATTATAAAAATTACAGTCTTTTACATGCTTTGCAAGTGGGAAAACCTAAAAAATCAGCAGTGTATCAAATACTTGTTCTCCCCACTGTAAATTGAGCTCTAATTATACCCTAATCCAAATACATATCTTTCTTACTATATACCTTAAATAAGCAAAATATAACTTAAACTATAATTATTATACAGTTATAAGTTAATTTATAAATACAGTTAATAAATAATAAATAAATACATTTTCCATGTGCTTTCAATTATTGTTTCCAAGCACCTTATTTACTTATTTCATTCTAACATTTGACTCTTAGCCTGGTACCTGCTACTGTTCATTTACTAATACATTACATATACATATTAGGGGTGTAACAATATGCTGTATTTGTCACAAATATGGGACAAACGATTTTTCATGCAGAATACAATAATGTGGAATCCCCGAAGATTTTATATATATATATATATATATATATAATTTTAAAATGTGTGATAACACATACGGCAAAATAATCCACATCGATAACCACAGCCTAAAGGATAAAAAAGGATAACAATAAAACAAAATAAAGCTAAATGTAATGTAAAATCCAATTTTAAAGTCCTTTTAAAAATTTCCAGCTGTTTGAATGGATAACCATACAAAAGAATTATAATCAGGCAAATAAAAAAAACAAAACAAATGCCATTACCTTAATATCTGCAGTTTGTACGCCTCCTTTTAATGCTTTTATTTTTCGACTAGTTTGGTTTATCAATGCTTCTACCCTTTTTCTTGCTTCTAACCAGTCATTAGAGTCTTGATACATGTTTTGAAGCTTAAGAATCCTATCCATAATTTTGGAATGTGAGTCTTCCCATTGTACCTGTAATTTGTCAACTAAAAAGAAATATAAACAAAATTTTAAAAAAAGTTGAGTTATTAGCTGTACAACATTTCCATATTTTTATTTATTGAATACAAGTTATTTGCAAAAATGTATCTATATTATTAAAAACAATTTAAGACATACAAAGATTGTTGTATCTTTTTAATAAACTACTTAACATGTTTACATAATTTGTAGTGTTTTTTATGAAGTGCTTTTATTTAAAAAATGTACTGTAGGGCTGCACGGTGGCTTAGTGGTTAGCACGTTTGCCTCTCAGCACTAGGGATTCCCGGTTCAAATCCCCATCTGGGTGTAGTTTCCATGTTCTCCCCGTGTCCGCGTGGGTTTCCTCCGGGTTCTCCGGTTTCCTCCCACAGTCCAAAAACATGGATCAAGTCAAGACAGTGTGCCCTCTCCTGGGTGTATCTGCCCAGCGCCCGAAACGTTCTGCCCTGGATGGGCATGGGGAACCCCCCCCCCCCACATACACACACACACAACCCTAATATAGGATAAAGCGGAAGATAATGGATGGATGGATGGATGTACTATAAACATAAATGATTTTCATGGACAATAAATATTACTTTAGATTGCTTTGACTTAAGCAAAGATGATATTATAAGACAGAAATGCACATGCTCTGACAATATTCAAAGATTTTACATGTACAATGAGAGAAATGCAATAGATCAAATGTTTTGCCAAAAAGTTGCCAAAATATCAATAACATTATTATGGGTAAATTTTCATGCAAAAAGGACAATTAAAAAAAGCTCAAAATGTTATTATGAGTTTCTGACAAACTAGTGCTTAAGCTAAAATAAAACATATCATTTATAGAGAAGATTTGTTTTATTTTTACTTAAGCCATAGTTTGTATTTATCAGAAACTGTCACCAAGAATTTTCTAGAGGTTTCCAATCAGGTTTGGATCAGGACTCTGGTCATTTCATTGTTTTAATGGTTTCAGTTTTAAGGTACTGCTTTAACCATTTTGCTGGGTGACCGAGGGCATTGTACTGCATGAAAATTGCTGACTGAGTGATAAACACAAGAAAGGAACCATGTGTTTTTGAAGAAGTTTCTGATACACTTGCATTCACTGTGCCATGTAGCTTTATGAAAGGTCAGGGTAATAGTAAGTAGACCCTCCAACCTGAAAAAGTTGAAGCTTTTCACTTAAAATAAATGGTCAAAAATACCAGTGGGGCCATGCAAAAAGCTGGTATGCAATTATAGAACACTTCTTGGCTTCAGTGTATGTATGAATGTTTGTGTTTATGTCTCTCTCTCACTCACTCACACACACACACACACACACACACACACACACACACACACTATAGTCAGGGAGGCAAATCTACCTACCGCAGCCTTGTGTAGAGACACTAGCCAGGATGGGCCAGTGACCTTGATTAAGCTACTTAAATTAATTATCACATATTCAAAATAGTGTTAGATACAGAGCTGAGTCCTCAAGCAACCGATCCCAAATGAATAGATTAATAATAAAAAAAAAGTCAAAGCACAAGTCCAAACATTGAAAAAAGTGATAGTACATTGTGGCGGTGACAAGTTACTGCACAACACCCTGGTTGTTTAATGATTAGCCACATTGGCAGGTGCGTCTTGTCTCATTACAATTCCCAATGGACACCACTGCAAATCAAGTTTCACCATGAGGATGCTGCATAGGACCTGTAAGCCGCTGCCTCCCCATAGTGGCTTGACAACCCATTACACTCTCCAAATTTCAAATTTATTATTTCTAATTAAAAAAATTAAAAACTTACTTTGATCTGTAATTGTGGCACGAGCTTGGGGGTTGTTTGTTTTGTTCTTGAGATTTTGGGCCGCTGTGATTTGTTTATTCAGATGTTGACATCTTTGATCCATATCTTGCAATGCTGACTAAAAAAAACAAGATTTACAGTAGACCTCTTTTAAAAACTTTAGCTTACAATTATAAACAAATATTGAACACAAAACACAATTAGTAAATTTAGCAGACTTATCCAAAGTGACTTACAAAGTGAGCACAGCGTTGTCCACACGAGCAATTAGGATTAAGGGTCTTGCTCAAGGACCCACATTGGTAACCTCAGAGGCCTTGGGATTTGAACCCAAAACCATTAGATTGATAGCCCAACACCCTAACCACACCCCACAATTGTTTTTATAGTGAGATTATTAAGGAAAAAAAGATGTATTTATATTTTTATTTTACAGCAAAAATACTCCACCCAATATGCTTCACAGTTGGAATTTTCTATAAGTTTTTATTTTTTATATTTATAAGTTTTAAAAATGTTTTTATATCAAGTTTTATTAGCCAAACTGTATATGTGCTGTATATGATGACATAATAACTTCACTTTAGTGAGAATTGATTGTTTAATGATGTTGTCGGCATAGGGATGATAGGCAAATATTGCTGCAGTTCATCAAGAGGCACACCAAATGAGAAAAAAAAGTATAATACAATTTTTTTTTTTACAAATTTTCAATTATAGCGTAGTAAAATTTAGTTCAAGTTCAAGTTCAAGTAGTTTATTTATATAACACTTTTTACACAAAGCAGCTTTACGGAATGAAAAACCTTTAAACCCCCAAAAAGCAAGCCGAAGCGACAGTGGCAAGAAAAAACTCCAGGCAGTAACAACAGTGTAGGACAGCCATGTACAGATATCTAACCAATGGAAAAACTATAACAACTGGAAAACTATATGTGAGTCCATTAAGGGGGTCCTTCAGGACCGGCAGTCCAATTAATATTCAGGTTTCAATCAGTATTCGTCGACAGAGCCATGGATGAAGGTCTGACTACACCTCCAGGAAGCCGGTCACACCTTAAAAGAAACAGACAAAGGAAGGCAGTTAGAGCTAATAATAAAGCACAACATTTAATTAATAACTAATTTATTGACACAGTGCAGCATGTGACTCCGGCATCACTGACTAGAGCAGCATAACTAAAAGAGGCAGATACTGCAGACTCTACATAGTTGAGATGGCGCCCCGGAACAGCATCATTTCAGCGCCACACCCCCCCATTAATGATGAGGTGGGTGAAAAGATGAAAACGCCAGCATACGCTGATCGCAGATTACCACCACAACACAGCCAAGCCTGAGATCTACATCTTTATCTATAGGGGATTAATTAAACGCAAGATTAAATAAATGTATTTTTAAATGTGTAATTTATTTTTGAAGATTAATAGTGATTCAGAATTACGAACAGTAACTGGAAGGCTATTACACAGTTGAGGAGCCTTGTGGGAGAATGCTCTTCCACCAGAAGTAATTTTATTTATTCTAGGAGCTAAGGGAGACCAGCACTTTGAGATCTGAGCTCACATGTTGGCTTGTACAATTGAATCAGCTCACTCAGATACTGTGGAGCCTGATTATGTAGAATTTTATATGTTTTAATAAAATTTTGTACTCAATACAAAACTTAACTGGTAGCCAGTGCATGTTTGATAACACAGGACTGATATGATCGAATTTTTTGGTTTTAGTTAAAACTCTAGCTGCAGCATTTGAACAGGTTGCAATTAATGTAATGATTTATTAGAACATCCTGTCAGAAGTGAATTACAATAATCTAACCTTGAGGTAATAAAAGCATGAATTAGTTTTTCTGCATCTTGGAGGGAGAGGATTTCGTAGCTCTGAAATGTTACGAAGGTGAAAAAAATGCAATTCTAGTAATATTGCTAATGTGCTCTGTAAAGGAGAGATCTGAATCAATAATGAAACCGAGATTATTTACAGATGAGCTGGGTCTAATTAAAGATTTATCAAGGTTTAACATAGTGTTAGAAGCTTTGTTAATTTTATCCTTGGGTCCAAATCAGAAACTCTGATTCATCAGAATTTAGCGGTAGGAAGTTTTTTGACATCCATATTTTAACATCTTGGATGCAGTACTCCAGCTTACTGACTGAACAAAAATCATTAGGGTTAGCTGCAATGTTGTTACAACGGGTTACGGAATGGCTCAATAACCGGGCGGAGCGGCTCACAGATGGCGTGCGCGGCTCGCTGACGGCTGCGAGGCAGATTCCCGACGACGCAGGGTGGCACGCTGGCGGCGCTTGCCGGATTACCGGTGACGTAGAACCACTCGCGGAGCGGATGGCGGGCGTAGTGGGGCGGATCGCACAGTGGCTCGCTGACTGCTTGCGGCGGCTCACGAACGGCACACAGTGGCTCGCAGGTCAGAGTCCCAATCCGCAAGCTGCGAAGCTGCTTGTTAACGGCGCCCTGGTGCCCGCTAACTGCGCGGAGCAGCTCGCAGGGCAGATTCCTGGTCCGGAGGCTGCGAGGCGGGTTGCTCACGGCGCGGAGCGGCACGCTGGTGGCGCGGAGCGGCACGCTGGTGGCGCTCGGCGGATTACCAGCGGCATAGAACCATTTGAGGAGCAGATTGCAGTAAGGACGGAACTTAGTGGCCACTAAGCCCTCGGCCCACCTCTGTGCGGGTCCCAGGAGTCTGGAGAGGTAGAACCGCACCCTCTCCTCGTCCAATAGCTTCCGACTGGTCC
>JAFMOD010001722.1:102733-140790 GCA_019802435.1 Corydoras maculifer
CAACACCCTACGATGTACGGGAGCGGCTTCAAAGCCACTCCGTCGCAAGGTGCCGGGAGCCCGCACGGAACGGAGAGAGGGAGAACGATCTCCCCATACTCCGGGACGCGATTGATAACCCTCATCGTTAATGTGGAGGGTGGATAAGGAATAGATGGTGGGGCTAGTGCCAAGTTACTGCAGCCAATGCTGCAGCCGGACAAAGCAGCTAATGGCGGGGCTAGCACCGAGTTAAGGCAGCCGATGCTGTACCCGGACAAAGCGGCGAATGGCGGGGCTAGCACCGAGTTAATGCAGCCGATTCCGTAGCCGGACAAAACGGCTAATGGCGGGGCTAGCGCCGAGTTAATGCAGCCGATGCTGCAGCCGGATAAAGCGGCTAATGGCGGGGCTAGCGCCGAGTTAATGCAGCCGATACTGCAGCCGAGCAAAGCGGCGAATGGCGGGGCTAGCGCTGAGTTAATGCAGCCGGAGAGACTGCTAGTGGCGTGGTTAGCGCCGAGCTAAGACAGCTAACGCTGCAGCCAGAGAAGCGGCTAATCAGAACCGACTGCCGGGACGGACCGATAAGACGGGATACGCGGCAGCGGGGAATAAACAATAAACAAGGGTGGTACTTAACCGGACGAGTACTCCTGGACTTCGCGAGAGTGAGAGGCCAGCATTCTGTTACAACGGGTGGCGCAGTCCGTCCAACGGCGGCGCTGCGCGGTGCTGTGTGGTGCTAAGAAGCGAGCCAAGCGACCAGGTAAGCAACAAAAAGGACTTTATTCTCCAAATTAGCAGGAACGCCGCTGAACGCACGGCGGAATGTGCCGGGGAGCAAACCCTAACCCAAACAAACAAAACTAAAACTGAAAACGAACAAAGCAAAAACCACCCAACGTAACATAAACGCATAACGCATGTAGCATGAATATAATGCTAGCCTGCTGACTCAGGGCGAATGCGCACTTAAGTGTAGTCATCAGGCCACATGTGATTAGGTAGGTCCCAATCCCAGCTCTAGGGTATGGGCCATACCTAAGAGAACGGACAAATCCCGAACTAAGAAAACAGGGGGGAGTGGCCTAGCACTCCCAACTCTGACAAATTAATAACTGTGTATCATCTAAGAGTGGAAACTGATTACATGTTTACGAATAATTGACCCCAATGGAAGCATATATAGCGCAAATAGGAGTGGACCCAGAACTGACCCTTGCGGAACACCATATTTAACTTTAGCAAGATCAGAACATTGGTTGTTAACACAGGTGAATTGATATCGATCTGTCAGGTAGGATTTAAACCATTGGAGTGCAGATCCTGTAACGCCCACAGTGTTTTCTAATCTATCAACTAAGATGTTATGGTCTATAGTGTCAAAGGCTGCACTAAGATCTAATAATACAAGGAAAGAGATTTTGTTATTATCAGAGGACATTAATAAGTCATTAACGACTTTAATTAAGGCTGTCTCAGTGCTATGATGAGATCTAAAACCTGACTGAAAAACTTCATGAACGTTATTAGTTAGAAGAAGGCGATTCAGCTGGTTGAACACAATTTTTTCTAGGATTTTAGAGACAAAAGGAAGGTTTGATATTGGTCAATATTTGGACAGTATTAGAGGATCTAAATTAGGTTTTTTAAGTAATGGTTTAATGACTGCACACTTCAGATTTTTGGGGACATAGCCTATTTTAAGTAATGAATTATAATGTTTATAACAGGCTCTGTAATATTTGGTAGGAGGTCTTTAAGCAGGTTTTTAGGTATTGGGTCTAAAAGAAAGGATGTTGTCTTTGATTGTGTAATTAAGGAGACAAGCTCTTTTTTAGATATGGGGTTAAAGGTATTTAACTCTTGTACTATATTATTTTCTCTACCACTAAATTTTTCAGAGATTGTTGAGGGTTGATTATTGATTACGCTACATGGTGCATTAGATGATTTAAGTCTTATGTTTTAAATTTTATCACTCTAAAGAAATTCATGAAATCATTGCTGCTGAGCTGTAAGTGAATCTGATTCAGTAGCACTTCGAGTTAATTTGGCAATGGTACTAAAAAGGAATCTTTGGTTGTTTTTGTTGTTCTCTATTAGTTCAGAATAATATTTAGTATTTGCTGCATTGATTACATGTTTGTACTTAGTCATACTGTCCTTCCATGCAACCCTAAATACCTCTAATTTAGTTAGGGCGCCTGTTTGAACATTAAACCATGGAACGAGTCTTTTATTTTTAACCCTTTTTGTTTAAGTGGAGCGACACTGTCTAAGGTTGTAGAAAACACGTTTAAGGTATTCAGCTGTGTTTTCAAGTTCATCGGGTCCTGATGCTGGTTTAATATTTAATTCTGATAAATGTTGTAGAAATGACCGAGCAGTAGAGGGAATGATTGTACACTTCATATCATATCGTGGTTTAATGACTGGAGCAATATAAATTTCTAAATCGTAGGTTATCAAAAAGTGATCGGAGATGACCTCACTTAGTGGAACAATAGTTAAATTATTAATGTTAATGCCATGTGATAAAACTAAGTCTAATGTATGTTTACAGCGATGTGTTTCACCAACCACACTTTGAGTAATGTCCATGGAATCGAGGATAGAGTCAAAGGCTAATTTAAATAAGTCTAGTGGGTTTTCAAAGTGAACATTGAAGTCACCGACTATTAAGACCTTGTCTGATGAGATTACTATGTTAGAGAGAAATTCACCAAATTCTTTAATAAACTCTGATATGGGCCGGGAGGGCGGTATACGGTAATAAGTTGCATTAGATTGGATTTATTCTTCAATGCAGATTAGCTGCTTATGTTGAGCACAAGAACTTCGAAGGATTTTGACTCATACTTATTATGAAGTGTTACATTTATGTTTTCTTTATAGATCATAGCCACTCCACCTCCTCGTCCACTAAGACGTGGTTTATGAGCATAAGTATAACCAGGTGGAGAGGCATCATTTAATGCTAAGTATTCATTGGCCCTAATCCAGGTCTCTGTGAGACAAAAGACATTTAGGAAGTTATCAGTAATTATTTTTTGAACTAGAGCTGATTTTGATGAAAGTGACCTAATGTTTAGTAACCCAAGTTTTAACTTAAAAGTGTCTCTTACACTACTTGAGGTTGTATTGATATTAATGAGATTTTTTTGGCACACTTTTTGGACTCTTTTTGTTTTTTGCTCACTGCGATACTTGATAACTGTCTTAATGGTTTGGGACCTAGTTATTGTGGGTGACGACTCCTGGCAGTTCGCAGGCAGTTGGTTAGGCCATTCTGTCTGCTGCCTGGCCTTGGCTCTGAATTGTCAATTTTTATTCCTATCTAAAGAAAAAACCCTATCGGCTATGTTATGTGACATGAGCGCAGCACCCTCCAGGGAAGGATGGATGCCGTCCCATTTCAAAAGGCCAGGCCTTCCCTCAAAAATTCAATTCAATTATCAATAAAGGTAATATTGTTTTCTGAGCATCACTTAGACATCCAGCAACACAGCAACCATAACCTGTTGTAGGTTTCGCCGCCACGCCTAATTGGTAGGGGACAAGAGATAACTACTTCATCAGACATTATTGCAGCGGTTCCACACGCCTCATTTACATTAGCCTTAGTAATCTCTGACTGCTTGAGGCAAACGTCATTAGTGCCAACATGGATAACTATTCTAGAGAATGAGCGTTTAGCATTAGCCAGCACTTTGAGGTTCCCCCTTATGTCTGGAGCCCTGGCCCCCGGGATGCACCGGACTATGGTTGCTGGGTTCTCTAAGGGGGTAGCCATTCACACGTGTCTGAGCTGTGAGTCGCCAATAACCAGAGCACTTTTAGCAACCGGTCTCTCAGTGGGTGAGTCACTAAGTGGGGAAAACCGATTGGACACGTGGATCCTAGAAGAGTGATGCTCAGTTCTACGTGTACGCCGCCTGGTCATCACCCACTCGCCCTGCTGCGAGGGCTCTAAAGCCGGAGATTTAGGACCTGATCCTGTGGCATTCGGACTGGCTAAACTGGTCCCTGACACACCTTTAATAACATGACCTTGTTCTAAAACCCGAATGCGCTCTTCTAGCACTGAAATCTTCTCCGTCAGACTAATAACTAGGCTACACTTTTTACAGACTGAAATATCAGTAATGACGGAGGAAGACTGTCTATACATACTGCACTGAGGGCACGCAACCAGACGGGAAAGGGCCATTGTAAAGTTTATGTATAAATGAAGAAATAAACTTAGCTTCGCGTGGGTAGAGATGGAAGGTTAGTTCCCCCTGTTACAGCTGATGATGAGACAAAGCAGCGGCAGCAGCTGGTGGAGATCCAACTCAAGTCTTGCTGTATTAGCGTCGGATGAAGGTTGAGTCTTGGAGGTTCTCACAATGCGGTGTGTGTGAAGATCTGCGTCGAGTCCAATAAAATCCGATTCGAAAATCCGAACAGTTGAATCCGGCGACACAGATTAGGAGATGGCTTTTTTATAAATATAGGCTATTATTTATAAAAGAAGCGGGTAATAAATGCAGCAGTGTTTGCAGCAAACGACCGCGATAGTAAGCAGAAAGTGCTAGCGTTAGCGGCTAAAAACGCTAACAACAACACCGCGATTTGAAGAGTAGTGTGGAAAAAAAAGCGGAATAAATGCTATGTATTAACGATGAAGTAGCTAAATAAAAATTATTTATGCTCATAAAAAAAACACACAATTTATTAATATTTTCAGGGTTGCTTCCAAAATCTCTGTCATTACACTTGTCTGATAGTCAGTGTGGATATATTATCTGCAGTTTTGTATAAATGTTACCATGACAAAGAATATGACGTATTACCTAATACAAAATCCAAATTAACAAAAAAAAAGATCATCTGGTATTCATAAGAAAAAAAAAAGGAAAGTGAAAGTATAAATGAACTAACAAAAGTAGGTAATAATAATAATAATAATAATAATAATAATAATAATGGCGGCACGGTGGCTTAGTGGTTAGCACGTTCGCCTCTCAGCGCTAGGGATTCCCGGTTCGAATCCCCATCTGGGTGGAGTTTCCATGTTCTCCCCGTGTCTGCGTGGGTTTCCTCCGTGTTCTCCGGTTTCCTCCCACAGTCCAAAAACATGGATGAAGTTAATTGAATTCTCAAAAATTGCCCCGTTTAGAGTGTGTCTGTGTGAGTGAGTGTGTGCCCAGCGATGGATTGGCGCCCTGTCCTGGGTCTATCTGCCCAGCGCCCGAGACGTTCTCCCCTGGATGGGCATGGGGAACCCCACCGCGACCCTAATAGAGGATAAGCGGGAGATAATGAATGAATGAATTAATAATAATAATAATAATAATAATAACAATATGCTTGCACGCAACACGCCATTCCAAAAAATAAAAATTTTAGAAGTCACAAAACACATCAGTCGGTGAGGGTAGGCGACAATGTCTCCAGTGTCATCTTTCTGAGCATTGGCTTTTTACAAGGCTACATCTTGAGCCTTGCTGCTGTTCACCCAGTTAACCCACATTGTAAATTTAGTGGACGACAACGGTTGTGTGTTCACCCTGATAACCCATGCATCTACCTTATACCTATTTATACATTTTTCTACCTCAGTATGTATTTTCAGTTTATCCCTGTAATTTCATTCTTGCGCTGACGCTCATTTCCTCAGAAGAGAAGGTACCCTCTTGCACACCTGCGAACTCTGCAGAAGGTGAATACAAGCAAGCCCTTTATTCTGCAGGACTATGGAACTGTCAGTCGGCCACCAAGAAGTCCAGGGAGGCAAAAGAGGAGGTGGAACAGGTTTGCTTATTTCTCACAAATGGAAATATTCTGCTCTTATACTTTTATCTAACACTGTTTCATTTGAATTTCATGCATTGACCATCACAGAACCTCTTAAATGTCATTTAGTTATGCTATTATCATCTCTCCCAGATGATGGTTGTCCTTTTGTCGTCCTCAGTGATTTCAACATTCACTTAGACCGACCTTACGCTACTAATATCGTGCTCTTATCAACAGCCTGGACCTCCATCAACTCCGCACTTCTGCTTAAACTCATCATTACATGCTTGTGTTTCACTTCTAACCAGCACTTTTAACACTTTACTCACTCCATTTTTTCCCAAAACCTTTGTCGGCTGTTTGTCAGTTGTTTGCAACCTTCTTCACAAAAAAAAATCGAGGCCATCAGCACTTTCACACACCCATTTCCAATACACTACATCTCACATATCCAATCAACCAACCTTACCATCCTTCTACTATGTCTCAGAATCAGACATCTGCAAGATTCATCTTGCCAGCAACCCAACTATTTGCCCCATTGATCACATCCCATCTCACCTTTTTCAATCCATTTCTTACTCTATCACACCAGTGTTTACATACATCATCAACTCCTCCCTCATCTCTGCTACTTTTCCTGATTCTTTCTAACAGGCCACAGTTAAACCTCTGCTCAAAAAGCAAACGCTCAACACAAATTTGGTTGAGAGCTACAGACCTGTATCACTTTTAACTTTCAAGTCTAAAACATTTGAACGGGTGGATTCAACACAGGTCTTGAGTTTTTTTTACTCGGAACAACCTCTTTGATCCCAATCAGTCTGGTTTTAGGTGTGGTCACTCCACTGAGACAGCATTGCTTTCTTGCAACTGATTAATGGTAGTCATGTGGTAGCCAATTATTGTTTTTTCAGAATGTGAGGTAGGCTTTTTACTTTAAAGTCTTTCCCAGTTATGTCATGGTAAATGTATTTTAGTTATGCTCAACCCCATTTATCCAGCTCTAGTTCAAATAGATACCTAGGTACGTCTAAAACTTAATAAGAAGAGGGCCTTCCGAGACAAAGAAGGGGTGAGAACAATCCAGGGGAAACTAAAAATCGGAGAGGCCAAGGAGAGGGGAAATTTGAAGTGTAGACTTTAGCAGAACAACATGAGGGAGATCTGGAGTGGAACGAGAACCATCACCGGCTTTAGGTCGAACAGCAGCAGAGATAAAGACAGGGCCACCAAACTGCATATAAAGTGAAATTCAATGAAATCTAATCTAATTTAGCAATAAAATTTTAGCATCTTCTTTTATGCAATTGTTAACCACAGGTTAAAAGTTTGAATAATATGAGCGTGTGATGCAATAACTGACTTTTCTTAAAAGTTTAGCAACTTTTACACACCCAATATACCTAAGCTTCTATTTACAATGGCGCAGTCCGGGGAATCTTACGCCTGGTTTGAACTGTGCACTGGGACCACTTGGTTCGGGTCCACAGACATGAACTCACATCTGGAATAGTGTTCTTAGCGTCCAGCCTTTTGGATGGGCTCTTAGAACACTGTCTGAGAGAAAGTTCCAATAGAAATACTCGCACCAAAGAAGAAATTCTGTCCCTAAAAGAGAATGATTACCTCTGTGTTGCATACCACAGACCCTCTACTTAAGGCCTGTGAACCACTAGCCCTTTCAAAGATGCCAGATGGCAGCAAAGACAGAAACACAGGACTTAGAGTAGCTTTAAATATATGCTCTAACACCTGATCCGAATTGCAAGTAATTGAGGAGCGTGGACTGTGTGACGCTGCTGCCACCTAGAGGTGACACGGCCTCATTAGACAAATGAAAGATGTTTGTGTTTCAGCAATAATACTTTAGCACAGCTCTCTGAGCACAATCAATAAATCCGGTATTTTACTATGTTCATCAATGGGGTTAGTGAGGACACTGTGGAGGCCTACAAGTGTGTACATAGACAATAAACTGGACTGGAAACAGAAACCCTCTACAGGAACGGCCAAAGTCGTCTGTACTTTTTGAGATGCCAGAGGTCCTACAACATCTGAAGGATTATGCTCAGGATCTCTTATGAGTCTGTGGTGGCGAGTACTATATTTTATGCTGTTGGATGTGATGTTGTAGGTGTGAAGCTGGACTTACTGATGTCAGTATTAGAGTGGAGGAT
Source organism: Corydoras maculifer (assembly GCA_019802435.1). Classification (NCBI taxonomy): domain Eukaryota; kingdom Metazoa; phylum Chordata; class Actinopteri; order Siluriformes; family Callichthyidae; genus Corydoras; species Corydoras maculifer. The sequence continues at coordinate 110,680 of JAFMOD010001722.1, forward strand.
GTTGTCTAAGCCATGACACTGGTCTGCAGTTACAGAACTGACATTCAGCCTAAGACCTATTCCACCGAATTGCACCACAGAGCGCCACAGGACCTCATTTTTACCTGTGGCCATAAATCTGTATAATCAGTCTGTTTAACTCCTCACTCAGTAAAACAACTTTGATGTGCAATATCTGAATCATGAACATTATGATTCAACATGGCGTTTCCATGTTCTCCCTGCGTCCGTGTGGGTTTCTTTCTGGTTTTCCGGTTTCCTCCCACAGTCCAAAAACATTCATCAAGGTCAATTAAATTTTACAAATTACCCCACATAGTGTGTTTGTGCAAGTGAGTGTGTGCTTGTGTAAGTGAGTATATACTTTACACATGCCACTTTACTTTTACTTGATTTTGTATTTTTTGTACTTTAATTTTACTGCGCATTTTGTTACATTTTTTTTAATTCTACTTCTGAATATATAAACATGACAAATGGAGCATCTGTAGCCTGAGCAATCTGGAGCATCTCTGGGTTTAATAACGCATTCTGATTCTGACAATGTAGGGACTATTATGGATAAACACTATTAGGATTCCCCTGATCAGCACAAAGCAGGAAATCAACTTGCTGCAAAATTTGAATCAGACTTTTTCATGAGGTTTTCTATTAACTACAATGTGAACTGAATTAATCACATCAACTAAAACCAATAATAGATTTCTTATTACATTTATAATGTAATATAATCTTTCATGAATATAAAACAACTGCTCTTTTATCCTTGTCTACTCCATTCAAATTTCTTCTTAACTCCGTAATATAGTGGCTAAGAGACCGCCTAAAGACTAACTTTAAGACTAACTAGCTGGCAAATTTAAAAATTATTAATTGTTGACTCTATTTCAACTCATTACTTAATACTATTTCAAGTGAAACAATGTTGTGACCACAACGTTTTTTTGATCTCTTGCTTTTAAATGCATGCTTCTTCATTCTACATCATATATTACTTGTCATCCACATTGTTATACTCAGTGAAGCTAAACCTAACTGTGTCAGAATCAGGCAGAACTTGATTCTTGCATAAAATCAGCATTGGTGAATAAGACACATCAATTAGTGATTTCTAAACAACAGGAATTGTTCTTTTATAGTCTACCAAGGAAAATCCATGCACGGACACACAAGCATACCCCAGTAATGCAGCCACACCATACACACCATATCTTCATGGAAATGCCCCGCTCTACATTAAATTAATACCCAATATAATACCTCAAGACATCTCAGTTCAAACACTACCTACTGTTTTAAACAGCCCCAACACCTCACAGAAACTTCACACCTTATGGGTACCCAGGAAATAATCTCCCATATTCTCCAAGGGCACCACAAACTTTCTTATTTAAAAAAGGCTTTGTTATGCATCTTTATGCATTCTTGTTGTTTTTATCTATTTGTTTCTTAATGTTTGCCGGTCACTATGCTGTAAGACTTTAAAATTTAAAAAATCAAGCAAGGATGGTCAAGGGTGTGAGTAAGTTTAAAGTCAACGTTGCACAATATAACAGAATATTCCAACCACCATTTACAGTTCCTAATATCGTGACCTAAACAAGGGAGTCAGGGGAAATCACAGTAAATAAAGACAAAAGGGCAGTGAGAGCACATGGGAGCTAATGAAACCATCATGCTGCCTCAATGTAGATCATGATCACATGGAGTCTTTTGCTGGGTTAAGAAATGCAACATGATACTTTAGCCTTACAGATTATCTACTAAGGTGAGTAAGGTTATTTTGGTGTGCATGGGGCCACTTCTTAGGACCTTTTTAAGACATAGGTGGCAGTAGCCAAATTTAATCATTCTATGTGTAATAATTTGTTGTTGTGCAACTACTATTTAAGGACAATATTTTGCAATTATGGTGTATATAGTGTTTGGTGTGCAGGGGCCACTTCTTAGGACCTTTTTAAGACATAGGTGGCAGTAGCCAAATTTAATCATTCTATGTGTAATAATTTGTTGTTGTGCAACTACTATTCAAGGACAATATTTTGCAATTATGATGTATTTAGTGTTTTTATAGTCTTTCAACTGCATTGTACATAACTGCATATTGTATTTTTTTTACAGAGATGCCATTTTTAGATATATCTATCATTTTCATTATTTATTACTTTTTCACTTACTGTTCCTTTGCTACTGTGACTTAGAGCATTTTGTTATGGTGGGACCAATAAAGGCTTATCTTATCTTTATTATTTTATCTTATCTCATAATGTCATGAGGAAACCCAAATTTTTGTTCTGACACATGAAGTTCAGGCCCAAAGTTATTTGAGATTAACATAAACACATTAATCATGTTCTATAATCATAAAAGACCATGTTTCAACTTGATTTTGGAAATATAAAACAGACCACATGCCAAAGATGAGACAAACTCTTATTAAAAGCATACAAAATACAGCATTTAGGATGATATTGGCATTTATTGGTGCCTGGGAAAAATGGGATCTGCTTATCTATAAACATTTCTACAGCCCCCAATCAAAAACTACACTTAAATTGTGACATTTTCATATGAGTAGTGTTTAATAGATATGTTACTCACATATATTAGGAGAAGAAGGGTTAAAATAAATAATAAATAATAAATAATAATAATCTTTGCAAGGTGAACCCAAGGTAAAGTAAAAGAGATATGTTATTCAGGGGGTCAAAGTAGTATGGGAAAGTGCGATCAAATTGGACTTTTAAGAGCTCTGCTGGAAAAGCGTGGGAGGAGTCATAGGAACAGGTTACAGAAAAAAGGAATTAGAAAAGTTTGGGCTAAGGGGAGAACAATGGTGAGGTGTATTTGAGAAATGTAGTACACCTCAAGGCCATACAATATTCATTTGAAACTGATGCTATGGGCTGAGAAATATCCACAAGATGCAAGTCAATAGAATTGAAGATTAAGAAAATGGATTTCCCCAGATGTCTTGGAAGTAATTTGTAAATTGAGAATTGCAGGCACGTTTCAAATTTGTTTATATTTAACAAAAAATGTTCATTGATGACACCAAAATAATTTATTCTTCGTATGCTCTGGTTAATAAAGTTTTAAATACATTTAATTGCATTTTTTCTGTAAATATGGATTGAAATGTAAAAAACCCACAAGAATATGAATTTGAAGAATTTGTGAATGGTGAATAATGTATATAAAATATAATAATATTGATACTGAATGCATTTACCTTTAACTTCACAATCATATCAGTGATTTCTGCAAGGTCTCCTACTTTCACTCGCTGAGTCAAAATCATGTCTTGAATCAGATACAGCCAGTCACTGAGTTCAGACCACGATTTACTGAATGTGTCTAAAGCTCCATCATCTCCTGGGACACTACCTGCCAAGTAGTCAACTAGAAAAATAATTTTTAAAAATATTACATTTTCACTACCATGGTTTATTTTTGCCTGATTAAAAAAAATATACTTACATGACATCCGGGATTTATCTTTCCACTCTGTAAGAAACCCATCAATGACCATCCAGTCTGCACTGAGACTATCAAATTGCCCCTAAAAATATCAACAATGTGAATTTTATAAATTTGTAATACAGAAGAACTAGTAATAATTTGCCATGAAATAATTTTTGCATTTATAATTTTGGATAACTCACCTTCTCGGGTTGAAACGTAGGTTGTTCTGTTGCCAAAATCTTTTCTATTTGTGGCTTTTTTGACTGTATATCTTCACACTGCAGGTGAAGTAAAAATCAAAATTTAAGCCTAACCAATACACACTTGATATTATTAATTTTATTTTTCAACACACTGCTGAATTAATAGTGTGAATGGTGAAGAAACACACCAGAAAGATTGCCACTCTGTTACAGGACAAACAGAAAAAACACCTTTATGCATGTAATCACAACTAGATGAAGTTTACTATTTTACCTGTTAATTTACCTTTAATTTAAAATGTGAAAAATTACATTAACATATCTGTTGTTATGGTCTGTCACGGAGGGTCTGTCATCCAGTTGGTCTACGCCCCGGTATGTTTGTTTATGTACTAGTTTTGATCACGTGTATTTGTATATCCATGTTTTGCGTTTTGTTATGGTCACGTGTTTTGTGTAGTTACGTTTTGTTATGGTCACGTGTTCCCTGTCTTGCGTTTTGTTATGGTCACGTGTTGGGTGTAGTTACGTTTTGTTGTGGTCACATGGTGTGGGTTTGTCTTGTGTTCACGCCCCTGTAATTATGCACACCTGGTTCCCCGATCACTGTCCCTATTTAGGAATCTCACTCCCGTCACTCTGGGCTAGATGGTCTTAGTTCGCCCCGTCCACTCTGGCCCACACCCCGTCTCTGGTCCTCGTCCTGTTATCGCCTCGCCCTGTTATTGCCTAGTCCTGTTATTGCCTAGTCCTGTTATCGCCTAGTCCTGTTTTACGCCTCGTCCTGTACACCTCGTCCTGTTCTACGCCTCGTCCCGTTTTACGCCTCGTCCTGTACACCTAGTCCTGTCTTCGCCTCGTCCTGCTTCGCCTCGTCCTGTCCGCCTCGTCTTCCTGGTCTGTGTCTATGTTATTGCTTCCCAGTTCACCGCCTACTGCCGTTACCTGTACAGTCACACTCCGCTCTATGCGTTCCGGCGGATTGGAACACGACCTCGCTGACGTCAGGCGCCGACTACGCGGTGACGTCAGACTCCAGCCCCGCATCCCCGGTGTTCATCCGCTTCTGTAAATGTTTGGTTCCCAATGGACTGTGAACTCTGTGTGTGTGTGTGTTAAATAAACGTTATTGGCAACAAATCCCCGCCCCTGACTGCGTCGTTCCGAGTAGCGGATCCACCTACTCCGACGGGTTCCTACGGGAACCCTTAACATCTGTGGGCTGAGACAAAAGCACATAAAGAAAAACCAATGCAAGAATAGGGAGAACATAAACTACACACTAATAGGACCCAGGCCATTCTCCCATGAAATAGATCGTAGATCATTTATGCTGTGTGGCGAAATTGTTATCCACTGAACCGCCATGCTGCCTCTATCAGAATAAACATCACATGTCTGCTTCTAAAAAATTACCAGCCATTCTACCATTTTGATTCACTGGACTACTAATTCACACAGCTAATTATTATTTCCCACACCATTTCCTGTAAGGACAATAACCTATCATAAACATAATTCACTACATTGTAGACTCCCACTTGCTTGGTTATACCTTTAACATACCTTATATCAATATAATTTGGCATGGCTAACTTACCAAAAAAACAAATTGAGGTCTACAAAATAACCTATGTATTTATTACTGGTAGTCATCATCTGTATTCAAAAGGAGCTTGTGGACGAACTTAACACAGCTCTGGAAGAACTCTCCCAAACCTATCACAAAACCTATCCAGTTGGAGTAAGATCCCTTCAGGAAGAACATTATGGTCTATTCATGTTACCCAATTCAGCCCTGCAAATTATTTTTGGTGTGCCTTGGTTGACAAATTATGATCCCACTATTAATAATGCTTTTATGTCTGAAACTGCCTGCTATGTCACAAAAATGCTACAACTGTTTTCCAAACTTTTATAAATTTCCAAGCCATACAGGCTTTCTGGAGAATATTGTCAGCAAGTGTGGTCTTAAAGACATTTTGTGAGAGATTTCGGGCAGAGATTGCACAAAATGTACTATCTAACTCAACTATGGGATGTATCCCTTTCAAAATCTTCTTCAAGTACAACCACTTTTCATACCCGGTTTTGGTGCAGCAAGTGCATCAGTAATCAGCTACTCAGACACACAGCCAAGTTAAAGAAGCTTAAACCTCTAGTAATTGGACTGGACTTTTCTGCAGAGAAAGAAATTTAATTTTGTGAAGCGTGTGTAGAGGACATGATGTCTAGAAATACTTTCTAAGTGGTACTCAGAGAACAATATTGCCTTTATTAACAATTAGTCTACTTTTGAGGGAAGGCCTGGCCTTTTGAAATGGGATGGCATCCATCCGTCCCGGGATGTCACATCACATAGCCGATAGGGTTTTTTGTTTTGACTACTCAGAGCCAAGGCCAGGCAGCAGACAAAATGGCCTAAACAACTGCCTGCGAACAGCCGGAAGTTGTCACCCACAATAACTAGGTCCTATACCATTAAGACAGTTATCAAGTATCTCAGTGAGCAAAAAAAATAAAGAGTCCAATTAATATCAATACCAACTCTAATAATGTAAGAAACACTTTTAGGGTAAAAACTTTTAGTTTTTTTTTTAACTTTAAGTTAAAACTTGGTTACTGTCATCAAAATCTAGTAAAATCTCTAGTTCAAGAAATAATTATTGATAACTTCTTAAATGTCCTTTGTCTTACAGAAACCTAGATTTGAATACTTTATAAAATGATGCCCCTCCGCCTGGTTAAATTTATGCTCATAAACCACTTCTTAGTGGATGAAGAGGTGGAGTGGCTACAATCTGTAAAGAAAACATACAAAGAAGATGTAACACTTAGTAATAAGTACAAGCCAAAATCCTTTGAAGCTCTTGTACTCAACATTAGCAGTTAATATTCATAAAAGAAGAAATCCAATTTAATGCAACTTATTACCGTATATTGTCCTCCAGGCCCATATACAGTTTATTACAGAATTTGGTAAATTTCTTTCTAACATAGTTGTCTCCTCAGAAAAGGCCTTAGTTGGTAATTTCAATGTTCACTTTGAAAACCCACTAGACTCGTTTAAATTAGCTTTTGACTCCATTCTCGATTCCATGATTATCACTCAAAGTGAAACACATTACTGTAAATATACATTTTAATTAATTAAAATTTTATCACATGGTATTAACATTAATAATTTAACTATTTTTACATAGAGTGAGGTTATCTCTGATCATTATCTAATAAATTACCATCCATTATCTTCCGCTTGTCTAGGCTTCGGGTCACGGGGGCAGCAACCAAAGTAGGAAGACCCAGACCTCCCTCACCCCAGCCACCTCCACCAGCTCGACTGAGGGAAACCCTGAGGCGTTCCCAGACCAGCTGAGAAATATAATCCTTCCAGCGTGTCCTGGGTCTTCCCTGGGGTCTCCTTCCGGCTAGACTTGCCTGGAACACCTCCCTAGGAAGGCGCCCAGGAGGCATCCTTACCAGATGCCCTAACCACCTCAACTGGCTCCTTTCGATGCAGAGGAGTAGTGGCTCCACTCCGAGTCTCTCCCGGATGACTGAGCTTCTCACCCTATCGCTAAGGGAGAACCCAGCCACCCTGCGGAGAAAACCCATTTCGGCCACTTGTATTCGCGATATTGCTCTTTCGGTCATTAACTAAAGCTCATGACCATAGGTGAGGGTTGGAACATAGATTGACTGGTAAATCGAGAGCCTTGCCTTGTGGCTCAGCTCCTTCTTTACCACAACAGACCAGTATAGGGTCTGCATCACTGCTGACCCCGCGCTGATCCGTCTGTCAATCTCACGCTTCTTCTTACCATCACTCGTGAACAAGACTCTGTGATACTTAAACTCCTCCACTTGAGGCAAGATCTGATCCCTGACCCAGAGAGGACTCTCTACACTTTTCCGACTGAGAACAATGGTCTCAGAATTGGAGGTGCTGATTTTCATCCCGGCCGCTTCACACTCGGCTGCAAACTGATCCAGTAAGAGATTAAGTTCGCAGCTTGATGATGCTAACAGGACCACATTGTCTGCAAACAGCAGCTACGTGATCCTCAGATCACCAAACCGGACACCCTCCATCCCCTGGCTGCACCTAGAAATTCTGTCCATATAATTACGAACAGAACCGGTGACAAGGGACAGCCCTGACGGAGTCCAACCCTCACTGGAAACAAGTCTGACTTACTGCCGGCCATGCGAACCAAGCTCCTGCTTCGCAAATATAGGGACTGAATGGCCCGTAATAAGGAGCCTTGTACCCCATACTCACGAAGCACCTCCCACAAAATACCCCGAGGGACACAGTTGAAAGCCTTCTCCAGATCTAAAAAGCACATCCAGACTGGTTGGGCAAACTCCCATGAACCCTCGAGGATCCTGGAGAGAGTGAAGAGCTGGTCCAGTGTTCCACGACCAGGACGAAAACCACACTGCTCCTCCTTGAGCCGAGGTTCGACAGTCGGACTCTTTTCTCCAGTACCCCTGCATAGACTTTGCTGGGGAGGCTGAGGAGTGTAATTCCCCTGTAATGGGAACACACCCTCTGTTCCCCCTTTTTAAACAGAGGCACCACCACCCCTGTCTGGCAGTCCAGAGGCACTGCCCCCGATGACCATGCAATGTTAAAAAGGCGCGTCAGCCAAGACTGCCCCACAACATCCAGAGCTTTCAGGAACTCCGGGCAGATTTCATCCACACCTGAAGCCCTGCCACCAAGGAGCCCTCCTGACTACCTTAGCGACTTTAGCCACAGTGATGGACAAGCCTCCTCCCGGTTCCTCTGACTCTGCCTCCTCTCCGGAGGGCATATTGGTGGGATTGAGAAGGTCCTTGAAGTATTCCTTCCACCACCTAATGACGTTCCCAGTCGAAGTCAACAGTGCAACCCCTCCACTATATACTGCGTTGGAACTGCCATTTGGCGCATAAGCGCAGACAACAGCCAGTGCCCATTCCCCCACCCGAAGGCGTAGGAAAGCTACCCTCTCGTCCACTGGGGAAAACCCCAACATGCATGCGTCAAGCCAGGGGGCCACGAGAAAGCCCACAACTGCCCAACGACTCTTGCCATGGGCAACTCCAGAAAAGAACAGATTCCAGCCCCTCTCAAGGAGATTAGACCCAGAACCTGAGCTGTGCGTTGAGGTGAGCCCGACTATATCTAGCCGGTATCTCTTAACCTCCTGCACCAGCTCAGGCTCCTTCCCTGCCAGAGAAGTGACGCTCAAAGTTCCGAAAGCCAATTTCAGCAACCGAGGATGGCAACGCCCAGGCCCACGCCTCCGGCCACTGCCCGATCCACACTGCACCGAACCCCTATTACTACCCCCCCCCACAGGTGGTAAGTCCATTTAAGGGGGAACCCATGTAGCTCCTTCAGGCTGGCTCCTTCGGGCACCATAGGAAAGTGCCCAACCACCAGACGCTCGCTGACGAACCCCATCCGGGTCTAGCTCCAGGGTGGGGCCCCGATAACCCTAAATCGGGCAGGGTACACTTGTTCCTGGTGTTTATTTTCATAGGGGTTTTGTTGGACCACTCTTTGTCTGGCCCATCACCTATGACCAATTTGCCTTGGGAGACCCTGCCAGGGGCTTTTTGCCCCAGACAACATAGCTCCTAGGATCATTCAAGCACACAAACTCCTCCACCATGGTAAGGTGGTGATCCGAAGAGGAGCTAATAAATTACAATTTAGAAATTTATATTAATCTAGTCATCAATCCACGATACAATATGAAGCGCATATTTTTTCCCTCTACTGTCGTGTCTGCAGCATTTGCCTAAATTGGAATGTGGACCAGCACCCGGACCAGATGAACTTGAAAACACATCTGAATATCTCAAGCTTGTTTTTTCTGCAACCGCAATCGAGCATAAATAGATACAGGGTATTTAAGGTTGGATGGAAAGACAGTATGACTAAGAATAAGCATGCACTTAATACAACTAAGACTAAATATTATTCTGAATTAATAGAGAACAACAAAAACTACCAAATATTTCTCGTTAGTACGATTTCCAAACTAACTCTGAGTGCTAATTGGGTTCCCAGGTTCACTCACAGTATAGCAGCAATGATTTTATGAATTTCTTTACTGATAAAATTGAAAACATAAGATTTACATTATGTACATTGTCTAGCATAACCAATAATCAACACTCACCAGTTAGTGAAAAATCTAATGTTACTAAATCAAGTGTAGTAATACCTTAAACCTGAAGGGATAAAAATTTGTGATTTGTAAGTACTTTGTGTTCAAGGGAATTAGCGTATTCAATAATGATGGGGCAATCTGGCCGACAATTGCCCAAGGCCTATATTTCATGAAAACTAGATACACCTGGCTTCTGGTGGATAAGGCTCAAGGGCAGCCGAGCTGTATCGAGCTCCCCCCAGATAAGGGAGGGAACGGCACGTTCACCCCACCCCTAAAGAAACTCCTTTGACAAGTTTTTTCAGAATAAGCAGAGCGAGGGATGGTTTTTCAATAAATAGTATCAGCAACTAGACCTTGGGGCTCTGTCTTGGTGGGACCGGTGTGGTGCTGAGATCAGAGACAGATCGCGATCTTGGGTTTGTCTTGGACGAAGACTGTTTTGACTCGGTTTGTCAAACCGCTTGATTCGAATAACTCTGAAATCATCTGTTCTGTGGTATTTTCTGTGGGAATTAAAAGTTCTGAAGAAGCTATGCAAGATAAAAGGCATGGGTGAGCTGCCCTACAAACTCAAAATCGCTGTTGTTTGAGACAAGACAAAGAACTGTGTGTTTCTTTACCAGAAGCATTACAATGCACCCATTCTTCAAAAATATGGAATGGATACTGTCAAACCAGTTCCAACCCCATCTGATGCACAAGAAGTTTAAAAAGAAACGATGGTATCAGTTAGCCAGTGAACCAAAGTACCAATCAGTACATAGTAGAAGTCTGTTGTATGCTGCAATGGTCACATGACCATCATTGCAAAAGCAGTAAGTGTTGTGTCAAAGATCAATGCAGACCTAAAAACTGTTCATTTGACTGCAGTGAAAATAAGTATTTGTTTCTTAACAAATAAGTACACCTTAAATCTTGCTTTAAAGCAGGGGTGCCCAATAAAAAAAAGTGCTTATTACGTATGAGTGGTTTTTTACAGCACAGTATCGGAAGCACTCGCGCGCACACATTTCAAACACAACGTGAGTCATTCTGAATCTCGATCTCAATCACTGTACAAGCGAGCAGTCCCTCTCCCCAGTCTCTCTCACTGTTCCCAAAACCGGCACGTGGCCATGCCTCCGTGCTTAAATCTGAAGCACTGCCTCCCGAATCATTTACATTAGATTGTTCCACTTTCATTTAGAGTGGGGGGATGAATATTTTTTTACAATGTCAAACTCAAAATGCATTTGCTTTTATTAATGTTCTTGTTCTGTTTGGGGGCGGCACGGAGGCTTGGTGGTTAGCACATTCGCCTCTCAGCACTAGGAATTCCTACTTCGAATCCCAGTTTGGGTGGAGTTTCCATGTTCTCCCTGTGTCCACGTGCTTTCCTCCGGGTTCTCTGGTTTCCTCCCACAGTCCAAAAAACATGAATCAAGGTAATTTAAGTTCCCCAAATTGCCCCATATAGAGTGTGTTTGTGTATGTAAGTGTGTGCCCAGCGATAGATTGGCACCCTGTCCTGGGTGTATCTGCCCAGCGCCTGAAGTGTTCTCCCCTGGATAGGCATGGGGAACCTCCCCGCAACCCTAATAGAGGATAAAGCGGAAGATAATGGATGGATGGATGGATGTTCTGTTTGGGGAAATGCAGGTTACAGTGATTGTTTTACATTTGTGCTATATATTGTGTGTTTGGTGGTTTGGTTGTACTAAAATCAGGTTTTCTCCATGCTATTTGCTGGAATGTGTTTAATAAAAGAGCAATTCTAACAGATTCGACAATACTAACATGATGTGTGTAAACAGGTTTCAATCTAAAAGCCTAAAAAATAGAGATTAACACCAGTACATCTCAATGACTTGTCCAATGGAAAAGTAGATCTCGGGCCAGAAAAGTGTGGCACCCCTGCTCTAAAGTATGACAAGTCAGAGTTTGAAATTTAAGTTGTATTTTTTAGAAACAGTCAATTCTCAACACTCTCAACATTTAAAGCTGAATACATAGCCAAATAGCCAAACAGCACAGTAATTTTCCTGGCTTACATGACCACTGAGTGATCTCAAAATTAATACTCTGCCTGGCCTGATTCTAAAACCAAGAAGCTATTGCCATCATGAAGATGCAAACAACAAAGCACATATATATTTGGTTACTACTACATTTTTGATTGTGTGCAGAATGGAGAATTTAGACTGCCTACAGATGACATGAAGGCATATATCTTAACCAAGCCATTAGCAAATCAAAAGTTTGAGTATTTCAGGAGAGAGGATGGACTTTCTGCTGTGTAAGTCTGTTAGGGTATTCTGTTTAACAACAAAGTTTAACACTTTCTCAAATTACATAATTTAGTAAAGAAGAAATGTCTTAATTTCATTAGAAAATTTAATGGAAGTGTTGTAATACAGTACTTTTACAACAGAGGTCAAAAGTACTGCCACCTAGTTGCTTTCTGTATATTGTTTTTTTCCCTGGTTACTCTTTACTTCCCTGTTCTGAATAAACATGTGAAACTTCAATACTACAATTTGTGTTGCATGAGTTACCTCACCCATTGTACTTAACCAGCATTACATTTGCATGAATGTGGAAAACACAAATTGTGGGGTTTTATTGGCTGTAAATACAAATAAACAAAATTTTTTGGTGACTGCAATATCACATATACAGTATCACATATACAGATCACACAAAATGTTTTATTTTTGTACATATTGTATTATATCTTTTAATGGGACATGACTGAAGATATGATGCTGCAATACAAAGTAATATAGAAAGTGTACAGCTTGTATAACAGTGTAGAGTTGCTGTGCACTCAAAATAACTCCATACACAGCCAGTATTGTCTAAACCAGAGGTGCTCACACATTTCTGGCCCGAGATCTACTTTTCCACTGGACATATCTTCGAGATCTAACAAGGGTAATCTTTTTTTTTAGGCTTATATGTTGAAACCTGTTTACACATATCATGTTAGTATTGTCGAATCAGCATAGTAAAAATGGCTTCAGAATGGCCATTTTCACAGATATTGCTCTTTTATTAAACATATTCCAGCAAATAGCATGACATTCGAAATTCTTTGGTGGGTGGCACGGTGGCTTAGTGGTTAGCATGTTCGCTTCTCAGTGCTAGGGATTCCTGGTTCGAATCCCAATTCCATGTTCTCCCCATGTCCATGTGGGTTTCCTCCGGGTTCTCTGGTTTCCTCCCACAGTCCAAAAACATGGATGAAGGTCAATTGAATTCTCCAAATTTCCCCATATAGAGTGTGTTTGTGTGTCTGTGTGAGTGAGTGTATGCCCAGTGATAGATTGGTGCCCTGTACTGGATGTATGTGCCCAGCACCTGAAACATACTCCCCTGGATGGGCATGGGGAACCCACACGACCCTAGTAGAGGATAAAGTGGAAGATAATGGATGGATGGATGGATGGATGGAACTTCTTTGGAAGTGCAATGGCTATTTGGCAAATCAAGCAAAGGCATTTTGAGTTTGACATTGTAAAAAAATATTCATACCCCCACTCTAAATGAAAGTTGTATTTTAATTCTTTTGGAGCAAAGTCTTTCACTCATCTTGTCAGTCAAATTAAGTGCAAAAACACAAACAAAAACTATCTAATTTAGATGATTCTTGAAGCAACGCTTTGGATTTAGGCACAGAGGCGTGGCCACGTGCCTGTTTTGGAAACAGCGAAAGAGACAAGGGGGGGGGGCAGACTGCTCACTTGCACAGTGTTATAGATCGCGATTCAGAATGAATCACGTTGTGTTTGTTAAAATGTGCGTGTGTGTACAAGTGCTTCAGATACAGTGCTGTAATAAAGCGCTGAAACGTGATAAGCGCTGATAAACGTTTTTTTATTTTTTTCAAAATTCCATCGTGATCTACCTGACACCTCGGTCGATCGAATTGGGCACCCCTGGTCTAAACCAATGGCAACAAAAGCGAGTTCACCATGGGTAAAAATGGTCAACTTAAACAGGCCTTGTCATGGAGGACCAACGAGGTTGAGTGAACGTGTTCAGTATCATGGCTTTGGAAAATAAACGTACAGTATGAGTGCTACCAGCATTGCTGCAAAAGTTAATAGGATAGGGAGTCAGGTCTGTTAGTACTTAGATCACATGCTGCACACTGTATCAAATTGGTCTGCATGGCTGTCCTTCAGAAAGCCTCTTTTAAATGAAAGCCCACAAACATGAAAGCCCACAACAATTTATTGAAAACCTGCAGACTAAAGACATTGATTACCAAAACCATGTCCTGTGATCTGATGAGAAGAGGCTCAGATGGTGTCAAGGGTGTGTGGTGGCCACCAGGTGATAAGTACTAAGACGTGTGTCTTGAGTACTGTGAAGCATGGAGGTAAGAGTGTCAAGAATTGGGCTGTGTGAGTGCTGTTGGATGTGGGGAGCTAGAGTTCAGTAAGGGGACCATGAATGACAACATTTAAAGTGATGAAGTGATTTATTTTGCCTACTGTGCATACACACAGAGGAATTTGTCCTCCACATTTAATCCATCCATGCAGTGAAACACACACTGGTGAAGTGAGTACACGTGCCCGGAGCAGCGGGCAGCCGCTGATATACTGAAGTTGCAGGGCAGTAGCCAAATATGATAAAGACTCTAAACATGTCCAAGACTTTCAAGTCATTGCACTTTGAGCAAAATTTGGCTATTTTCACTTTGGGATGTACTCAGAGTTTTAAACATTAATGACAGTGTGTTGAGTTTTTTTAAGGGGACAGCAACTTTATTTTATATAATATACAAGCTGTACATTGGCTACATTATATTGTACCAAAGTGTCATATCTTCAGTGTTTCATAAAAAGATATAATAAAATATTAAAAATGTGGGGGGTATGCACAATTTTGTGAAATGCTGTAGGTCATTGGTCTATTAGATTAAAATGGGATTTCTTTTCAGCTCATGCTGGCATTTTATTTAAAAATTGTTCAAATTACCTTAAGTGCAATAGCTTCAGGTGATTTTTCAAGTATATTTCTGATTGCAGAGGCCCAAGTGGAAAAGTCAAGAAGTTCTCTATAGTGTAAACTCAAATCTTTCAAGTACTCCTCAATCTGTTTTTGCTTCTCAGGGAGGTGAGATGATACCTTAGGAGTTCATTATTAAAACACATTGAATTGGTATTCATTTTATTCTAAATGAAAATGCATTGTAAACAACAACAACAATAATAATAATAATAATAATAATAATAATAATAATAATAATAATAATGAAGTATAAAATAAAAAATATGCATATTATTTCACACAAATATTTATTTAAGCTGTTCTCACAGTCTTGTCATCAGCAAATTGAGTGTGTTTTGAGGTTTCTTAAATGCTTGCTCATTTTCTTCAAATTGATTTTTACTGAAATTTTCAGTGAGTTTGTTGAAACAGTTGTGAAAGTGTATTGTTCTTAATAAATATATTTTTTAAAACATTTTGTTCTACAAAACCTAAAAAATCTGAGAAAAAAATAGGTTCTATATTATAAGCAATTAAGAGTAAAACAAAAGAAAAATATACCTGTGACCATCTCATGTTGATAATTTTTACATTATTTTCCAAATGTTTCTTTTTTTCACTAGGCAGCAATGAAACTCCGGTAGTGATTTTGTGTACTGTTTGTTTTTTGCTTTCTAATTCGGCGACTTGTGCCTAAATGTGTGAAAAATACAAAATGTAGATAAATAAAGCAAAAACCATTAAGTAACAAGAGATATAATTTTTACAAAATGTGTGCAACATGGTTAAAAACACAGTAATGACCTTTACCTTTAGTCTTTCCAATGTTGTGCTCAACTGCTGCTGATTGTTTTGTTCTACTGGCAGAGCAGCCACAACCTCTGCATTATCCAACCAATATTTGAAATCCTCCAAATCTTTATGAAGTTCAGTAAGTAAAATATTACCACTTTCAGATCTAAATAAGAAAAAATTGCAAGGAGAGAAATGGTGCATTATTAAGTAAAATTAATAAATTGGAACAGAAATAATCTTTACAACAATAATGTAAATTAGACATCTTCCAGCAAAGCAAATAACTAACTGTTGCACTGCAACAGGACAGTAAATAATGAAGCATCTCATGTACACGATCTTAAATAGATTTCTTAAAATGTTTAAGCACACACACCTTTGTTTACAAATTTCCTTATCTTTACCTACTTTCATAAACTAATGGAATTGATTGGCTATTGGCTCCTTGTTTTCTCTGCCTCATTATTATCCCTGCTCAATATTGCGTCAGCCATTTTTCCAGTGAACACAAAATGCCAATGCCATGACCAGAGATGACAATATCCAAAGCTGTAGTTGGAGTAGTTTTTAATGCAGAAGACACCGGATAAATACAGACATAGCACACGACAAAATATAACATAAAACAAGATTCAGCACTGAAAACAGGGAAGGAATGATTTTTATACATGTAGGGATTGTAACATGACAAGACAAGCTGTATCAGATCTTCACTAAAGACATATAATAACATTAGGGGCCAATAGGGAACGCTGAATTCCTGATCTATTGAATATTATGGGCATGCCAGCTGGTAAATATTGCTTTAATGTTCAGCCCTGAGCTCAGAGAGACCTGCCAAATTTAGTTTTGGTTAATGCCCTTACACTCCTACACTGATCTGCCACCCTATGTAAATTTCTACGATTTACCTCCACTCAAACCCTGCACAGAGCCTGATCCTAGCTGTGGTATCTACCCTCTGACTTTAGAGTATCTAATCGAATGCAGACATAATTTGGGCTAAACCTGACCAAAATGACAATAAAAGGGTCTTATTCAATCTCTGATGCCTACTGAGTCCAGCCTGGTGCTGGCTTGGGCTTGTAAGAGAGCTCTGCTTAGTGGATTTCTTTAAGCTCAGGGTAAAACAATTTCCAAGTCAGTCGGCAACATTATCCAGCATTATCCAGCTTTAGTGGTGTAGCAGTGATGGTCTGAAGAGGCATATTCTTGGAGGGTTGCATCTACAAGTGAAAGTCAACCGAACCCTAAATGCTATTAGGTCCTAAGATAAGGTACTAAAATCCAGTGTCAGACTTTACACTGCTTACACTGCAAGTTATAACTGGTACAAGACAATGATCTGCCTCATGTAACTAGTGTGTAAAGGCATTTTCAGTTCGATGAAGACATTAATGCCATTGATTGGCTGTTTCCATGATCTGAATCCATCAAGATTTTTGGGTGTTTTGGCTTTCAAATGACTTTTTATGACATTTTGTTTTAACCTAATAAAACAATTTATATCTGTAATCATTATTTTATTGGCCAAGAGCCGATGTGTGAGTTTACTCTTTTGAGCAGTGTGGATTATTGATTTATGTGGCTCCAAAAAGTATTAGTAAAACCAATACAACAAATATTTTCAATTTAAGTATAAAGATATTTCTAAACCTGTTATAATCCATAAAATCATTTTCTTTAATTTTCATTAAATAAATGTTTTACATTCATTTATTTTTTACCTTTGACTTTTTTTTTCTCATCTACTGGTTAATTATCACATCAAGTATAAAGTTCTGACTATTATTATTTAATAAACTACATAATCATAAATCCAGAGATTTCACTGTACTGATTCATACAGCCCAAGTGAGCTCTGCTGCCAGAATACAGGATGTCTGTTGACTCTATAGCAAAAAGCTCACTATTAGGGGAAACATTTTTGCTTTTGGGTGATTAATCTTTGATAAAAAATACCTTTTGTATTTTGCAAATCATTTACAACATCTAACTAAATTAAAAACCTATTTTTTTAAGTTTGACACCAGTCGAAGTCGATGCAGAGCCCTCATTCCCATATTACCACATAAACACAACTGGCAGAACAAACAAAGCAAAAATAAATAAATAAATAGTACAGCCGATATTAAAGTAACAGTACAAAAAATGTACCATTTTAATTGCAATGTTGTAACGAACCGTGTTGCCACATGGGGACAGCAGAAGCTCACTAACGCTGCTTAAATGAGGAAAAATGAAAGAACAAATATCCAGGAGTGGATAAATTAAACAGGACTTTCTCCTCAAATTCTATATAATTTGGAGGCAGTGTCTTATGAGCATTGATAAAGAATTAGAGAATGACTAAGAGAAACAATGCACTTTGAGTTTGACATTGTAAAAAAATATTCGTCCTCCCACTACTGTCTCTGACCCTACATCCACAAGATAAAGCAAAAAAAACTAGACATGTGTAACAGTGAGAGGACAGTATTTCAAAACTTTAGAAGCATTGTTCTGTCACACCACCTTTTTTATTTCCAACCTCTTTTACTTTTTGAGGTATTTTTTTCCTTTTTTCCACTTATTTTATTAATATTTTTATTTTTTTCAATGCACTATTTTAATTATGTTAACTATCATTTATTATTTTTACTACTCTGTAAAGCAATAAACCTGGAAAGTTAAAAGAAGAGTTAATGGCTCAAAACTTTTCACAAAACCTGCTTTATAAATGTGTTGTCACACACAGCCATGATTCACTGCAGGGGTGCTCACACTTTTCTGGCCCGGGATCTGCTTTTCCATTGGACAGGTCATTGAGATCTACCAGGGTTCATCTTTTTTTTAGGCTTTTATATTAAAACCTGTTTACACACATCACATTAGTATTGTCGAATCAGCATAGAAAAGATGGCTTCAGATTACCATTTTCACAAAAATTGCTCTTTTATTAAACTTATTCCATAGCTGTAACGGCGAAAACTTGGTTTTAGTAACCCGAACACAATGGAAGTGCAATGGCTACTTGGCAAATCAAGCAAATGCATTTTGAGTTTGACATTGTAAAAAAATATTCGACCTCCCACTCTAAATGAAAGTGGAACATTTTAGTTCTTTTTGAGCAAAGTCCTTTACTTAACTTGTCTGTCGAATAAAGTGCAAAAACACAAACAGAAACAATCTAATGTAGATGATTCGTGATTTAGGCATGGGGGGGGGCGTGGCCACATGGCGGTTTTGGGAACAGAATGAATCATGTTGTGTGTGAATGTGTGTGCGCGTGTATAAGTGCTTCTGATACTGTGCTGTAAAAAAATCACTGACACATGATAAGCACTTTCTTTTTTCAAACCTCCATGCGCGATCGACGTATTGGGATTTACTGTATGTCTAAAAATCATAAAAAATTTTCATTTTCTTTTTATAATTTTGTTGGATTAAAATTAAGTAATTTAGTGTGTCTTGGACAAATCTTTTTTAAAGTATTTATTTGCATTCAATTATGCTAAATAAAAAGCCTTAAGAATGTGGACAGTCTTCTACTCTGAACGCTTCAATAGGTAGATCTTGCCTGTAACTAAGGAAGCGGTCAGGACTTTTTGGCTTAAAACAATGGTGACCACTGCTGTAGAGACAAATGTGCTACATACAACAATTCAACAAAAAGGAAAGAGTGGCGCAGAACTACAAATACAGAAATAAATAGGTGGGGCACCGGGTGGTAGTACTAAGGAGAATTAGAACAAGTATTGCCAGGAGTGAAAGTAAAAGAAGGCAAGGCAATGTTGAAGTATATTAGCACATTTTGAATTGGTTCTGTTTGAAATGTGCTCTAATAACCGACCCGTGACTTTGTGTCTGTTTTACAATACAACTCATACACTACATTGATATCTGCAGTGCAGTGCAATGCTGAGAGTCATCTGCAACCCCCAAAAATACCTACTTTAAAGTGGCAATCTTGAACAAGAGAGAACTGAGTAAAGGTAATTTTAGAACTACAAAGTACTAACAGATCCATGTAGAAATATTCAGATGCCTGCTTGGATGTCTCCAATGCATTTAAATTTAAATTATATTTGATGAACAATTATCTCTTGTATAAGTACCTAGTCTATGCATTTTTTGTATGTAAAAAGTATGTAAAAGTTTAATACAATAATTTAGAGTATTATTTATTATTTACCATTTTTCGTTAATAATGAAAGTGCATATTAAAAAATACACTTACCTTTTTTTAATTTGATTTAGCTTATTGAAAATATTCACCCAACGGGTATTTACAAAATCAAGCTGCTGCTTAATTTGATCAGCGGAGTCCTTACTGTGCTCCAAAGCCAAGTTTTCACCCAGGACATTTAACTCGCGCGTTGCCATTTCTTGGTGTTCCAAATCTTTCTGAATTTGCTGTAAGTATTTACAAAAAACAATTATGTGATGAATAAAAAAATGATCTGGCAAATGCAATTTTCTTTAATTTACTTAATTTGAGATAACATTTTATGGACTATTAGAAATTTTAAGGAATATTTTTTGGAATTACTTAAAGTAAAGCACCTGTAAATTAGTTTAAAAGCAAAAACATTTGGTCTTGTGTTATTTCATGCTGTATCAGTCTTCACTTATCAGATCACTCTGTCATTTCCATGGTCTGTGTCATTTTTTGCACTGGTTTTTTGTAAACTAGTTATTAAGATACAAAAAATTTAATAAATAAATAATAAATATATGTGTGTGTGTCACCTGTTAAGTAATACACAGTTCAACAGAGAAATGTTTTGATGTAGAGTCTACGCATACGTTGGCTATTACTAATATATAAAATAAGGCACATATAAATGAAATTTAACTCTAAAATGCAAAAAAAAAAAAAAAAAAAACTAAGACATATATTGGAATGTAAACAGTAAATAAAGCAGTAAAAATAGATTTAAATCTAAAAGTAAAAAAAAATTTAATGAAAAAGTAGAATTGAAATTAACAGATGTACAAATGGACATATTCAAATATAATATAAAATTTAATGTAAAAACAAAAAAAAATTAAACTATGTGTAGGTTGAAGAAAAGGTAAAGTGCATATTGGAATGCTATTTATGGTGGCGTCTTTGTTGGTGGGACAGTCAGTGGCACCATCACTGTAGTAAAGCAAATTGAGTGTTATGTGGTGATATAAGGTAAAAGTGGTGAAGTTATCATTTAACCCATCCTTGCAGTGAAACACACACATATACACACATGTGACTGGAGCGGTGAGGAGCCTTGTATACAATGTCCAGGAAGTAATTGGGGTTAAGTGCCCTGCTCAAGGGCACTTCAGCCATTGTACTTGTTTGGAGCAAGAATTGAACCGGGGACCTTAAACCACAAGCCCTAGACTGCCGCATGTGTAGTTCAGTGTGTGTGTTGTGTGTGTGTGTGTGTGTGTGTGTGTGTGTGTGTGTGTGTGTGTGTGTGTGTGTGTGTGTGTGTGTGTGTGTGTGTGTGCATTTGCGAACAGGACAACAACAGTCCCTGTTTGATGTTTTGTGGAAAGAAGCTCCAGTCCATTGTTGGGATGACTGGGGACCATGACAATATTCTTGACCCTGGTCCAGCACCACTACTAAATGTTTTTAGGTCAAAAAAATTTCCATTCTTTCATTATTTTCCATTATTTCATTCACCAGAGATAAGTCTGCACTTTCCTGTCTGCATGGTGGGCTCTTTAAATGAGGTGGTGGTCTGTTATCATTCTTTGATAAAACTGTTTTTTTTACTTTAGTTTTGGTCTATAGCAGCCTATAAAACTGTGTTGCCTCATTTATTGCTTTAAGTGATTTTAAAAGTGTGTTCATGAGAGAGAGGGAGAGAGAAAGAAATAGAGAGAGAAAACTTTTCAGACAGCTTTCATGCAGACTCTCCAGACGGCTTCCAAGCCAAACTTCCAAACGCCTTTCAAGCCAAGCCTCCAGATGGCTTTCACGCTGAGACTCCAGAAAGCTCCAATGCCAGTCCTCCAGATGACCTCCACGTTGAGCCTCCAGAAGGCTTCAGGACAAACATCCAGTTGGCTTCCATATGAGCCTCTAGGTGGCTTCTAAATGAGCCTCTAGGTGGCTTCCAAACAGAGTCTCCAGATTTGTTCTTGGCCAACATTCCAGGCGGCTTTCACGCTTACCTTTCAAACAGCTTCCATACCGAGTCTGCAAAAGGCTTTCATGCCGAGCCTCCAGATAGACCGACTACAAGCTTTCAGACAGCTCTCACACCAAGCCTTAGACAACTTTCTTGGCGAGCCTTGAGACATCTTTCACTCAGAGCTTCAAAACAGCTTCCACACCAAGCCTCCAGATGGTTTTGTTGCCAATCTTCCAAACAGCTTCCATGTAAACTATCCGGTCAGCTTCTATTTCAAACTTCCAGATGGCTTCCACAGCAAGCCTTCATGACCTAAATTTTTCATCTGGTGAGAAGCTTCCCCCCTTCCCCCTGGACATGTTAGCCGCAAGTTTTAAAACCTCCACTTCTGACTTTCATGATGCCAACTCCAAAAAGCATTTTAAAGGTTGCCTTTCCTTCTCTGTGAGTTTGGTTGATGCTTCTGTTTGACCTGTTTACACTTAATATTTAAACCTATTTAACTTTAAACCACTGCTCTTTTCCAAATGCTATATAGCATTACGAATTGTTTATTGACGTGTTATTTGCAAAATTATTCAGCCACTTTTTTTCTTGTTTTGTCCTGTTCTTTTGTGTGCTTAGCAGATGCCCATTCAGTGCATACCAGAGAGAGCAGTGATCTTCACTCCACACTAGTTATCCTGTATTCTATGTCCAAAACTCCCTTGGTGCAGGGGGGATAAATTTATGAATATATAAATGACCAATATTAAGGTGCTTAAATTACAAAACTTAATGAATGCATTTCCTTTTGAATTAAAAAAAAAATCTGAGTAAAGTGAGTGAGTGTATATAAATTCACCGCCATTAACTGACTGTCTTGCATTTTGGTTCCAACACAACCCATAAAAAGTGAGAAGAGTTATTCATTTACAAGTAATAGTCACTAAGATGACTAACCACTTTGTGTTCTATTAATGTTCTTTTGTTCTTCTAGTTCTTTTAGTTTTGTAGGTCTTTGTTTTTCATAATATAAAATGAAAACTTGATTAACTTTGTTTGCAGTTATATATAAAGGGTGCAAAAGTGATTAAATCAATGGTTTGTAATAAGGAATTAGCAACATATTAAATAAACTAAAAAAAACTACTGAAAAAAGAACAAAAAATATTTTATTTAACTCATGAAAAGTACTACCTTGATTTGGTCTGTATTTTGCTTAGGGTCTTCTTCAGACATCAATAAAACACTTTCAGCAACACTTAACCAACTCTGAAGGGATTTTATTGTCCCATCATATGTTGTACATCTTTCATAGTATCTGCAAAACATAAATTAAGTTAATTTTTTTTTAATGTTATTAACACTTTAAATGTTATGACATAATTGCTGAGTGGTTCATAAATCAGCAGCAATGATGAGGAGGTAAATTTAGAGGTAAATGGTATTAATTTAATTGCTGAATTCATCACATAATTGTTTTCAAATTGTTTTTTATACATCACAATCGACAAAGTGTAAGATGCAAATAACTACTTTCAAAAATTTGTGGAACGTCATAAAATGTAAAGAAATTAAAAAATGTATTACACAATAACACAATGTAGGAGGATACTCTTACTACAATACATCAACACCAATATATATATATATATATATATATATATATATATATATATATATATATATATATATATATATATATATATATATATATATATATATATATATATATATATATATATATCAGAGACTGTGCTACACAAATAAATAAAGAGAAAACTAAAAGAATGGGGTGTAACACACGCTCACCTTTACCTGTATCTCATTCAACTTCACCTAAGTGTTATCACTTATACATCCTTTATCCTTAAATAATTCACCTTTACATGCCAATTTAATTGAGACTCGGTGTGCAGTTGTCTGCAATGTTTCATCCTGGTTGCACGCTTCTGGTATAATCCTATGTTAATTTTTCTTTCCTGTCTGCTGCATTGATCCACGCTTAAGTGGCAGCTTAAGCTATTAAGGAATACATTACATTCTCATTGCAATGCTCATTACATTCGCTGTCCTGGTATTACCAGTGTATCTCTGTTAGCACATTCTTTGTTTTATTAAAGACTGTGATCTACATTATGTATGCCATTGTTTATGTTGCTATGGCTAACTGCACTAATAAAGATCAACAATTCTCCAGACAGTACCTGTTGTTGGATCATTCTGAGAGGCGTGCTAGCATGACGGGGGTACTAACAAAACGGGCGCTGAGAATCTGTTTTGATGATGCTGAGACACTAGGGAGAGCCACTGTCCTTCCTAACCACTTAAAATACACGTAAGGGAGATGGAGCTCAGTTGCTAACAGAAAGCTGTGTGTGTGTTTTTATGGTGCTCTGCTTCACAGGACCATAGTAGCGTCTTATGGTGTGCTATATACTCACAACTGAGATGGCCAAAATGGTCTGGCAAAAAAAAAAATGCTTTTAATAGTCCCTAAATCAGCCAAAGGAAAAAAATGAGAGTCTTCTCAAGATCAAAGTTGTGCACATGCGCCGCATGGTAACTATTATAATTAGTGTCAGATGCAACACAAGTATGAGAAATCAAAAAAGTAACAAATAGGTCTCTGTGGGGCCAGAAAAAATAGGCGCTGTCTCAGGGTTGATTGAGCACATGAATGTGACATTCTTTAACATATACAGTAAGTTGGGAGTCTCAGGTAATGCTAGCAATGTTAAAATTACATTATCACCCACCCAGAACTATAAGCTTAAATATGCGCAGTGCTGGGAACATAACTGGTGACACACACTTGCAAACAAATTTGATTGCGGAATCTCCTAGTCTATTTGGTGCAAGATTCCAGCACTGAGAGTATTAAGCCTAATGGTGCTGACATAAGCGGCCATAGTTCATATATTTAATTTACAATAATGTAAACATGTTTTAAATAGATTTTGAAAATGTTTTAAACTTACAAACTAAATTATCTCATTTAGAAAAGTACACAGATCCTTTACATGCATTTAAGACTTATTTAAAGCATTTTAAAATAGTTATAGTATAAAAAACACATCATTAATGCACCGCACAAAATTAACACAACATTAATGCACCGCATGTCAGAAAATACACAGCTTTACACAGTCTGGACAAATAGTAAAGCAAAGATCGGGGTAGGAATTAAAATTATATAAGCTTTTAAGTTTTCTTAGAACCATAGTGTTTTAATAATTTTTAAAAGAACAAGGGGAATATCCCAAAAACATCCTGCCTACCAGTTTATCTATACTGTGCATTAAAACGTATCCTGATTTAAATGCAGCTCAAAGTGGAGAACAAATAAATGGCCTGAGATTTTAGTTTGATTAAAAAAAAATCCATAACACAAAAGCAATTTTTACCTAAGGACAACATGTTCAAAACTTTCCTTAAATATCTTTCTTATACACAGATGTTACTTACATTTAATAATAGCATGTTACTGTACATTAAAAAGTACATAATTATCAAGTTCTGGAAATTCTGATATTCAGATAAATATTATAAATAGATTTTATGAACAATATACTTACAATAGCTTGCTCTGATGGAGAATCTTTAGCTTTTCCCAGCTGTTACTTAAAACCTGAGAAAGCATACACTCCTGGGGGTGGACTTTGTTCCTCTGTAATGCCTTTGTCACTGGAGCTTCAAGCATCTCCAAACTGTGTTTTACTTCCTGTACAAAAAAGATGCTTTAATAATTAAGGATTAATTACTCTGGACTTTGTGGAAACACCTGCGAGTTGATGAGGGACACTGCAATGTATCCCTGAAGAAATGGAAGCTAATAACATTTGTTTCATGCAGGTGAAAGTGAACTCCACACCATGGAACATCTTACGAGATTTATTTTGTCTTTGGGTAGAGGTACAGCTACAACTGACAGATAAGCGTCAATAAATTGAATTAACTGGGCTTGGTTGCAGGCAAAAGGCATCAGAAATAAATTGCTGCAGTTGTGGGAAGTTGCCCAGCTGCTACCAACTTCATTTCCCAATTGACACAAATTTAAATTTCGAATACCAATCTGAAGCAGGTAGGATAAAAAGCGTGGTGAAATATGTACTATTAAATGTGAGAAAAATGGGACGTGCATCCAAGAAAGCAGGTGGACTTCCACAGCTTCTATGTGTGAATTGTTTGTGCAGAAAAATAAGAAAATAGGAGCAGGGGAAATGGACTTGTGGAAAGAAAGGGAAATTGTCTGATTGAAATCGAAAATTTTTCAATAGGGAGTGGTCATATATATATTGAAATCTCACCTTTAAACAATTTTCTGAATGCGTTGCATATTCAGGAGAGGGAGACCAGCATACAGAAGACTTCAAAATTTCATCTTTTTGCTCAATCACATTTATTAATGCCTTTAATTCCTGTTGTCAAAATACAATTTTTATTAAAAAATCACAAAAAGTTTTTGAAAGTTTATAATTTTGGTAAAACAGTATCAGGAAAATGTGCAAAATTAGTATTTAAAAAATAATTGACATTTCAATGTATATTTTTAAAAGACTTACACTTATGTCACAATCTTGAGTGAATTTGTTTAGATGCTCCCAACGGTTATTAATGTAAATGAGTTGTGGTTCCACAAGGTGTGAAATGCCAGCTTCTGAAAGCATATGACCAAGGTGACGCACGTCTTCAAGTACTGGATGCTGCTCTTTAATCTTATCTTTAATTTCCTGTTGAAACAAAAATGGTTTTTGCATGCCTTATTTAATTAATTAATTAATTATACCTATTACAACATTCACATTAACTTATGAATCGGAATAATCACTACCATTAACTTATATGAAAAGGTAAAAAAAAAACTGTTTTTCAGATCCATTTCAGGTCATGGTTCTTTGACAGTGGAATTGCATCCCTATCCTGGATGGACATGGGGAATCCTCCTGCGACTCTAATACAGTATTAAGCTGAAGGAAATGAGATGAGGTGAGGTAAGATACAAGTTCATGTTCAAGTAATTTAATTATATTGTGCTTTTTACAACAGTACATTGTCACAAAGCAGCTTCACAGAGTTAAAAGCCTTGAAACCCCCAAAGAGCAAGCCGAAGCGTGAAGGCAAGAAAAAAACTCCCTGTTATGTTGTTATTTTAAGGAAGAAACCTTGGGAGGACCAAGGCTCAGTGGGAGACTCATCCTCCTTGAGCGGCCGGGCAGCATCAACAGTGTAGGACAGCAATGTACAGATAGCGTCGAGATCAGGTGACTATATTTAGCAAATGGAAAACCATATGTAAGTCCATTAAGGGGGTCCTGCATGACCGCAAGTCCAATTGATATCCAGGCTCCATCCAGTAATCATCTTAGCTGCAATGCTTCAGCAGAGCCATGGATAAAGGTCTGACTACACCTCCAGAAAACCGGCCACATCTCAAAAGAAACAGACATGAAAAGCAGTTAGAGCTAATAATAAAGCACAGCATTTAAGTAATAAGTAATTTATTGATACAGTGCAGCATGTGACTCCAGCATCACTGACTAGAGCAGCATAACTAAAAGAGGCAGATACTGCAGACTCTACATAGTTGAGAGGGCTCCCCGGAACAGCATCATTTTAGCCACACCCTCATTAATGATGAGGTGGGTGAAAAGGTGAAAATGCCAGCACACACTGATCCCAGATTACCAACCCAACACAGCCAAGCCTGAGATCTACATCTTTATTTACAGGAAATTACACTAAATTAAATAAATGTGTTTTTAATGTACTTTTAAAGATTAATAATGAATCACGAACAGTAACTGGAAGGTCATTCCAAAGTTGAGGAGCCTTGTGGGAGAACAATCTTCCAACCGCGGTAAAGTTATTTATTCTAGGAGCTAAAAGTAAACCAGCACCTTGAGATCTGAGCTCACGTGTTGGCTTATATATTTGAATCACCTCACTCAGATACTGTGGAGCCAGATTATGTTGAATTTTATAAGTAATAAAATAAAAATAAAATTTTGTACTCAATACAAAACTTAACTGGTAGCCAGTGTACATATAATAACACAGGACTGATATGATCAAACTTTCTGGTTTTAGTTAAAACGAAATTATTTACAGACGAACTAGGTCTGATTAAAGAGTTATCGAGGTTTAACCCTTTAATGTCCTCACCAAGAAAAAAGCAAAGGAAAAATTATTTCTTTCTTTTTTTTATATGTTTGGGGCATTCATAAAAAAAAATTGGTGTTTTTTTTTTAAATAGACCCACCAGTTTTCAAAATACACACCTCTACCAAACGGTTGAGATGGCAGTCTATGGTAAAACCATAAATACATATACATAGAACCAGAAATACAAAAAAGCTCTTTGTTAACTCTTTGTTTTTTTGACTTTTAAGACAAGTGGGATGTGTCCAAAGTTGTCATATATTATCTGGTTGTGAGAACTTTGGGATTTTTTTTGTTCCTTCTGAGACATATTTGTAGTAAAATCATAACATCCATCCATCCATCCATCCATTATCTTCCTCTTTATCCTGTATTAGGGTCACGGTGGGGGGGTTCCCCATGCCCATCCAGGGAAGAATGTTTCGGGCGCTGAGCAGATACACCCAGGACAGGGCACCAATCTATCGCTGGGCACACACTCACTCACACATACATACACACAAACACACTCTATATGGGGAAATTTGGAGAATACTATTGACCTTGATCCATGTTTTTGGACTGTGAGAGGAAACTGCAGAACCTGGAAGAAACCCATGTGGACACAGGGACAACATGAAAACAATCAAAACATGATTGGTTCCCTTAACTCTTGAGCAGAATACAGATTGGTCTGTTGCGCAATATGTTCAATGATATTGTCAGTGAAGAGTGTTTTGAAGTTTAGAAGATGAACGTGTTGAGACTATGTCCTCATCATCCATTGACTCAAAAGATGTCTCTCCAGAATCTACTGTTTGGATGGGCTAAAAAACATAGATAATCTAGATAATCTAGATCCTCTATTTTATAATCGTCATCACTCAGATCAACATCAGACTCAACATCAGACAGAATGTGGTCTTGGACCTTTAAATATTTTTGTGTCCATCTATTATTTGCAAAAACATTTAATAAATAAATTTAAAATAATAATAATAAATATAATAATAAAATTAGTGATAATAAATAAGGGAAAAAATAGCATACAATTTGTTGAAAAATAAACCACTTTCCTTGTATGTGTCAAAATTTGTAAAATAAATATATTTAAATATATTGCATGTAATAACAATAAATGTGTTACAAAAACAAAATATGAATGATAAGAGATTTTTAATTCAAACCAAAAAGTTGGTTCTAATTACTATAGCTAAGCATACTGTATCTACTTTTACCATAAATGTTTTTAAAAAAATTATTTGACCCTTATAAAACATATTTTTGCTGTAAAAAGTTACATAATTCTGATTATTGAAGCCTCTCAAACTACACTATGCAAAGAAAATATGCTTATTTTCGAAAATTCGGCCAAAAAACTTCCGAATGTGTGGCTTGTTTTGCTGGTTGCCAACTTCGTCTATGGATAACTTAAGCGTCATACTACTAAAAGACAAAGTGACCCCTAGTGAATTTTTCTTGCATAACATGTCTCTACCGAATGGTAGATATGGCACAATCAGGTTGAATAAAGTTTAACAACGTTTTCAATAAGATATAGTGACTGAAAGTGTGCTCTACCAAACAGTTGAGCAGGACGTTATAGGGTTTACACAGTATTAGAAACTTTGTTAATTTTGTCCTTGGGTCCAACTATTAGAAAATGATATTAGTTTTATCAGAATTTAGCAGTGAGAAGTTTTTTTGACCTCCATATTTTAAAATTTTGGATGCAGTTCTCAAGCTTACTGACTGAACAAACATCATTGAAGGAACATCATTAGGGTTAGCAGAAATAGATACATGTATCATCTGCATAAGAGTGGAAATTGATTCCATGTTTACGAATAATTGATCCCAATGGAAGCATATACAGGTCAAATAGGAGTGGACCCACAACTGAACCTTGCGGAACACCATATTTAACTTTAAACCACTGATGTGCAGATCCTGTAATGCCCACAGTGTTTTCTAATCTATCAAATAAGATGTTCAAGTTCAAGTTCAAGTTAATTATTTATATAGAGCTTTTTACAACAGTACATTGTCACAAAGCAGCTTTACAGAATGAAAAGCCTTTAAACCCCCAAAGAGCAAGCCGAAGCGACAGTGGCAAGAAAAAACTCCCTTTTATGTTGTTATTCAAGGAAGAAACCTTGGGAGGACCAAGACTCAGTGGGGGACTCATCCTCCTTGTGCGGCCAGGCAGCAACAACAATGTAGGACAGCCATGTAGAGACATTTAACAAATGTAAAAACTAAAAA
>JAFMOD010001722.1:141333-173397 GCA_019802435.1 Corydoras maculifer
AATCATTGAGGGTTGATTATTGGTTACGCTACACGATGCATTAGATGATTTAAGTCTTATGTTTTCAATTTTATCACCAAAGAAATTCATGAAATCATTGCTGCTGAACTGTGAGTGAATCTGTGAATCTGATTCATTAGCACTTCGAGTTAATTTGGCAATGGTGCTAAAGAGGAATCTTTGGTTGTTTTTGTTGTTTTCTATTAGTTCAGAATAATATGTAGTCTTTGCTGCATTGAGTGCATGTTTGTACTCAGTCATACTGTCCTTCCATGCAACCCTAAATACCTCTAATTTAGTTTGTCTCCATTTACGCTCTATGGTTCTAGTGGTTTGTTTTAGGGCACGTGTTTGATCATTAAACCATGGAACGAGTCTTTTATCTTTAATCCTTTTTAGTTTAAGTGAAGCGACACTGTCTAAAGTTGCAGAAAACACGTGTTTAAGGTATTCCGCTGTGTTTTCAAGTTCATCGGGTCCTGATGCTGGTTTAATGTTTAATTCGGGTAAATGTTGTAGGAATGACGCAGCAGTAGAGGGAATGATTGTACGCTTCATAGCGTATTGCGGTTTAATGACTGGATCAATATCAATTTCTAAATCGTAGGTTATCAAGGTTATGGTCTATAGTGTCAAAGGCTGCACTAAGAGTCTTATAAGACAAGAGAAGATATTTGGTTATTATCAGAGGACATTAATTAGTCATTAACTACTTTAATTAAGGCTGTCTCAGTGCCATAGTGAGAACTAAAACCTGACTGATAAACTTCATGAATGTTATTAGCTAGAAGATGGCGTTTCAGCTGGTTGAACACAATGTTTCTAGGATTTTAGAGACAAAAGGAAGGTTTGAAATTGGTCAATAGTTGGACAGTATTAGAGGATCCAAATTTGTTTTTTTAAGTAATGGTTTAATGACTGCACACTTCAGATTTTTGGGGACATAGTCTAATTTAAGTGATGCATTCATAATGTTTATTAAAGGCTCTGTAATATTTGGTAGAAGGTCTTTAAGCAGATTTGCAGGTATTGGGTCTTACAGACAGGATGCTGTCTTTGATTGTGTAATTAATGAAAAAAGCTCTTTTTTTTAGATATGGATATTAAAGGTATTAATTTTCTCTACCACTAGATTTTTCAGTAATCGGCGAGTGTCGATTATTGATTACTGATGCTACTGATTATTCATTACTCTCCTTCCATGCAATCCTAAATACCTCTAATTTAGTTTGTCTTCATTTACGCTCCATGGATCTAGTGTTTTGTTTTAGGGCATGTGTTTGATCATTAAACAATGGAACGAGTCTTTTATCTTTAATCCTTTTTAGTTTAAGTGGAGCTACACTGTCTAAGGTTGTAGAAAACACGTATCTAAGGTATTCAGTTGTGTTTTCAATGGGTCCAGCATTGGGTCCTGATGCTGGTTTAATGTTTAATTCAGGTAAATGTTGGAATGACGCAGCAGTAGAGGGAATTATTGTGCGCTTCATATTATATCATGGTTTAATGGCTGAATCAATATCAATTTCTAAATCGTAGGTCATTGAATTATGATCAGAGATGACCTCAATTTGTGGAACAATAGTTAAATTATCAATGTTAATACCATGCGATAACATTAGCTCTAATGTATGTTTACAGCGATGTGTTTCACCAACCACACTTTGAGTAACGAGTAATTGAGGATAGAGTCAAAGGCTAATTTAAATGAGTGGAGTGGGTTTTCAAAGTGAACAATGAAGTCACCAACTATTTAGGCCTTGTCTGATGAGATTACTATGTTAGAAAGAAATTTATCAAATTCTTTAATGAACTCTGTATATGGGCCTGGGGGGCAGCATACGGTAAAAAGTTGCATTAAATTGGATTTATTCTTCAATGAAGACTGCTTATCCTGAGTACAACAACTTCGAATGATTTTGACTCATACTTATTATTAAGTGTTACATTTATGTTTTCTTTATAGATCGTAGCCACTCCGCCTCCTCGTCCACTAAGACATGGTTTAAGAACATAAGTATAACCAGGTGGATAAGCATTACTTAGTGTTAAGTATTCATTGACCGTAATCCAGGTTTCTGTGAGACAAAAGCAATTTAGGAAGTTATCAGTAATTATTTCTTGAACTAGATCTGATTTTGATGAAAGTGACCTAATGTTATATAACCCAAGTTTTAACTTAAAAGTGTTTCTTACATTACTTGACTTTTTGTTTTTTGCTCTCTCTAACATGATCCTGTTCTGAAACCCGAATGTGCTCTTCTAATGCCGAGATCTTCTTCGTCAGACTAAGGACTAGGCTACACTTCTCACAGGCTGAATTATCAGTAGTGATGGAGGAAGACTGCCTATACATACTGCACTGAGAGCATGCAACCAGGGGGGAAAGTGCCATTGAAAAGGTTATATATAAATGAAGAAATAAACCTAGCTTCGGGTGGGTAGGTTAGGTCCCCCTGTTACAGCTGATGATGAGACAAAGCAGTGGCAGCAGCTGGTGGAGATCCAAGTCTAGTAAATCATTTAGACTGATTTACTATAATAAAAATAAAAATGACTGATAAATATAACTGTAAAATAACTAAGTGCATCAATAAAATACCAGATCAAGTAATAAAGGATAAACAATTACAGATGATCAAATTAAATAAAATACTTAACCTAATATAAAGTACATTTTTGTAAGGAAATGAGTGGTTATGTAAGCAAAGTTAATAACCTATACAATCAAATGAAACTAAATGTATAAATAAGAGGTGGACTTAGCTTCGGATGGAGATTGAGTCCTGGAGGTTCTCACAATGCAGTTTGTGAAGATCAGTGACGAATCCAAAAAAATCTGATTAACAGTTGAATCCAGCGAAACAGATCAGGGGACAGTTCTTTCATTTAAAAAATGCTATTATTTTTTAAAAGAAACGGGTAATAAATGTAGCAGCATTGGCAGCAAACCACCGTGTTAGTGAGCAGAAAGTGCTAGCATTAGCAGCTAAACACGCTAGCAACAACACCGCAATTTGGAAAGCAGTGTGGGACAAAAAAGCAGAATAAATGCTGTGTAGTAACCATAAAGAATATTCAAGACAAAGTAACAAAGTAACTAAATAACTAAATAACACTTAATTTAGTAGTTTCAGCTTAACATAGCTAGACACAGCGCACATACGCATTTACGCAAGCGTTGATGAGCCAGTTATACCCTACTCAAAACCCATCCTGTCTTTTACAGTGAGTAACATAGACCTTTTTTCCTGGTCCAATCCAGTATGGAATTTTTGTTTAATCTACTCAGTGTGCTCTGTGAAATACACTGATTGAGGATTTAAATCTGTTCTCAGTCCTGCAGTAGAGTTGATATCGCAAAACATCTAAATCTGGCGTTATTAGTACCTTAGCACTATTACAGCAGAAGATGTAAGAACCATGCTGCAGCCCTCAGTTTTGGGTCTTGTTGAATGGGATTGTAAACAACCCACAAAGTCAAACATGTTAAACAAAATAACCCCCAAAGTCTTATCTTTATCTTAATAACTAGGGTCTTTTCCCTTGCTAATCCAAAGGAGAATGTTTTAGGCACTAGGCAGATGCACTCAGAACAGGGCGCCAGTCTTGCTTGGGCACTCATTCACTCACAAATTCACACTATATTGGGGCAATTTAGAGCAGCCAATTCACCTTGAATGCATGTTTTTAAAATATGGGAGAAAACCATTTGGTGGTGTTGGTTTTAATGGAAGAAACTTTGTGAGGACAAAGGTACAGCAGGGTACTTATCCTCTATAAGAGGCCTGTCAGCATTACCAGTACAAGACATTGTGCCACTTTTTTGTCATTGTCTGACCAATGGTATTATAGCCTCCAGATTTCAATAAACTGTATATCACATTAATTAGTTTCATGAATTAAATTTAACTGCGCTGTCTTACCAGCTTTCAATATTTTTTTATAATGTTTAGCTCTAACAATATACAGAGCATTACCATATTTTTTGTTTCTTTTTCAGACTCAGGAAGTTCAGCAACAATCTTCTCCATGTCGTCCAGCCATTTATTCATGTCTGCTAACTTCTTACAGAACTGGTACCATTGTGGGGCAATGATAAGTGCTTTTTTCTTCCTA
The DNA here is from genome assembly GCA_019802435.1 of Corydoras maculifer. Taxonomy (NCBI): domain Eukaryota; kingdom Metazoa; phylum Chordata; class Actinopteri; order Siluriformes; family Callichthyidae; genus Corydoras; species Corydoras maculifer. The sequence continues at coordinate 145,453 of JAFMOD010001722.1, forward strand.
AGAAGTCGTAGATTCTGTCAATGAAAAGTCAAGTAATTAACCGATGAGCATCTATAATTTTTTTTCAATTTGCCATTGTATGCAAATCCAATTTCACTTTAAATATTTCCAATATAATTTGTCATCAATATATAATGTCAATTATGAAACCAAGGAAACGGACTGAGTCAGTTGAAGAGATTGTGGAGCCATCAACTTGGAAGATCAGGTCATAATCGATGAGGGTTTAGTTGGAATTATGAGAAAGTCTGTTTTTTTTCCAAATTTAAGTTTAAATGACTGGATTTTATCCAAACAAATATGTGAGGTAGGCGGATATCAAATTTGAGATAGTTGTGTCTTCAGGGGAAAAGACAAATGAGTGTTGTCAGTATAGCAGTGATAAAATAAACCATGTGATCTTTACCTTCAGTTTACTGTTTTTATCATTAAGAAGTTCATGCTTTTGTTCAACTTTTGTCTTTGCTGGGTCCATAACTCTTTTAATGAGGTTTTCTCCTTTTAACAGCAGTTTTTTCAAAAAATCATCATCAATAATCTGCAAAAACATATTTAGTAAGCCTAAAAATATGCATTTAAATTAGTCACATATCATAAGCACAAAATCGAATATTTAACAATTATATGAATAAAAGCATTGAGACAGCTACACATTACACAGACAGAATCTTTAATTAAATTTAATTATAAGTTGGTCCCTAACTTTTACCATATCAAGCTTCCAACATCTTTAAAAAATAATAAATACAGATAATATTGTTTTTTTCAACAAATATATTTGTGTATAGGTGGTTTAGTAGTTTGCACTTTTGCCTCTCAGCGCTAAGAGATTCTGGTTTGAATCCTAGTCTGGGTGGAGTTTCCATGTTTTCCCCGTGTCCGCATGGGTTTCCTCTGGGTTCTCCGGTTTCATCCCACAGTCCATAAACATGGATCAAGGTCAATTGAATTCTCCAAATTACCCCATATAGAGTGTGTTTGTGTGTGTGTCTGTCTGAGTGAGTGTGTGCCTAGCAATAGATTGACGCCTTGTCCTGGGTGTATCTGCACAGCGAACGAAACGTTTTACCTCTGAATGGGCATGGGGAACCCCCCCGCGATCCTATTAGAGGATAAAGCAGAATATAATGGATGGATGGATGAATGAATATTTGTGTATACATCCCTTAGTGCTTAAAAGAGCTGTAGACACAGTTTTTTAAGTGACTTAGACTGAGACAGTTTTAAAGAGGTGCTGAAACCTAAAATACCTTCGAAAACAGCCTGGACATATTAACACTTTATTCCAAAGAAGACACAATTCCTTACCCCAGTGGATGTAATGATGTTAAAGTAAACCAGAGCTTCTAAAGAAAACCAGTTAACAAAATATTTTGTCTATGAGAGCCTAGTATCAACCATCAGGCATTCCAGGTTTGAACAATCTGACCTACAACTTTTAAACGGTCAAATTGGCCACATCATTAAATTAAGAACACATTTATAATCACGGCAAAGATTCTTACTGGCTCTTCACTAAAATCATCTTCTTTAATTTCTTCACCCATTTTGATCATGTCATCCAGTTTCTGTAGCATCATGTTTGCTTGATTGTGGTATTCCTCTAGCTCTTGAGAAGGGACCTTAGTGGATCATTATATACACAACATTTTTTTACAAACAGGTTTTAATATTACAACTGGTTTATGTTTACCTTTAAATTATGTAAAATAAACAATCTGGCAACTGTCTACATGTTTCTGATGTACTGTTAATACAACAGTATAAAAGTATTTTACCTGTCCTTGTAAAATCTCTCTGGCCACAATCTCAAATTGTTGACTTAGTTGGTCCAATTTTGGCTTCACTTTAGCTTTACAGTGCTCTCCTCTGTTTTTAATAAGATCATCACCAAGGCTTTGAACCTCCTCCAAATTCACATGAACATCTTCTAGCTCAGCTCGCAACACCTTTTGATTAAGAAATTAGATCAAATTATATCAAATTATTCATATCTTCATGGTCTTAAATATATTGTTACATGCAGGTGTATGCATTAGGCATTACGTAACACTAACACTGTATGTTTTAGTTATTCATTAATAGTTCATTAGTTCTTTGTCATGTCATCTCATTACCATTTGGACTGCTTTTAGACACTGCACAGGCAGCAGGATGGTGACAGAATCATCTGACCACTAAAACTACAGCAAGACCATAGGATTATTATTATTATTTTTTTATTTTTTTTTTGTGCCCCACCTGTTCCACCCGGCAACGTTTAGAGTTTTTAATCTCCGATGAAAGTATGTGCTTGCTTCTTCTGTCCTCGAGAATGTCTGGGCATCCTTCTTCACTGTTGAATGTTGCTGATGTTGTAGCAGCACCTGTCCTCTGAACCTCTGAAATTGATTTGTTTGTGGTACTCCTTTTTTCATATTTTAATTTTTTGATTATAATTTTAAAGTATTTTTCTTATAGTTGGTAACTGTTCAACGTGCCCCCATTTGGTAAGGGTACTGTCAGGAGTGCCGAAATGTTGTCTTCATTTTCCTTATGGTCCAGACTCCAACATCTGTGTTTTGCCTATTAGTTCTTTAGTCAGTGTTAATTTGTTGATTAGTCCTTGTTAAGTTGCTAGTATTGTCATTATTATCAGCTGTACTTGCCTATCATGTATCTTCCTTATATGTATATAAGCCTGCCTTTACCGAATACTTATTTAAATCGTTATATTAAGTCATTCCTGCGTGTGTGTTTGTTTCCCTGGTGTTTATATTAAAAATAATTTTTACTCATTTTAGATGCCACATAGGTGGCAAGATCATGAAGAAATCATTCCTACAATATTGTTTTATGGTAATATTTCTTGTTTTACTAGCTGCCACACAACCTAGTAATCATTTTTAAATGATACAAAGAATTTGCTTCCAGTTTCACACTAATAAAATGTTGCTAATAACATGACTACCACAGGATTCGATTGAGTTGTATAATCGAACACGATTGGTATACTTGCATGTTGAAGGCCTCTTTTAGTCCCTAGAATTAATAGAATCACCTCTGGGGAGATTCTCTTCCTGTACATCTCCATAACTGTAGAATAGTTTTTTGTAACCATTTGTGATTCCAAAACACTAATTAGACTAAAAAGATATTTACAAAATGAAATTATCTGAATAAATTAACTCAATAAAATTAATTATTCTACCATTAATTTAATATACTTTGTTTCTCTTGGTCAAAAACCATGAACATATAAATACATACATACACAATACTATTGATTCACACCTGAAAATACTTTCTTGATCCTCATGAAGTATAATGCCAGGCAAGTACATGATTTAACTTGCTATAGTTGCTTTGGTTTGTCCTTTAGTGGTTCAGGCTAAGAAAATTGTAAAGCTGTTTTTAAGGCATTTAAACTATTGTAACAAGTGCTATATAAATGAAATAACTCAAACTCTGCAAGTGTAAGTACAAACCTTGAGAATGTGTTCACTGTAGCCCTGGCTCTTCATCATCTTCAGCCGATTCTCTGCTCCACCAAGCCAAGCATGTATTTGAGCAACCTTCTCATCCAGGGTGTTCATCTGACTTTGATAATCCTGTATAATTTTGTTATTTTAGTACAAATTTGTGGCAAACATTAAATCTCTAACACTAAAATATAACATAATTACAATAAACATTCTCACTGTCAAACTTGATTTTTGCCTAATGTTAAAGCATTTTGGGTAAAATCAGGCAAAATATAACATTGTTAAAATGTTAAGAAGCATTACTGTTTTGTAGCTCAAAAGATTAAGTTTGTATAAACCTGTTTCAAACTATTCACTACTGCAAAAATATTGAACAAACATATATAATGAAAGTTATATTTTTAATGGCTTCTGTGTTTAGATTTGTTGTAAAGGTTATTATAACTTTGTTGAGAGTGTTTATTTTGCATGATTAAAGCATTATTTTTTGTGTTGATGCATAAAACATTATGTGCTACAATAACTAATGAGAAAGAAACTAATTCAACTGATTAATAAATTGATTCTTACTAGTAAGAAATTTAGCCATTGTTCACTCCGTGAGGTCACAGCAATCCAGTTGCAATTTAATAGGCTGACTTTGTCATCTATAAGGCTCTCCTGCTCCTTGAACAAGCCCTTTAACACCTCTGCTAAATCTTTAACTAGATCGAGTTGAGGACCATGTTGTTTTGTGTTTTCTTGTGTAGCCTAAAATAAAATAAAACAAAATTTTAAGTAAGAATATCTGGTAGCTAAAACATACTTTAACAATATTTTGGTAATATAAACTTTAAAATATAAAACATACTTTAATTATACTTCAATACAGTAAAGTAAAAAAAGAATGCACCTGTGCCCATTTCAACTCTGCTTCCAGGTCACTGGGGATCCCTTCCACTCCTGACCGACATGTCAATTCACCATCAATCACTGCTAACCACTCTGTTAAACAATTTATGTCTTTTCCAAATTTCTTTAGTAATTTCAGACATTTTTCTAGAGTCTTCTTTCCATCTGTTACCTAAACAAAAAATACTATTATTAGATAACAATGGATAGATTAAATCAGAAAATAATATTTTATCATTTAATATAAGAGACTACTTAATTTATTCTTAGTGTAAGAAGAAAAAAATATAATTAACTGTGTGCTTTATGGATGAGACTAACAAAAAGTAGTAGCAATGAATGATATTTCACAAATCAATTACCTTACATCACCAGCATTTATGCAAATACCCACACAGTTGGTGCGCAAACTGTATGTTGGTAAACAGCCACTGTTCTGAAGCTACAGAACAGCTGACCGTGAAATCATGTCCATGCTATCTGCTTCGTGAGTTGACGCCCTCTCTAGGTTTTACCAGCATGATCATACCACACTCAACCGTGTTTACATCAACATAAAAGATGCATACAGAGCCGTCACTTTTCATTTAATAATGATGATCTGGGTTACCATAGCAACCACCTGAAACACCTTAGCAACCACCTGGAACTTCTTAGCAAGCTTGCCCTTCCGTGAACAAAATAAATAAACAATAATAATCAAAGATAGATTAAGCTACAGGTTAGAATCGGCAGTGGGGAAAAGGGGAAATTAATGCAGCATTCTGAAATAATCACATATTATTGTGGATGTTTGGTAAAGCATGATATTGAAGGTTATACATAATAAATAGTTTGTGATAATTTTTAGTTCCCCCAAGATTTTATCATACCTGTGAACCCAACTCATTGTACAAGAGTTTAAGGCTTGTCAATTGTTCGTCCAGTTCTTTAGGCTGGTCTGTTAGTTGTTTCTGTACAATTTGTCTTCCTGTCTTTATTACCATCTCCACCTCTGATTTTACTTCACTTAGACTTTTATATAACTTCTGCAAAAATAAAAATAATTAAAATACATTAATACATTACACATTTTTCCAAAGTATTGAAAACAATATAAATAATATAATTTTATATAAATTGTAGGTAATCAAAGTGGAAAGACTTAAAACCTCTACATTTTTTGTAAGTGTATTATCCTGCAAGGTTACTCTCATTTTCAGTTCTGTTGTGGTATTTGCGCTCTTCATGTTTGTTTCAGTTAGGTTTTTTCATACACATAGGGTTGCCAGTTTTACTGATGAGTTAAGGTTTTTGTTGACTAGTTGTGTTATTATTATAATATTTCTTCATCGGCCTTATTTATGTGTTATATCCCTGGTGCTCCTGCTGTATCCGTAGGCAGCATTTAGTTACAATGCATCTAGCATTGTTGTACTTTGTAGTGCCTTTTAGGGTCAACATGAAACATTGTAAACTCTAATGGTATGTCTGGTCAGTATATGTAATCAGCTAAAAAAAATTAAAAGAAAGAGATTATTAAAGCTAATTAATTTTTTTGGCATTGGGTGGGTGGGTGGGTACATATGTACATGTGTACTTAAGCAAGTAAGTAAGTAAGTAAATAAATAAATAAATAAATAAAACACTGCCTAAAGTTTTCAATTGGACAGACATATCATTTCCAGGTTAAAATCTCTATTATCAACTTCTCAAAAAACCCATAAATGTATCAGTAAATTACATTAATTTTGTATAAATTAACCAATTATGTATGTATTACTCACCATACATTGCTCAAATTGAGATTGTACCACTTCTTGCTCTATACTGTGGATGCTCAACAACCCCAGTTGAGACTTCACCATTTCCAACACATTTGCACAATCTTTTAATTGCTGATCAAAGTTCGCAGGCTTTTGAAAAAGACGAAACTTTGCCTTCACCCCCATCAATTTGTTCTAAAAGGGTGGGAATGATGGGTAAGAGACTTTTAATTTTTAAATTTTATAAGTAAACACTGTGTATTATATTTATGTGATTATATCGTATATCCAAATATTTCCTAACAAAAATAACCAAAAACAATCTAGTATTAGCTCAGCTTCTGACACTGCTGGATGTCTTTGGTAACTACACCGGCCAAATGAAAAATAATAAAGTGTAATACAATGAACATGTTAATAATAAAGTGCCATTTGAGTATGATTCATATTTATTCCCATTTATTCCATTCATTCTATCAAAAAAAAGTGCACTTAGTTATGTACACTTTTCTGAAATTTGGAGACACATTTCAAAAGTTTTTTGTATTGTTAATATTTCTTAGATATATCAAAATGAAAGTTAGCAATTGTTTATTATTAGTAAGGAACTAAATTTGTAAGAATTTTGTCTGTGTATTTTCTTAGAAATTATGTAATTCACATTTTATAATACTTACATAGGTAGAGTCTATCTCAGTTGTTACTTTCTCTGAGGGATCTTCTTCAGTACACTTTTTCTTTAAATTGTCCAGACTCACCTCATGACCAACAAGTTCAGTGTGAATTTTCTATAAATTATTTAAAAAAAATAATTAGTTAAACAATTGAAATACACATTCACATTTTTTATTTGTATTAACATATTAATCTTAATATTATAATAAACTCATTAAAACAGTGTTAAAATTGACCGTGGAATTTAATAAATAGAAAACAAGCAAAATCCAACGTTAAACATGTTACTACCTCTAATCTCTCATGCTAAAGTAAGTTGACAGGATTATGAACTGACAAATAAAAGATACATTTTATGTACATTAATATTATGTAAAATGTCAGCCACAAATAGTAAACATTTTGTTAATTAATTAATTTATTTGTTTAAAGGCTTACAACACTATTAAACTGCTTTTTGACAATGTATTATTGTAAAAAGCTCTATATAAATTATTTGAACTTAACATTAATATTTAGATAATTGATTCCATTTTTTTTTACAGGTGGGCTTAAATGGTACATCATATAAAAATGCATGCAAATTACTGATCATTCATTCATTCATTTATTATATCCCGCTTATCCTCTATTAGGGTCGTGGTGGGGTTCCCCATGCTCATCCAGGGGAGAACGTTTCGGGCGCTGGGCAGATAGACCCAGGACAGGGCGCCAATCCATCACTGGGCACACACTCACTCACACAGACACACTCTATATGGGGCAATTTTGAGAATTCAATTAACTTGATCCATGTTTTTGGACTGTGGGAGGAAACCAGAGAACCCGGAGGAAACCCACGCAGAAATGGGGAGAACATGGAAACTCCACTCAGATGGGGATTCGAACCGGGAATCCCTAGCGCTGAGAGGCGAACGTGCTAACCACTAAGCCACCGTGCCGCCCAATTACTGATCTATTTTACTATATATATAGATGGAGAGATACGGACTAGCGCTGAGAGGCGAACGTGCTAACCACTAAGCCACCGTGCCGCCCAATTACTAATCTATTTTACTATATATATATATAGATGGAAAGAGACGGACAGACGGATACATAGACATAAATAGTATAATATATAGTATAATATAATACAATAAAGATAAAGCTGAAGATTTTAAATGGATGTTCATTCTTGGAAGGGAGCTGGCCCGTTATGTCTAAGCAATGGCACTAAGGGGCATACAAACAATAAAAATAAAATAAAAACGTTATAAAAAAATTTAATAAAACTGTTTTATAAAATATATATATTATATAAAATATAATAAAAATGCAACACTGGACGAAAATAAATCTTGTGACATTGCAGAAGCTTATTGAAACAATGCCACAGATGAAAAAGCTGGTCCAATGAAATATTAGTATATTAGTATGTGTGTGATTAGTATGTGTGTTTTGGCTAGGCAATATATATATATATATATATATATATATATATATATATATATATATATATATATATATATACATACATACACACACACACACACACACACACACACAAAATCAAAATTAAGGAACACCACACAATTTCCTAAATGTCAAGGTCACTGTGCAGACCTAACAGTATTTTAAGCTTATTTCGCTGGGATGAAACTCAGTATGCATGGCTAGCCTTTAAAAGGGGAGGGGCCTGGAACTGTGAATATGTGTGTGTCGAGGGTGGTTCGGTTTTTGGGGGTTTAGTGTTGCGGGTGGCAGTAGGTTAGAAGACAGTAGTTGATTTGTTGGTGAAATTATAAAAAAATGGAACACAAGATTGCGTGTCAATCTTCCTCAGTCTGAGACTCCATGCAATAACTCATAAGGTAAGGATATTTTTGGAAAGGTCTGGGATCAGTCAAGAACTACACAGGAGAACCTGGTCAATGACCTGATAAGAGCTGGGATTATGGTCTCGAAGATGACCATTACTAACACATTACACCATAACGAATTAAAATCCTGCAGGGCACACAAGGTCCCCCTGCTCATACCAGCAAATGAAGTTCAACAAATAGCATCTTGATGATCCAGAGGAGGCATGGCAAAAGGATATCTGGTCAGATGAGACTATTATATAGCTTTCAACTCCATGTGCCGCATTTGGAAGAAGAAGAAGGATGAGTCCCAAACTTGAATTTAGGGATGAAATCACACATTGTGGGTACTTTACTGCAAAGGAGACAGGGCAACTGCATCATATTGTAGCCACACTCTGTTAGCAAGGTGCAAGAGTGGAGGACAGTTATATGTCACACTATGGCAAGACTGAGTGCAGCAACAAGTCATAAATGTAGCTATACTGCATCAGCAAGGTCACACCCAGACAAATTCAAAGCAGACTGGTGTTTCAAGATGTGCTGTTCAAACTCAGGAAAGCAGATGAAAAGCACATTTACTATTATAAAAGCACATTTACTATTTGGCTTCAGATAGTGCCCAGCGTTGCCATCAGCTCAGAACTAGCAGAAACCATTGGGACCAAGGTACACCCATCTACTGCCTAGAGAAATTACATGGAGTTCAAGGAACAGTTACTGATATAAAGCCATACCCGTGATCTGTAAGCAAGGCGAAGCGAATCAACTATGCACAAAAACATAGGGCAAAAACAAGGTCATTAAGAACTATCTTCAGTGTAAAGAAGAACAAGAAGAACTGGAAGTGATGTCGTGGCCCCCACAAAGCTCTGATCTCGACATGGGCCATGTCTTGAATTACAGAGACAGAAGAATTTGAGGAAACCTACACCCACAGAAGAGTTGGGGTTAGTTCTAAAAGATGTTTGGAAAAAACTTCCAGGTGAGTTCCGTAAAAAAAAACTGTGTGCAAGTGTACCTAGAAGAATTGATGCTAGAAGATCTTGAAAGCAAAAGGTAGTCACAAAAAATATTTATTTGATTTAGATTTCTTGAAGGGATGAAAATTATTATCATAATTAATTTTTCAAAGCAAACTTAGTTTACAGCATTTACTTATACCTGCCTAAAATATATGCATATACTGAATATATTTTAAGTATATTGTGCATTAAATAAAATTAAAACATAAAAAATAAATAAATAAATAAAATATACCTGTGCCTCTTGGGGTATCTGAGCAGCATCTATGCTATCAGCAATATATGCAGTCAAATGTCGATCAATTGAATTTAGAGAATCTTGGATAAGACCCAAAGCTTTGTCACTCTCTTGAATCCACTGCAAAGATTTCTGTAGTTGTTGTTGCCTCTGTAGTACCTTTTTTTGTAAATAAATAACAAAAAATAGGCCACATTTAAAAGGATTTCATTTGAAACTTAAAATAAATTCTTAAAAGTTATTACAGCATTATAAATCAATATTATAGATTTATAGTCAAAAACATACCCTTTTCATAAGTTCATCCCATCGAATGTTGTAATCTTTAACTTTGTCATTAATAAGCTCATCAAGGACTCTGCCATCTGTAAGGGTCTGGGCCAACTCATGTATTTGTTGACGGTTATATTCAGGGTGGTCTTTTATTAATATGTCTAATGACTGAAAGGAATAAAACACATAATAACTATGCCACTATATTCAAATTTACCAGTGCTAAAAAGATTGTTATACAAAGTAAATTTGCGCTACAGCACTCTTTACATGCCACAAAAATGTAAACCTGCATGCAAATGAAAATAAATAATGTATTGCACATACAGTATGCTCTAATGAAGGTTATTGCAAAAAAAACAACAGATTGTCCAGTAAAAATATACTGCAAATATAATTATTAAATAGTTATTGCAGTGTTACTGTCAGTTTGGCAGTGAGTGGTTACTGAAAGCAGTGCTGACTGTACAGCCCAAGAAATGAAGGACCTGTGGTAATGCTCCTTAACACATTTCAGATGACGCTGTCTGGGTTGCGTCATACATGGAATAGGATTTATAGTCCATAGGAGTTGCTAGCTTGTGTAGCATTCTCTGGTGAAAGCTGCACAGAGGACTATTGGAGTCTCCCCACCACCACAAACATCTACACCTCCAAATGCAGGAAACCCGTTTCCGTTCATGAAGGACCCCACTCACCCAGCACACCCACTTTTTTGTGTTTAATGGCTCCGAATGTTTACTTTTCCTGTGAGGCCCGGATGACTAACCACAAGTTTTGAGATTTGAAAAAAAAGATATTTGTATTTGAAGTTTTAAAATCTTTTTTATTTCCATTTAAATTCTAAAATTGTTATGAAAAAAAATACATCAGAATATTTAATATTTGAAATTTGCAAATTTACACATTAAAAGGATCCAGGTTAAAATCCCAAGTTTTCCGATTTCTTCCCTCAGCCCAAAAACATGTTTTGTTCAAGGTGAATTGGCTGCTCTAATTTGCCTCATATAGTGTGACTGTGTGCCCAGTGATGAACTGGCACCCTGTCCTGGGTGTATCTGCCCAGCACTGGAAATGATCTCCTCTGGATGGTCGTGGGGAACCCCCACGACCGTAGCAGAGGATTAAGCAGGAGATAATGAGATGAGATATTCTGTGCTAACAAAAGCTGTTTTTCATTAATGCATTATAATTTTTTACCTACAAAAATAGCAATTTTAACTTTAATTAATAAACTAAGCCTAAAACTGATTTTTTTAAAAAGTATCTAATCAATGGTATGCAAACAGGGCCTGGGATTAAAATAAATGTTTTAAATATTTTACACCTCTTGTACATACAGTAAGTGAGAAAAAATTTCGATCTCTAAAATGATTTATCATTAATAAAACCAAACAGTCAAATATTATCAAGTTACTTTAAATTGTAATGAGGTATTAAATCTAAAAATTTATTCTGAACATATTTCATATGAAACATCATTTATTACTGAACTCCTCCATGTAACAAATTATCAAAATGTAAAAAATAATAATTTGAATTAATTACTGCAAACTCTTAATAAATAGATATGTTGTTTTTCAATTCATAACAACATATTTGATTCCAAATACATACAGCCATCACGTCTGCAATTTTTTCTTCATCCTGGAAATCTGCACTGTCTAGTTTCTTTTCCAGTAGATCCATCCAACAATTTTCCTGTTCCAAACAGCTAAGCAATTCACACCAGCATGCCCATACCTCCTGTAAAAAGGCATAAATATTGTTTAGATTAATATGTAGACATTAAAAATAGCACAAAATGGGATTAACAACGTATACAGAGAAATAGATGGACTACAGTCCATAACTACAAAATGCATCTGTATGGTAAGTAGAGCTGAACACGTAATGATTTGTGAATGTATTTTGATAGTATAATGCAATGCACACAATATTTCCATTTTAAATATATAGTTATTGTGATGAAGACAGCTTACCTCCAATGTCTTATATTTTCCATCAAGCCGGCTACATAAATGCTGGTAATTGGAAGTCAATACACTAAGTTCTGTATTTAGGGCATCATGGGCTGCTGGTGGAGCCTTCGAGATGAAACTTGTTACTTTTTCTGTCAAATGGTTTACTTTTATTTCTTTTTGGTTAATTTCTTCTTGAGCTCTCTAAAAATGTGAGAAAAACAGTAATAAAATTACACTAATGGTGATAAATGTATGGTCATAAATCTGGCCCAATTGTCAATAAAGTAAAAGTAAAGTAAATTTCTACATCACACTTGTTATTGGGTGTTTCAAAATTTTAATGTAGAGTGAAAGTAAATAAAAAAAGTAAAGAATGCACTTCTAGGGTCACATTTGAATTCATTGCTTACTCTGAATTTCTTAATATTATAATAGGCCATGTATATATTTTTGTGATGCTCGTTTTAAGTATCTAGATGAAATCATTTAAAAATTTTTGGAATTTTCATAAGAACAAAATTTTAATGGCCCAATATACAGTGGCAAAATCTACATATTTATTACCACCATAAATTTCCCCTAAATTTGCTACTATATATTAGTCACTTATACATTAGACAAATAACTATATCTTCCAAGGGTGTATTGTAAGATTATCAGTGTTTCAAATATATTTAAAAACAGTAACAATGGACACTGATGTATTGATAACCACATTTGCTGGTACAAAAAATAAGATTTCATTCGATAGATATAGGATGCACAAACCTTTAAAACATCAACTCCTTTATGGAGTTCTTCGGGTGTTCTATAGTGGAAGTCACTTTCCAGATAATCTTCCTCAGCTTGTGTTATCCACTCCTGCATTTCTTGAAGCTCCTTCTTTAGACATACTGTTATGTCTAAACCATCTTTGAGAGCAGATTTTTTTGCATATGCCTAAGAAAATGTGTTTTGTTTTTATTAATAAGTATTACAAAATATCATACAATGAAGCAAAATTAACATTAGGATAGAAGTAAGTAAGATTAGGATAAAAAAAAACATTTTTCCCCAAACCTCTGTAAAACTCACAATGACCAATATTTAAAACGTTAAAGACATGCAGTATACAATGTTTTTTTAGTTCAAGGAAGTCTTTTAAAGGGCATAAAATTCTTATTTTCTAAAAACCTATGTAAAATTATCCATTATTACCTGTTTGCAAACAAGCTCCCATTGGACATTGAGTTCATCAAGCATCTTCTGAATTTTCACAGCAAATGACTGCTCTGCTTCCTTTTTTATTAACTGTCCAACATCATTAATTCCATCAAGACTTGGCTGAACAGTTTGAATGTCATTCACAAGAGCCTAGTAAACACAACATATTTATTTATTTTGGACACTTCAAATAACAGGCCATAAATTTATTGATGCAGTGTCAACATTTGCACAAATAATTTGGTAACACTACCTAAATCTAATATTCATAATACATTATAAACACATTTATAACGCTTTATAAAGTAATCATAATTACTTTATAATGTCCAAAAATGTACATAATCAGACTTAAGCGTAATAAGAACATGCCATAAGGTTTAACAACAAAGCAATATAATGCATTTATAAATTATATATTTATATATTATAGGGACATAAAGCCATACAAAGTCTGGGTTTTTGCTGTTCTTTTCCTGAAAATTATTTAAGTTCTCATAATTGTTTATGAAATTTTATAAGTTCTCTTTACGGGAATTAAGTAAAGTGTTGTCATTAATTACCTCTATAAAAGAGACTGCATACATAGTAGTACATAATGACTTATAAATGCTCTTTTCAAACTTTTCAAAGCAAAGTGTAATCATCTGTTTTAAATAATGTTATTAGAAATGTTTAAATGTTTGGATGTCTAAACATCCAAAGAATCAAAGGTTTAAATACATTCATCTCTAATATAGACATAAATGATGTTTCTTTGTGTTATAAAGCCTTAGAAAATAATATTGCCTTTATTGACAATTGGCCTACTTTTGAGGGAAGGCCTGGCCTTTTCAAATGTGACTGCATCCATCCTTCACGGCAGGGTGCTGCGCTCATGTCGCATAACATAGCCGATAGGGTTTTTCCTTCAGATAGGAATGAAAATTGAAAAGTCAGAGCTAAGGCCAGGCAGAAGAAAGAATGGCCTAACCAACTGCTTGCAAACTGCCAGGCGTCGTCACACACAATAATTAGGTCCTATACCATTAACACAGTTATCAAGTATCGCAGTGAGCAAAAAACAAAAAGAGTCCAAAAAGTCTGCCAAAAAAATGTCATTAATATCAGTACTATCTCAAGTAATGTAAGAAACACTTTTAAGTTAAAACTTGGGTTATTAAACATTAGATCATTCTCATCAAAACCAGCTCTAGTTCAAGAAAAAAATACTGATAACTTCCTAAATGTCTTTTGTCTCACAAAAACCTGGATTATGGCCAATGAATACTTAACATTAAATGATACCTCTCCACTGGTTATACTTATGCCCATAAACCACGTCTAAGTGGACAAGGAGGTGGGGTGGCTACGAAAACATAAATCTAACACTTAATAATAAGTATGAATCAAAATCCTTTGAAGCTCTTGTATTCAGCATAAGCAGTTCATCCAATATAATGCAACTTATTACCGTATACCGTCCTCCAGGCCCATATACAGAGTTTATTAAAGAATTTGGTGAATTTCTTTCTAACATAGTAATCTCATCAGAAAAGGCCTTAATAGTTGGTGACTTTAATGTTCACTTTGAAAACCCACTAGACTCATTTAAATTAGACATTCACTCTATCCTCGATTCCTTGGGTGTTATTCAAAGTGTGGTTGGTGAAACACATCGCTGTAAATATACATTAGTTTTTGTTACGGTGGGGGGAATGGTAGGAGCCAATATACATGGGAGAATTACGTAAAACAACAGGTGGCACTTATATATAGGAAATCTATCTACGGTTATTGCCACTCCACGTTAACTCCAAGACAAACTGTCCTGTACTAAATGTCCAGGCCGAGATTCGAACCGGCAGGCTACAACACACAAACCACGGGACTGACCTGCCATGCCGCTTGGCTGTGAGAGATGTTAGGGCGTAAGGTGGTATAGCCCTAGAGTGGTATAGCAAAGAAATAAAATGAAACTAAAAGATACTAAAACCTCTTTGGCAGAGTGAGACTAGCTATACACGTGAAAAGAAATAAGCAAACTTAAAGTGCAGTTTCAAAAACACAGCTAATAAAAGAATTAAACAAACTAAAAGAGCAGTTTCAAAACACTGCTTGTGACACAGCCTGTGACAGTATGCCCCTCAAGGGGTAGCTCCCGACGACCCTAATCCAGCAGCCCGGATGTGTCTAAACTCTCGAATGACACAGGATCGCTTCTCTGGGCCATAGCCCTCCCAGTCTACTAAGTACTGGGTGGACCTTTCGGGAGTCCAGCAAACATTGCACTGTTTATGCGACAGTCTGTGGGGGAAGGTGGCAATGTCTGAGGAGCTGAGGTCTGACACAAATAGGGCTTGAGTCTAAACACATGGAATTTGTGGTGTATCTTCATGGCCAGAGGCAAATCCAATCTATAAGTGACTGGATTGATACCTAAGACTATTTTGAAGGCCCCCACGTATTTCGGTGCCAGTTCACCGGATTGCTGCTTAAGGGGAATGTCGCAGGAGGATAACCAGACCCTCTGACCTGGGCAGTATAAGGGCCCTATCTGTTGTTTGCGATCTGCTTTGCGTGGCATGGTCTATACACTCGCCTTAAGGATGGCCCGAGCCTTAAGCCAAGTACGACAACACCGACGCACGTAATGTTGGGCTATGACCTCGGTCTTCTGTTCAGGGAACATGGGAGCGGGATACCCAAATCGTCATTCAAACGGGGACATGCCGATTACTGAATGCCACAACGTGTTATGGGCATATTCAACCCAAGGCAAAAGCCCTGCCCAAGAGCTAGGACTGCCTAGCCCCTGGTTGAGCCTTTCAGTCTGGCCATTGGCCTCCAGGTGAAAACTAGATGACAGACTTACGGTGGCCCCCAAGGATTGGCAGAATGCTTTCCAAAACCGGCTGGCAAATTTAGGGCCCCGGTCAGAGACTACATCTCAGGGGGTCCCATGGACACGGACCACGTATTGAATTAGTAGGTCTGCTGTCTCCTTGGCATTGGGCAGCTTAGGCAGGGCCACAAACTTGCTTGTCTTGGAGAACCTGTCTACAAGAAACAGGAAGACCATATTGTTCTTGGACAGTGGTAAACCCCGTTAAGAAGTCTAGAGCAATGAGGGACCATGGGCGCGAGGGGACTGGGAGTAGGCGCAAGAGCTCAGGAGCGCATGTCTCACACGCTGCCACGAACTCACAGATATACCTCTCCATACCTGGCCACCAAAACCTATGCAGTAAGAATTCCATGGTTCTGGTGACCCCAGGGTGGGCCAAAAATGGGGAGGCATGTCCCCAAAGTAAGACTTTCTTGCGGGACGCAAATGGGACAAAACCAATCCGGTGGACCGCCCCCAGGGCCTGGGTTTTGCTTGAGGGCCTCCTTTACCTCAATGGGCCAGGTCAGGGCTGCCACAACGGAAGGTTGTGGCAAGATGGACTCGGGGTCAGGATCTGTTGCCCCTTCCTGAGACCACAGCTGTGAGAGAGCATCTGGCTTATAATTTTAGGAACCTGACCTATATGTCAACGTAAAAGCAAGTATCAAATGCCTGCTGGCCATCTGGGGGCCATCGAAATAGGCCGGTGTTTTTCGAAGTTAGCGCTGTTAGGGGGGCTGCTATCAAGCTGAAATTCCTAACAAACTTTTGAAAGAAGTTCGCGAAGCCTTAAAAATGCTGGACCTCCCGAAGCATTACTGCCATGATCCATCCTCAGAGTGCCTTGGGATATGATACCTAGGAAGGACACTGTTCAGGTATGAAAATTTGACTTCTTCAATTTAACGCAAAGATAATTCTCAAGGAGGAGCTGAAGGACTCGACGGACATGACCGATGTGCTCATTAAGCAACCGGCTATATATTAGGATGTCATCGAGGTAGAGGTAGTATCGATCAAGTGTCTCCCTCAAGACATCGTTAATAAAATCCTGGAAGACAACTGGAGCATTCATTAAGCCAAAGGGCATGACCAAATACTCATAATGTCCTGTTGGCGTAAGGAACGCTGTCTTCCATTCGTCCCCTGTCGAATGTGAATCAGGTTATAGGAGCTGCGGAGATCCAACTTGGTAAAATTAGTGGCTTTCTGCAGCGCCTCAAATCCGGTGAACATTAACGGCAGGGGGTAACGATCCCTGGCGGTTATGCTGTTTAGACCACGATAATCAATACACGGCCGCAACGAGCCGTCTTCCTTCCCAAAAGAAGAACAAGCCTGCCCCCACGGGTGAGGAAGATGGTCGAATAAAGCCCAAGTCCAGAGCCTCCCGGATATATGTCTCCATAGCTGTGCGCTCCACGGCATTCAAAGCCTTCCCCCAACAACCTTCCCCTGGGCGGTGACATGCCGGAAAGGAGATAAATAGCACAGTCATGGTCATGGTGAGGTGAAAGGATGTGGACTTGGTCGGTACTGGAGTCTTACTCATCTAGGTGCCCAGTCATAAACTTATCGCGATTGCCAGTCAATGCGCGGGATATGCTTCTCCAACCACGGGAAACCTAACAGCAGCATGAGCCGGAGGGCCCTAGTAATATAGAAAATAAGGCTCTTTTCATTCCCTTTCACGAGAAGGCGGAACAGATGGGTTGCATGAGTGATGGAGCCTGCTCCTAGCATCTGGCCGTCCAAAGCCACCACTGGTAGTTTTACAGTTTTACGACGGGTAGATTTAGACTCTTTACCAACTCGCCATCAATATAATTTCCCACAGTTCCAGAGTCTACATAAATCGTGACCTCCGCTCTCACCTTTAATTGTCCCCTTAGACTCACGCCTACCCGAGTAGGTAGTTTATGGTCTAGGTTCTGCCTGACTGAACCTGGCCCGGGCGCTTTCTGATGGTCCTGATGGTGGTCGGGCACCCCTTAGTTGCATCGGCTCCTCCCCAGAACCTGATCTCTCTGGGTTGTGAGCCAGGACTCTGGCTGCAGAACGCATTCCCTGGGTTATGAAGAGTAACCGTGAGCCAGCTTCACGTCCTTCCTGGGGTTGTAGAATGTCTGTTGGATTGCTTGTTGGAAGGCCTGTTCTGTAGCGCACTTGCTGGCTTCCGCCTCCCACAAAGCGGTAG
This sequence comes from Corydoras maculifer, assembly GCA_019802435.1. NCBI lineage: Eukaryota > Metazoa > Chordata > Actinopteri > Siluriformes > Callichthyidae > Corydoras > Corydoras maculifer. Next base: position 163,841 of record JAFMOD010001722.1, read on the forward strand.
CCCAGGTTTGGGCCCTACCAGTTAGTAGGGAGATCATATAGGCTTCCTTTGAGTGCTCGGTGTGAAACCTAGAGGGCTGCTGTTCAATAGCGAGTGAGCACTGAAGCAAGAAACCCCTGCCTCCCCAGCAAATCTCTCTAAAGTAGCAATTTGTGTGCCCGGACCCCCGGCAGGGGGGCCTAGAAGGTGATTTAGGCCTAGAGACGTTGTTCTGCCATTAGGGTTAGCTGCTGCATTATTTGATGCAACAGCTGCTCATGGTGGTCAATGGCTTCCCCCTGGATCTGCAGTGACTCTCTGATAGGCGGGTCCCCTGCTGGTTCCAACTGTGGTCACGCCGTACCATACTGGTGGAGGGGAAGGGTAGGAGCCAATATACAGGAGGGAATTACATAAAACAACAGGTGTCCAAGACAAACTGAGAAATCCCGTACTAAATGTCCCGACCGAGCAGGCTACGACACACGGCGGGCTTTGACACACGAACTGCGAGGCCGACCTGCCTGGCTGTGGTATAGCCCTACGGCAGCCGAGCAAAGAAATAAAGCAAAACAAAAAGATACTAAATCCTCTTTGGCAGAGTGAGACTCGCTATACGCGTGAACCCAAAAAAAAAAAAAAACTAAAAGAGCAGTTTGAAGAACACTGCTAAAAAGAAATAAATAAACTAAGAGAGCAGTTTCAAAACACTGCTTCCGTGACCGCGGTGAAAAACCGAACTGAAATTGAGATGATGTGGCGTCACCCTGTGCTGCACATGCGTCTCCCGCTCTCCCTAATCTCAAGACAGAGTGCATTACTTTTCAGCACACTGCGCGACTTTCAATTGAACACATTATTTGGACACAATAATAATACACATAATACACAAAGTGAGGAAGTGATTGTGATATTGCCCCAAGGCGCACCCCGGCAATCAATATCATAGGACAGATGGGAAATAAAGAAGCAATGTGGTTTAGGACCAACATTCTCTAAAATGAGAGTTGATCAACGGGTCACACACTCCACGTGAAAAAGGCGACGGCGTGACGAGGACGCGCCACCGCAAGCCGCTTTAAATAAGGAAGCTGACAGCTGGGTCTTGTCAGACCTGATTGCCACTGCGCTTCCTGGGAGTTGAAACAGCGTGATGATGGCATGCGTCTCTGTCGCCCCCCTGTGGCGACACGGCCTGTGACAGTTTTATCACATGGTATAAACATTAATAATTTAACTATTGTTCCACTAAGTGAGGTATCAGAAAAGCGCCGTCCGACCATCGGAGGCGCAGCGCATCCCTACACAGGGCGAGGTGTAGTGGAGCGAATGAGCGAGGCAGACGACCAGGTAAGCAACAGGGAGGTTTATTCCAGGAATGGCGAAACCGAACCACAAAGCATGGGTGGAACGTGCCAGGAAAATAACAGAAACCCAGAGCACGGGCGGAACATGCCGGGAGAAAAAACATATACACTACAAACAAAACCGAAACAAAACGCAACCGAAACACCATACAAACATAATCCAATTACTAACATTACTCTTCAGCAGGCAGCATGTGACTAGGTAAAATCCAATCCCCGACCTCGGTGATGGGCCCTACCTACGAAAATCCCGAATGGTCAAACTAAAAAGGGAAAACCCAGGGGGGAGTGGCCTAGCACTCCCAAAACTAACATAATGCCCCCCCAATTTTTATGCGAGAACAACCGGGGGGGTAAAGCCAACCGGGATCGGAGAAATAGGAAAAAAGAAAAAACAATAGGGGCCCGGGATCCTGTGGGGCAAGGTCCACCCCGGAGGAGCGTACGCAAAACTGAACCACCTAAAGTTGGGTGTGCGAAGGCGGGAAAGCCCCTTGAGGGCGCGAAGGCCACGAGGCCTTTTGAGGGAGCGAAGGCGGCAAGGCCTTTTGAGGGAGCGAAGGCAACAAGGCCTTTTGAGTGCGCGAAGGCAGCGCGGCCTTTTGAGGGCGCGAAAGCGATGAGGCCTTTTGAGGGCGCAAAGGCGGCGATGCCTTTTGAGGGCGTGAAAGCGTCGAGGCCATTTAATAGCAGGAAGACAGCGATGCCTTTTGAGGACGCGAAGACGACGTGACCCTTTGAGGGCGCAAAGGCAGGGAGGTCTTTTGAGTGCGCGAAGGCGGGGAGGCTTTTTGAGGGCGCGAAGGCAGCGAGGCCTTTTGAGGGCGCGGAGGCGACGTGGCCTTTTCAGGGTGCGAGGTGGCTTGGCCTTTGGAGGGTGTGAAGGCGGCGTGGCCTTTGGAGGGTGCGAAGGCGGGGAGGCCTTTTGAGGGCGCAAAGACAGCGAAGCTTCTAACACTGTGTTAAACCTTGATAACTCCTTAATTAGACCCAGTTCATCTGTAAATAATCTCGGTGTCATTATTGATTCAGATCTCTCCTTTACAGAGCACATTAGCAATATTACTAGAATTGCATTTTTTCACCTTCGTAACATTTCGAAGCTACGAAATATCCTCTCCCTCCAAGATGCACAAAAACTTATTCATGCTTTTATTACCTCAAGTTTAGATTATTGTAATTCACTTCTGACAGGATGTTCTAATAAATCATTACATAAATTACAAAATGCTGCAGCTAGAGTTTTACCTAAACCAGAAAGTTTGATCATATCAGTCCTGTGTTATCAAACGTACACTGGCTACCAGTTAAGTTTTGTATTAAGTACAAAATTTTATTAATAACATATAAAATTCTACATAATCAGGCTCCACAAAATCTGAGTGAGCTGATTCAATTGTACAAGCCAACATGTGAGCTCAGATCTCAAGGTGCTGGTTTACTCTTAGGTCCTAGAATAAATAAAATTACTGCGGGTGGAAGAGCGTTCTCCCACAAGGCTCCTCAACTTAGAAATAGCCTTCCAGTTACTGTTCGTGATTCTGAATCATTATTAATCTTTAAAAGTAAATTAAATAATAATTTATTTAATCTTGTGTTTAATTAATTCCCTGTAGATAAAGATGTAGATCTCAGGCTTGGCTGTGTTGGGTTGGTAATCTGCGATCAGTGTGTGCTGGCATTTTACCTCATCATTAATAGGGGGTGTGGCACTGAAATGATGCTTTCCAGGGAGCCATCTCAACTATGTAGAGTCTGTAGTATCTGCATCTTTTAGTTATGCTGCTCTAGTCAGTGATGCTGGAGTCACATGCTGCACTGTGTCAATCAATTACTTATTACTTAAATGCTGTGCTTTATTATAAGCTCTAACTACTTTTAATGTCTGTTTCTTTTGAGGTGTGGCCGGTTTCCTGGAAGTGTAGTCAGATCTTCATCCATGGCTCTGCCGAAGCACTAAGGCTATGCTGAATACTGGGTGGAACCTGGATATTAAAGTACTTACATATAGTTTTCCAGTTAGTTAGTTCCAGTTTACACTGTTGATGCTGCCTGCTCAATGAGGATTAGTCCCCCACTGATTCTTGGTCCTCTCAAGGTTTCTTCCTTAAAATAACAACATAACAGAGAGTTTTTTCTTGCCACTGTCGCTTCGGCTTGCTCGGCTTGGGGGTTTAAAGGCTTTTCATTCTGTAAAGCTGCTTTGTGACAATGTACTCTTGTAAACAGTGCTATATAAATAAATTACTTGAGCTTGAACTCATGTCAAATTGTTATAACAATTTATGAACATGATTACGAACATCTATATACATTAATACAGGGTTATGACAAATGTTATAATGCATTGTGAATACTTTATAAAGCTTATAAACGCGCTCAAGCCTCTCAGTGCTAGGGATTCCCGGTTCAAATCCCAATCTAGGTGGAGTTTCCATGTTCTCCCGGTGTCCGCGTGGGTTTCCTCCAGGTTCTCCAGTTTCCTCGCACAGTCCAAAAAGATGGAGTAATGTCAATTGAATTCTCCAAATTACCCCATATAGAGTGTGTTTGTGTGAGTGAGTGTGTGAAGCGATAGATTGGCGCCCTGTCCTGGGTGTATTTGCCCAGCGCCCGAAACGTTCTCCCCTGGATGGGCATGAGGAACCCCCCCCCCCTGCAACCCTAGTAGAGGATAAAGCGTAAAATAATGGATGGATAAATATGCACTTATAATGCATTACAATTCATAGAAAGTGTTACGATTATTTTTATCCAAACACGCATGCATTATAAATCAAAGAACAGTCAGCTCTGACTTCACAATCAGATTGGTTAAGAAGTGTTTTTCCATGATGATTCACGAGGGAGTGCTTCGGATTTGGACACTGAGGCGTGGCCACGTGCCAGTTTTGGGAACAGCGAAAGAGGACGGGGGAAGCAGACTGCTCGCTTGCACAGCGATAGAGATCGCGATTCAGAACACTGCGCATGTGTGCGCATGTGTACAACTGCTTTAGATAATGTGCTGTAATAAAACGCTTACACATGATAAGTGCAGATGAGCACTTTTTTTTTTTTTCAAACCTCCATCACGATCTATCTGACACCCTTAAAAGATCGACCAGTCGATCGCGATCGACGTATTGGGCATGCCTTTTGACACCAAAAATGTATAACTTTGCCTCTTATTAAATGTAATCACAATGAAAATGTTTTTTATTTAAAGGCTTTTACAGAGCAATTACAATTCACAGAGCAATTACAATTCAACAGTGTATAACAAACATTCATAACATTGCTGACTATATTAGCAATTCTTATCTATTTTGGATTGTATGCAGAACAGAAATGTGTATTGTTGTTAAGTTTGGGAGTGCTAGGCCACTCCCCCCTGGGTTTTCCTGTTTGATTTCGGCCGTTCGGGTTTCCGTAGGTAGAGCCCATCACCGAGGTCGGGGATTGGGTCCTACCTAGTCACATGCTGCCTGCTGATGATACTTAAAGAGCACATGCTCCCAGGGTCAGCAGGCCAGGATTACTATTGTTAGTTATGGTACTATGTTTGTATGGTGTTTCGGTTGTTTTTCATTTCAGTTTTGTTTGTTTTGTTTATGTTTATTTACCCGGCAGGTTCCGCCCGTGCTTTGGGTTTCTGTTATTTTCCCGGCATGTTTCGCCCGTGCTTTGGGTTTCGGTTTCTCCTTTTCTTAAATAAACCTTCTGGTTGCTTACCTGGTTGCCTGGCTCGCTCATTCGCTCCGTGACACCTCACCCTGCATAGGTATGCGCAGCGTCTCCATTTGACGAACAGTGCTTTTCTGACAATTGTTATCATTGCACAGCCTTTTACTAAACAATTAATTTTAAATGATTTTAAAATAAATTTTGCGTTAGTAAAAACGGCATAACTCAATAGTTTCTTACTAAAGAATAATGAGGGAGCGATAGCTCAGTGGTCAGGGCGTTGGGCTATCAATCTGAAGATTGGCGGTTCAAATCCCAGGTCCACTGAAGTTACCAGTGTGGGTCCTTGAGCAAGGCCCTTAACCCTCATTGCTCCAGGGATATTGTGATTAACCCTGTGTTCACCTTGTTAGTCGCTTTGGATAAAAGCGTCTGCTAAATGACCAAATGTAAATGTAAATGTAAAAAATAACTGTCCTTACCACACATTGTTCTAGTTGCTTCTCTAGTGCCTCAGAATCTCCTAATGCTGGCCACTCTTCATTCAGAAAAATGTCAACTTCTGCCATCCACTCCTGCAGAGTCTTCACATCATTCTGTAGTTGGAACAGACATATGTTAGAAGTTGGTTAGATATATACACCTTTGGATCAGTGTGACAAATACTACACTTTAACACAATAAAAGAATTACATTACTGTGGACTATGGAAAAAAGTCATTCTGAAGAGAGGCTTGACCCAAATAAAGGGTGAAGGCTCAACCTAGTAGCCTAGGTAGTACCAGTTGTGAGGAAGGCCCACAGCCAGACACTCTCTCTCAATTGTGTTGTACTTCTGCCCCTGTACTAAAAGTTTTCAGGCAATGTTCCTCTTTAATAACGTTGAGAAACACTGCTCCAGTTTTAAAAAGAGGTCATCATCCTGTCCTGACTATGATGTCTCAACTGTGGATTAAAAAGATCTGCCTGAAATAGTATTTCAGTTGAACTGGGGCTTCTGTGGTTTTAACAGCTTTATACAAATTTAATTTTTGTGGGTGTGACTGCCTTGTATTTTCTAAATCCTGTTTTGCATTATCTTACATTATATATTGTATTATGCATTGTATTGTATAATGTCTTGTGTTTTCTAAATCCTCAACTTAGTGAAAGCTGTAAACAATGTAAAATATGTACAAACTTAATGGGCTTAGGGGGGTGCAGGGTTGTCGGTGTCAACTGAAAGTCATACATTTGGGGAAATGAACACTCATTTAAGGTTGTATCAACCATGTATAATTATCAAATTCCTCTGGTTCTAGTGCTCCGGTTCCAATGTGTTGTAGAATGGCTGCATTGGTGAGAGCTCCGGAAAAAATAAAAACATTTGTGTGTCTTATTGTCTAAGTGGTTAGTGTTTAGACACAAACTGCATTGGGGATCATCTAATTCAAAAAAAAATTCTAAACATCTGTTCATTGTTTTAAACGGACTTTAAAATGTGCACAAGTGGGGATGCAAGTGGCTTCCTGTTCACAGCATCTCTTTGTTTACTACTACACATGGGCTTAAACAAGGGCATTACACACTGGCCGGGTTCTCCATCACTGCCAGAATAGAACACTGGACTCTGGTGAGGGCAGAGGAAGTGAAGTGTGTGTTATGGTGAACTCATGATGGGGATCTGATATAGCAGTTATAGGCAGTAACTGCCCTTCAGTGATTGAATTAATTACAGTTAAATTTCTATCTTTTTTCTGCCCAAAGACTTTAGCTCATCGCTACCAAATACTACCAACACATACACTTCCCTGACAGATCCTAGACTCTTTCCCGCCCTGCAATTTTCAATGAAGATCACACCTTCGTTCTCCTGCCTGCATACAGACAAAAGCTTAAACAGGCAGCATCAGTCGAAAGATCAATCCATCAGTGGAATGAAAAAGTCATCTTTACACTTCAGTTCTGTTTTGAAAGACTAGCAGATGCTTTGTGATGCTGCTGGCCCAGACAGCAATGAAAAGAAATATATAAGAAATATATAATATAAATATATAAGATATATAAGAAAGTGCAATGACAACAATGTTCCAAAAATGCATGTCAGAACATTCACAAACCAGAAACCACGGACCACTGCTGAGGTTCGGGCTAAATTCAGTGCTCGGAATGCTGCCTACAACTCTGCAGACCTAGCAAGAACAAGAACACCATGTATGACCTACTCTGCCCCCATTCTGTACTTACTGTACACATATGACTGTGTTGCCAAACACACATCTAACATCTTTATTTTTGAGAAGGCGTACAGAGACGAGGTCAGTCTTATGTCACAGTGGAGCTCTGAGAACCACCTATTTCTCAATGTCAGTAAAAAAAAAAAAGGAGATGATGGAGGACTACAGGAAGCTGCAGAACGAAGACACTCTCCTCTTCAAATCAATGGAGCCAAAGTAATCATTAATAACTAAAAGACTTGAAGTGTAAATGTAATGCTGTATTGTGAGTATAAGTGTTCTAGCTGTGTAGGATATCCTAGGACAAAACCTAGGTATGAGACCTCATTACAAGCAAAATGGATTTTCCGTAAGCAGAAGTTGTGGCAAAGTTTTCTCAAAGTTCACCTCTGAGGATTTAATCCATTAACCTCTCGATGGTTGTAGAGGGCCTTTCACCTGGCAAGTCAGAATGGGGAAAATCTGCTTAAAGCTTGAGGTTTCTTTGCGATTTACAAACAGAACATATGGCAGCCATGTGTCACGGTCTGTTCCGTTGCTGTTTACATGCTTTTTCAATTTCTGCTTCAGAGTTTTATTTAATCTCTCAGTCAAACCATCAGTGGTGTGGTGTAAAAACCTTTGGTACCTAATAGTCTACACTTCTTTTAGGAGCTTTAAGGTGAAATTTGTGCCCTCATCTGTCAAAATCTCTCTAATCATTCTTACTCTGGAAACAAGTTGGATAAGAGCATTGAAGATCTAATGCAATTTTACTTTAAGTGCAAAAGCTGGGTAGCATAATCAAATACAACAAGGATGTAGCAGTTACTATTTTTGTTTTTTTTGAGTTGGCCCTTCAACGTCCTTTGCTACATGTGAAAAAGGGACAACTATAATAGGCATGTTTGTCATAGAACTTTCCGACCAGAGGCAATAACATATTGGACCAGGTTTACTCTAACATAGCTTATAAGGTTGCAGCGTTCCCACATCTTGGATTGTCTGATTACATCTCACTTGAACTGATCCCAGTGTACAGACCTCTTATCAGTAGGTCCAGACCAGTTGAAAAAAACAGTGCAAGTCTGGAGCAACGAAGCCACTTCCATCTTACTAGACTGCTTCGAGAATAATGACTGGGAAGTGTTCCGGGAAGGTGCAGACATTGAGGAATACACATCTTCTGTCTTGTCCTATATTTATTTCTGTACAGACTCGGTTATACCAACCAAAAAAACAGTCCCCCAAACCTGAAGAGCAGCAGCCATATCTTCTTTTTCAGCACCAAGTAAAATCTACTCTGAAAAAGATAGATATTTCCAAGGCTGCTGGGCCAGACAAAGTATCCGGTAGGACACTAAAGACTTGTGCGGACCAACTAGCAGGTGTATTTCTGTACATTTCAACATCTCTTTGCAGCCGTCTGTAGTCCCCAGCTGCCTTAAATCATCTGTTATTGTACCTGTGCCTAAAACATTAGCAGTGACATGCCTTAATGATTAGCGACCAGTTGCTCTTACTCCTTTCATCACAAAATGCTTTGAGAGACTTATCCTGAAACACTTTATTTAGACAAACATCAGTTTGCCTACAGAGGGAATCGTTTCACAGAGGATGCTGTCTCCATTGCACTTCACACAGGCCTGTCTCACCTGGAGCAACCTGGCACATATGTCAGGATGCTATTCTTTAATTACAGCTCTGCGTTTAACACAATAATCCCTCACAAACAGGTGGCCAAACGCTGTAACACAGGACTGTCCCCCTCACTGTGCTCATGGATCAGTGATTTTCTCACCAACAGACCACAAATGGTGAAAATAGAGGATCACACATCATACACCATTATTTTAAACACCGGTACACCACAGGGCTGTGTGCTTAGTCCAGTCCTCTTCACACAGGATTGCACCCCATTCACACCTTCAACACATTTGTCAAAATAAGACAGGATAGACCTGATCCAGGTGGTTATAATAGTCAGAGGATCATAGGAAGTCCACTTCCAGATCTGGACTTGGTATATTCTGGCCGCCTTCATAAGAAAGCTAGCAACATTACCAAAGATCCCATCCACCCAAGACATATACATATACATATACATATAGACATATATATATACAGTGGGTTGCAAAAGTATTCATACCCCTTGAACTTTTCCATATTTTGTCACATTACAACCACAAACATAAATATATTTCACTGGAATTTAATGTGAAAGACCAACACAAAGTGGTATACAATTGTGAAGTGGAATGAAAGTTATACATGAATCAACAATTTTTTTACAAATAAAAAACTGAAAAGTGCGATGTGCAAAATTATTCAGCCCCCCTGAGTCAATACT
>JAFMOD010001722.1:173866-184919 GCA_019802435.1 Corydoras maculifer
ATATATATATATATATATATATATATATATATATATATTCTTTCTTTTTGATGCTGCTGATCGATGAAGGTTTAAAGCAGTTGCTGTAGGTGACTAATCTCTGTTAAGCTTTCACTGGGCTGGCACGCTGAGAATGGCTCTTATTTTTCTTCACTGCTGACTGTGTGCTTATGTTGATTGATTGGGTTTTACTATGCTGCCAATGTCACCATATTGATGGATGAGAAGTGACCTTCTCATTGCCACTCCATAGTTAGTGTAGAAACCCAATCTATGATTGCTCATTGCAGGTAAACAGGGAGGCACGGAAGCACCTTCCACCAAAGTGCTGGGGACTTTCTGGGGCTATTGTAGCAAGAGGACAGAAGAGTCTATGTTGACCGGGATGGCATGCATGTGGTATACCGCTGGAGAGATGAAGTCAGAAGCTCACAGGCAGACTAGATCTAAGCAGAGTGCTCGGAGGCAGGGAGACACTCCTTTTTTCTTTCCCACTCTCTGGTACAAACCTATTAAACAAGAAGTAAACAAGACACTGCAGCGTCGTACCACACCGTGGGCTGTTAACCCACCAAAGGACTAAGATTCTGCAGTATCCCTATAACACTAAGCAAAATCAAACTGACCTTCACCTCAGCAAAGAAAGGCTAGCAACTGATGTCAGACAGACCAGCAGGAAAGTCAAAGCATTTTTAGTAACTTCTGGCACACCAATAATCACAACACAGTCTATTGCAGAGCATGCAGAAAATGATTCAAGCTTCAGTGGCTGAGTGCTGTAGAATATAGTTTGGTAAGCAGGATTGCCAGCCTAATTGATGCTGTGACCACTGAGAGTTGTAGTCCCGGGCCACTTCTGAGGCTTAACCTTATGTCACCGCCCATTACAAACACAATCTATTTTTTGTTCTTTCAACTGTAAAATAAAAATTCAAATAAATAGACAAATTTTATCTTATTGTATTATTTAAAGTTTTTCATGGAATGGCTGTATTTAATAGTGACCTAAATTTAGCAACTTCGTTAAAATTCAGTAATGTGATTCATTCATTCATTATCTCCCGCTTTGTCCTCTAGTAGGGTCGCGGTGGGGTTCCCCATGCCCATCCAGGGGAGAACGTCTCGGGCGCTGGGCAGACCCAGGACAGTGCGCCGGGCAAATAGACCCAGGACAGGGCGCCAATCCATCGCTGGGCACACACTCACTTACACACACACACACACACACACACACACACACACACTATATGGGGCAATTTGGAGAATTCAATTGACTTGATCCGGAGTAAACCCACGTGGACACGGGGAGAACATGGAAACTCCACCCAGATGGGGATTCGAACTGGGAATCCCTAGTGCTGAGAGGCGAACGTGCTAACCACTAAGCCACCGTGCCGCCCCTATATAATACAATACTGCTTTATATATTGCTTTATATTTTGGCATATTTTGGAATCTGAGCATGATGTCTCTGACTCTGGAAAAAATTCCCTTTATGAATATTGACTATAACAATAAAACACTGCAAAAAACATCCATCCATCCATTATCTTCCGCTTTATTCTCTACTAGGGTTGCGGGGGGGTTCCCCATGCCCATCCAGGGGAGAACGTTTTGGGCGCCGGGCAGATACACCCAGGACAGGGCACCAATCACACACAAAACACACACAATTGAACTTGATCCATGTTTTTGGACTGCGGGAGGAAACAGAGACCCTGGAGGAAACCCACACGGACACAGGGAGAACATGGAAACTTCACCCAGATTGGGATTCGAACTGGGAATCCCTATCTCTGAGAGGCGAATGTGCTAACCACTAAGCCACCCACTGCCCACTGCAAAAAACAATCTATGCAATTTCTATTTTAATCCTACCCATATTAAATTACTTTTTGGAAGTGGGGTAAAGTATTTAGCCTATTTCATTAGTTTGAAACATAAAAGAAATTGTAAGGATTGTTAGCAAATGTTATTTAAGGTTGTGACATGTGACAAGAGTGTGTAAAATGTGCCATACATATTTTTTGTGATAATAAATTGGAAATGGGCAGCTTAGTGTTTGAAGTCTCACATTGGCTGATCATTATCACAGGATAAAAATTCACTTTTATATGCATGTGTTTATATGTAATTAAGTTAATAAATTGTAGTCAACAATTTTCAACTATTTTATACATACCTGGAATTGCTTTAGTTTTGCTATGTTGTCATTTAGTTTTTGTATGTTGCTTTGAAGTTGTTCACTTGTCCGTCTCCAGTGGGCCATTACACTGTCCATTTCATTACGGTATTTTTGACATATCTCTAGAGGAGCTTTATTATAAACCTGTTCAGCCATCTCATTAAGATCTATAATTTTACTCTGCTGCTCTTGCTGTGCTGCTTGAATTGCCTGCAAATAAACACATGGATATTTTTATAATTAATAAAAATAAAACAACAAAATAATTACATAGTGTTTTTATGGGATATTAAATGGTAATTATTGTTGTTTATATATCAGAACAAAAGTGCTGATGTTTGTAAGGCAACTAATATTTGCATTTTAAGTCAATTATTTTATTATTTTTTCCTTATTCAATAAAACGTTTTAGCCATTCTTATTCATGTTGTATGTAGCTTAATAAAAAACTACTACAATCAGGCTTGAAAATTTTGTTAAACAATTTTCTTATGATACTAAATCATCACTAAAAATTTCACCTAAAATAAGACAATTCAGTACAGAAAGGTATCCAAATCAGCAAACAAACCATTGTGTCTTTTAGCCTCTGTTCCATTATAGGAAATTCAGTTACAGCTGTAGACAGAAGAGCCAATTTGTCTTCACTATGTTGCAGCCAGGTCATCACGTCTTTAAACACATTCTTATACCGTGAGGGTGGGAGACTATGATTGACTAGGAATGGAAAAACACAAGACATTTTCAGAATAAACTTTTTTTGCCTGAGACCTATAATGACATGGTGTTTAAAAATTTACATAAATGAATAACTTATGATAAGAGTAAGTATATTTGCGTTAAAAAATAAAAATAAAAATAAATAAATAAATAAATAAATTATATATATATATATATATATATATATATATATATATATATATATATATATATATATATATATATATATATATAATTTGACATGTTGGAACTTGACCAAGGATCAACACTTTATTGCAGTGGAGCAGTGCGTAGAGCATGCCTGTGTGACCTTAGGAGCTACGTTTTTTAGGGCACTGGCTGCTTGAGTAGGGTCTCCCAAAGCATATTGGTCCAAGGTGATGGGACAGACACAAGTGATCCACTAAACACCAATGAAATGAAACAACGACTGGAGAACATTTCCATATTCCCATATTCCCAAAAGCTAAAGCTTTGGCATTCCGGTCATCGGTTGCTAAGGCTGGGTTTAGGAATATAACCTTTCTGACTAGAAAAGTGCCTGAGCTTGTGCATGAGGTTAAAAGATACAAACTAGATATCGTTGTGCTCATCTCGACAAATAATGTGGACTCTGGAATCAGTTTTCTCGAGAAGGGTTAGTCTCTTTTCCATTCTGAAGTTGTACATGAGGGTGGCTTATATATAAAAAAAGATATATATATATCTTTTATAACACCCCTGAACTTATTGGTGGACTGAAGAAAGAGTGCTATCAGGTGTGGCTTACTTGGGGGACTCCAGAAACCACTGATAACAACCATAGGGGCAAGTGGACCAAGACTTCGGCTATCACTAAGGCAAAAGCTTGGGTGCGGGAGTAGTTTGATGAGGCCAGAATGTGCCAAACTGTCAGATGATTTAAGCAGGGGAAGCTGCTTCTGACCTGCAACTGGTAGTTGCTGAGCATGACTGATAGCATCACTGAGCAGTGGAAGGAACTCTTTGAGGATCAGTCAAAATTTCAGACCAGTTTCCAGTTAGGGTTGGACTCTGCCAGAGCTGCCCTTTGTCATTGATTCTGTTCATAAAAATTTACTAAGAATACATTTGCTGATGTTGTGGTCCTGTTGGCTTCATTAGAAAGACATCCATCTCTCACTGATAGAGTTTTCAGTCTGGTGTGAAGCAGATGGAATATGAATCAGCACTTTCAAATCTGTGGTATGGTACCATGGAACTCAGTCAGAAAAAGTTGAAAGGAAAGCTCTATCTATTTTTTTAACCTCAGTAAAATAAGTAATAGGGCGGTTATTTTATTGTCATGGACTGTCTAGCAGAAATCTACACACTTCAAATATCAAATGATAGTAAATTAAAAAGTATTTAAAAAAGAAAAGATAAAAAAAAAAAATTAAAACAAATACTTTTCAAAAACTGAATTTCAAAACATCCCATACCTAACACAAGTTGTTTCTCTCTGATTTTCAGATCTTCAAGAACCTGTTGGTAGTGATCTTGGAATGCAGATGTATCAGCATCAAAGAGAAGGTGTGCTGATTCTTTTTCTTTGATTTCCTTAAGTTGTTTATAAAGTTGTTCCACTTGTGGTTCAAGAGAAGTCATACAAGCTATTTCATCCTACATAAAAAAGAAAAGAAAAATTACATAGTATAGAATTGTAACTATGATGAGGAACAGGTCATGAGCCTTTTTAGCAGGTATTACTATTTATTGAATTACACAAAGTCACTTCACACTTACAAACTTTTTTTTCAATTAGGCAATTAGTTTAAAAAAAAAAAAACTTTAATGTTGAAATATATTTTTTATCAAACAAGCGGTGCAAGTGCTCTTAAGGGCAATATAGAAACACAATAATGCTTTCGCATGAACAGCGTTATCAAAGATAAAATCTCAGCAACAAGAAATTCAAGCTTTCAAGTATAACATATAATAAGCACATTAGAATGATGGTGGAATATTTACTATTACTGCAATGTCTTAACAAAAAAAATCTTTTTTTTTTTCGAAATAGTTGTATCTTTAAATTAATAAATCATCAGGGAAGGAGTAGGTTCTTGGTGAGAAAAAACTGCACTGACTTTACTTTGAGGGACATATGACATAAGGCCACAACAGCGGTGGCAGAAATAGTCCCGAACTTAAGTAAAATTATTAGTTATTACATATTATAGGTATAGTATAATATAGTATAGTATAGTATAGTATAGTAATAATTTGGTAGCAGGGATTGTTGGAGATGGCGTGGACTGCAATACAAAGAATTGATCCCATTGAATAAATTGTGATTCCAACGATAGAACTTATGCGGTACTCACAGGCCGGCCAATAAAGTAAGGGACCTTTGATCCTATATTTAGATGAATAATAAATTATGTAAATGTGAGTATTGTATAAGACTGCATTGGAATGTGAATTAAATTATTGCAATTGGAATTGTAAATTTAATTTAAATTGTTTAAGTGTAAGTGTGTTTTTCCAAGGCTTTGTGGAATTGTGTATGGATTATAATATTGTGTATTGGAAAATTGTTGAATGCTGGGTTTTACTGAAAATTAACAAGGTCATGACCAGGGGATTCTGATGATCCCTTAGTTGCGTTACTGAGGCGAACGGGGTCGCTCCATGTGTGTGTTCAGTCGCGGACTAACCAGTCTCGACGAATTGGACTGCTCCCAGGAGGTTCAAGTCCCTTCTGCAGAGTACAATACGGGAATTGGATGCTTGTAAATTCCCAGCGTCTGCTTGTAAATGCTTGCGTCTGCTTGTGGATGGTTGTAAATTCCCTGAGTAAATTGGTCGAGGTGATTGGGTTCAAGTCCCAAAGACCCATAAATTAAATTAAAATTGCTCAGTCCTGTTGGGTTCAAGTCCCAGAGGACGGTAAATCAAGTTTGCTGAGTTTTAAGGAGACACTTGTCGACGCGGGTGTAACGGAAAAAGGAAGTAAAACTCTGCATTCAGCAAGAGAGCAGATGCGGTTCTGAAGAGAGAAGAGGTTCTGAAGGGATAAAATTTTATATTTATACACAGAAGTATTTCGTGTTCAAGGGGGTGAGCGTATTCGATAACAAGATGAGGCAATCTGGCTGGCGGTTGCCCAAGGCCTATATATTTCATGAACCTAGAGACATCTGGCGTCTGGTGAATAAGGCTCAAGGGCACCGAGCTGTATCGAGTACCCCCAGATAAGGGAAGGAATGGCGCGTTAACCCCCCATAGAACTCCTTCAACAAGTTGTTTTAGAATAAGCAGAACGAGGGATGTTTTTTTTCAATAAATAGAGTCGGCAACTAGGCTTCGGGCTCTGTCTTGGTGGGTCTGGTGTGGTGCTGAGATCAGAGTCGAAACGCGATCTTGGGCTTGTCTTGGACGAACACACTGCTTTAACTCGGTTTGTCATAAATAAACCGCTTGATTCGAATAACTCTGAAACCAACTGTACTGTGCTTTTTGACACCTTCAAAATGGTTCATCGAGGAAATTTCCGATTTCCTAACAATTGGTAGCAGAGGATGATTGCACAGGAGAGTGCAAGGAGTTGGAGGTCCGCCCCGGGGTTACCGTCCCGCCCCAACCACCAATGATGCTACCCAGTCACCAGTCCCACCCTCAGCTGCCCAGAACCAATATTGAAGTTATCTGTAAAGGGTGGGATGTAGGATTTTTTTTGTTGGACACCGGAGCAGGGACATCAGTGCTCATGAATCAAATGTGGGGAAATTATCTGTCTGACAAAACTCTCAAAACAACTGGTTTCTTTGGGAAAGTATTAGTACAGCCCCTAATGGTTGTTAAACAAGTAACAATCACTGAGGGGATTGTAGTACCTGACCTTAATAGAATATTGCCGAACCTTACCCCAGAACATGTGTGGTTTACCGTAGTAGACCTTGGAAAAGGATTTTATTTCCATCCCACTGTCGGATGAGGTCGAACACATGGAGTTTCCATGTTCTCCCCGTGTCCGCATGAGTTTCCTCCCACAGTCCAAAAACATGGATCAAGTCAATTGAGTTCTCCAAATTGCCCAATATAGAGTGTGTTTGTGTGCGTGTCTGTGCATGTGAGGGTGTGCCCAGCAATAGATAGGCGCCATGTCCTGGGTTTATCTGCCTATCGCCCGAAACCTTCTCACCTGGATGGGCATGGGGAACCCCCCTGCGACCCTAATATAGGATAAAGCGGAAGATAATGAATGAATGAACATGCTACAATAATAAGTTAAGAAACACTGTGAATATAAAGATAAAAGTAAAATTTAAGCTTAACAATAGAGTGTAAAAGACAAAATGGTTACTGCTTTAATAAAGCATTCAGTTCAATTATTGTAAGCATGTCAGTGCTTGGAGTCAAACAATGTGTTCTGAAAATACTTGATGGAGGCTGTGTGAAAATTTTGGCGAAAAGTGAGGAAGTGCTCAACCAAAGACAGGTGAGGGTCTGTTGATCCCAGACTCGGGCAGATCAGGGAGACGTCGACGCTAGAAATAAAAAATGGTCAGTGTCTCAGGATCAAGAGAGCTGTCCATTTCACCGGTCCATCAGTCTGTGAGCAACTGTTTAAATAACCAGCCTGACTGAACCTTAACTGATGCCAGCAGCAGCATCACATGTTGCACAGATTAATATATGTCATTTAGGTTTAAAATAATTAACATAGGGTTAAAAGTTAAATAAACAAATAACCTAATAAATTTGTCTATAAAAATATGGGAATTAGTTTGTGGTTTATTAAATTAAGAGGTAATTTAAGGTTGTAAAAGAGACACATTACTTACAAGCTTGTCTCTGCTCTGCTCTTATCTCTGATTAACACTGTGTGTGTGTGTGTGTGTGTGTGTGTCTTTGATGAGGTCATGAGTAAGTGAAGGTAGGAAAAAGTAATTGTTTTATTGAGGATTATTTGTGGTATTGCATTGATTGCTGTGTTTTATAGAAATAATGAAACTTGTGTTTTATCAAGTGAATATGGTTTGCACCATGTCATGTTTGGTATGAATAAGATCCTCTTCTAAAGGTGCTTATTTATATACAAGGTATAACAAGCTAGGTTATGCAATATAGTAGATTTATAAAACATGACAGATTTCTGGAGTACTGTAGCCTCTTTCAAATATAAGAAAATCTGGTCTGTATGAGGAACTCGACCTTTCTTTGTATTTCAAATGACAATCAGCATGAACCACCACACCTATGGCTCCTCACAAACAATGCAGCTCACGACACATCCGTCTCAGCCGATGGCATTTGTCCCTACAACCGGTTTCAAACAAGGGTTTCACATCGTGATGACCTGGCCCCCTTAGCATGTTAATTGAACAAAGAAAGTGCTGCTGCTGGGCCCTGCTATACTTGGTTTTTGCCTTGTCAGGCTCTGCTTAGGTTAAGGCCTGCCTTGCTTTGCTCGGCCCAGCGGGCTCTTGGTTCCGGCATTTTTCCAGCGTTCGTACCTAAAGGGTACATTCTATTAGTGTAACTTTTTAATATAAATCTGTTCAGTAATATTAGTATTCTTCATGTTCTTTATTAATCATTCAGAATAAATACTGTTATTACTCTAAACCAAAGTTTCCAGTTAATCCTTCAAGGCTGAAATTCAAAGGTTAATTTATTTCTAACTAAATGGTGTATTTTAAGCATTATAAGATTGACCTCTGAGGGATATTTAGATATATCCACATGTCAATATAGCATCTGTCCATATATTATAAAAGCCTCTGACAGAATTAAGATTTCTGCATGCTTACAGAATACCTCAATCAGATTAAACCATTGAGATACAATTAACCCATTTAGTGCAGAGAAGCACTCGTGTAACTAAAGTTACCGTTTTAATAAAAAATTCTTTGGAGTATTCTTTTATATTTTACATAATAGAACACGCATTAAATCTTTGGCCGTCTCTCATTCTCTGTAATTTGATAATGGGACGCGGAGGACTTTGTTAATATCTTATTAATACCCAAAAATCCTACAGTTTCATTAATGTTGAATTGGGGAAAGTTAGTAAATTAATATTAATTAGATGTGGCAAATAAAATAGTTTGAGCTCATTTAAATATAACTATTAGATAGATAACTTTGGCTCTGTTGAAGCATCTGGCAGAGCAAGGTCACAAGGCCTTCAAAAACAAAACTTCAATAATGTGGTACCTAAAAAAAACACTCGAAAATGTTGAAATTAATCTATTAGAACTATTGAATAATTAAAATTAATCAAAGGGGGGAATTGTGAAGGAGAACTATGATTTTTGTGTATGAGTGATTCATCTTAACAATTTGTGTTTGCATATACCCATCAATAACCTTCTACAGTTATTATTTCTTATTATGATATCTTATGATGATTATATCAAGTCAAGAATGTATACGTTGACATTTAGAAGGGTCAGCTCAGATGTACATCTTCCACTGAAACTTTTGTCTTCTATTTTTTCGTTTCAATAAGGCCACTTCGACAGAGTTGAGAACCACGTCTGCACTATTATCAGAGATTGTTGTTTCAAAACAAGCCACTGAAGGTCTCCATAATAGTGACGTTCTCTGATAACTAGTCAGAGAGTGGGGTAGGATTTCTCATTTTATCTTTCTTAAATAAATATCACTTCTTTTAACATGAAAAAATATACATGTATATATTTAATCACGAAGCATAAAATGGACCGAGTACAATTTTTGTTTAATGAAGGATAAAGATTTGACTAATAATTAACTACACTAGACCGGACTGACTAATGAGGACAAAATTATGAAGTTATATTTTTTCCAGGTTTTTTTTTACTTTTTTGCAGATTTTTGCTCCAGGTCGTGCACTGAAGGCAGCTTAATTTTACATTGAACAGGAGAAATATGAGTTTATTAAAACTGCGAAACAAAAAATCACAAGCACATATCTGACTCACCACCGTGGTAACCCGGCCTCGTCTGGGTTAAGAGCAGGGGGATATATAAGGCTCCACCCAGGTGAGGCCAACGATTACTAATTGCGTCACCTAGGCAGCGTTTTCTGATTGGTGGAACGATTAGTGCGCTGCCTATGAGATGAAGCCAGCATTTTCTGGCCGCTGCCATTTTGTGTGGCAAGATTGTGCCCTTGCCGGGAGTCAGGCTTCAAAATAGAAGTCCCGACCGGGCGCCTAATAAATGGGGCACGTAAGCGCGACGACATTTGGATCTGCCCCGAAGGGAATAAGCCGGTCCCATCTATAAAATTATTAAACTTACTGATACAACAGGCCCATGGACTTACTCACCAGGGGCAGCCGGTAATGCTAAAAATGCTGTCAGATTGGGGCAGGTACCTGATGATTGATGCCGAACAGACATCACCTACAACGACACCGATGTGGGACCGTCGATAACCCGATCGGCGTTATATTATTATTGTGGGAAGCACACCTTAGTGGTAAGAATGCCACCCCCTGGCTGTTGGCCGATGTGCCATGGTAAAGCTGTTGGCTCCTTCTTACTCTCATATTACCTACAAACCTGCTTAAAGACCTCCTACCCAATATTACAGAGCCTTTTATAAACATTATAAATTCCTCACTTAAAATAGGCTATGTCCCCAAAAATCTGAAGTGTGCAGTCATTAAACCATTAATTAAAAAGCCTAATTTAGATCCTCTAATACTGTCCAACTATAGACCAATATCAAACCTCCCTTTTGTCTCTAAAATCCTAGAAACAATTGTGTTTAATCAGCTGAATCGCCATCTTCTAGCTAATAACGTTCATGAAGTTTTTCAGTCAGGTTTTAGGTCTCATCATAGCACTGAGACAGCCTTAATTAAAGTCGTTAATGACTTATTAATGTCCTCTGATAATAACCAAATCTCTTTACTTGTATTATTAGATCTTAGTGCAGCCTTTGACACTATAGACCATAACATCTTAGTTGATAGGGCATCACAGGATCTGCACTCCAGTGGTTTAAATCCTACCTGACAGATCGATATCAATTTACCTGTGTTAACAACCAATGTTCTGATCTCGCCAAAGTTAAATATGGTGTCCCACAAGGGTCAGTCCTGGGTCCACTCCTATTTGCATTGTATATGCTTCCACTGGGATCAATTATTCGTAAACATGGAATCAGTTTCCACTCATATGCAGATGATACACAGTTATATGTTTCAGCTA
>JAFMOD010001722.1:185100-202365 GCA_019802435.1 Corydoras maculifer
TGTTGCTGCCTGGCCGCTCAAGGAGGATGAGTCCCCCACTGAGTCTTGGTCCTCCCAAGGTTTCTTCCTTGAATAACAACATAAAAGGGAGTTTTTTCTTGCCACTGTCGCTTCGGCTTGCTCTTTGGGGGTTTAAAGGCTTTTCATTCTGTAAAGCTGCTTTGTGACAATGTACTGTTGTAAAAAGCGCTCTATAAATAAATAACTTGAACTTGAACTTATAGGTTTAAGACGTCTTTTTGACGCCTTCAAAATGGTTCATTGAGGACATTTCCGATTTCCTAACATTTCCGCTTGTAGAGACACGGTTGAATAGAGGAAGTTGTACGCGAGTGTGTGTGTGTGAGCTTGTGTGTTCATTAGAATGGGGAAGTTGACTGCTGGAAAAGTAAAAAAGGAGATGGGAAAGAGAGTAAAAGAAACTAATCCTGTAGAGAGACGCGAGAAGGTGATAAAAAAAGTTGAAAGCATGTTTAATGAGTGGTATGGAGCAGGACTATACCCCATTGATACTGCTCCGCCGTTGGTCAAGGATTGGCTCACATTTGTTGTCTATAATGCAAAAGAAAAGAATGTTGATGCTGCAGAACAGGAGGCAAGAGGTGCATGTTGGTTGAGTAAGGCGGGGGCTAGAATAAGAGGTACAAAGGGAGAGAAAGAGCAGGGGCTGATAAGACTGATACTGGAACATATGACGATGATCACCGAGAGCAGGCATATAGAGTCAACTGATGAAAAACAGGAAGCAAAACAAGGATCCATTCCTACTTCTCGCCCTCCTCACTACACACCTCCCTCTACTAGCGCCCCTCCCATACACCCAACCGCCCCTCCTAGTGTTAATGTTGTGCCAGCACTGTACATCGCCCTGCCCTTAACCGAGCCAGACTGCAACGTGACAAAACAATCTCATGAGTGTAAAATAATGGTGTGCCAACCCGGGGAGAATGCTGAGAGAGAAACTATGAGCATGTCTCTGACTGGGGGTTATATAACAGGGATAATTACTGAAATTGAAGCAATGAAAAAGACTTTGGTTGAATTGGTACACAAAGTGGGGCTCACGGAGTCCGATACTGCCCCTTATGGAGTAGAGCAGACAATAGACCAAAGCATAGTGACCATGGATCACTGTGACTCAGAGTCCAGCGAAGCTGCCACACCCAAAGGCCCACAGATAAGGGAGTTGACTAAGCGGGTCAATGAACTCAAGGTGTACGTACATAGGAGGGTTAGCATCTTACATGACAAATTGACTTGCAAACCACTACCCCCTGTATCAACACCACAGGTAAGTAATAGAGGTCTCAGAGAGTCCAGGGAACAAACGGGAGTGTACGTCTCAGTGGTGGACCTGGAGGTAGACTGGGACGAGGGAGCTCAGGAAGCTCAGGGGGCGGGTCTTGGTCAGCTTGGCAATCAAGCATCGAATTGGGAATACAGTTTCAGGGACACTCCAGTAGTCCCAGCGAGCACCCCCATTTGGGTAAGTAATAGAGCAAAGCCATATGAGGGAGGTCTGATCCCTGAGATGTATTTCCCGCTGAAGATCCAAGCAGATGGTAGGGAACATTATGTTACCTGGCCCCATAGGGATGACCAGACCCTGGCAGATGACGTGCCTCCACTCAGCAAGGGGGCCAGCCCTAGGATAACAGAATTTCAAAGATTAACTGCAGGCGATATCTTAGCTCTGGGTGATCTTCGAACTATGATGAAAAGGACTAATAATCAGGAATTGTGGAAGAAGGCAGAACTAAATAGTGGGTTAACGAGTTACCCTGACTACTTACCATTTGGACAAGTGAGGCAAACCATCTTGGATGGGCTGAGAGCACTGAGACCTACTGAAGTTAATTATCAGGCCTTAAAGGGGGTAAGTAGGAATGAGAATGAGGACCCACAGGCTTATCTAGACTCAAACAACTGTGGAAGAATTGTACTGGCACCAGATATGACATGAATACTGCGTTACGAGCATTGTTCAGGCAGAGGGTGCTGGACAGCCTGCCCAGTAACATGAAGGACAAATTGGATGGGGTGAAGAGATTACAAGCCATGACAGATGAGATGTAGGAGCAACACTTCCTCACCAAATATGACCAAAAAGGGAGGGAGAATGAGGCACAAAATAAGGCGGTGATGCAACTACAATTAAATGATAGCACAAAGCCCAAAAAGCAAATGGTGACAAAGACTGAGGTGGCAAATGGGAAAGACAGGGAATACAGAGAGCAGGGAGACAGAGGGGGTTAGAAGACAAATGGAGGGAAAAACCCTGAATGAAATCTACCATTAGAACCTGCCACTAGAGGGCCGTCAGGCAACAGATGCTATTACGATCATAACCCCAGGTAGGACCCAATATGTACCAGAACCATAGGTCATGACCCCCTATGTAGACCCTTGTACCACTATTGTGAGACCCAGGAATAGGGGACAGAACAACATAACGAGGAAAAATGAGTGCTGGCCGACTGGGGCATTTTGCAAGAGAGTGCCCACAGCACGGGGGAGGGAGAGGGAAAGGAGGCAGAGGTCCTCCCCGGGGTTACCGTCCCAGACCAAATCAACAATGATGCTGCCCAGTCACCAGTCTCACCCAGGACCAATGGAATTATCTGTAAAAGGGTGTGATATATGCCCAGCGATAGATTGGCGCCCTGTCCTGGGTGTATGTGCCCAGCGCCCAGAAACGTTCTCCCCTGGATGGGCATGGGGAACCCCAATGTGACCGTAATATAGGATAAAGCAGAAGATAATGAATGAATGAATGAATGAATGAATGAAAGGGTGGGATATAGGATTTTTGTTGAATACTGGAACAGGGACATCAGTGCTCACCAACCAAATGTATCTGTCTGACCAAACTCTTAAAACAACTGGTTTCTTGGGGAAAGTATTAGTGCAGCCCCTAACTGTCGCTTTACTAGTAACAATCATATCACAGGCTAATTCGGAAACGTACCATCAATTTTTATTTGCCCCACAATGTCCAATAGACTTACTGGGCCGAGACCTCCTTTGCAAATTTTCAATTACACTTACTTGCTCACCAGAAGGGGCAATCACTGCCCATATTGAAAGACCTTTGGGACTTCCAGACAGGATTCTTATAGTAAGCTGTGAACAATATGAAGAAAATCAATGCTGCGACATTTACTGGGCATTGTTGAAAGCACAAAACTGCAAACTAACCAGCAGCAATATAGCCTATGTCTTCCAGTTGTGGAAGGGTTGGCTGTGTAGCCAACAACCATTACTTCCGCCCCCTGACCCATTACACTGCACTATGTACTACACCAGACAGGCAGATGAGACATTTCAGGAAGTGTGGGACAGTGACTATAAGGGCCATGACACTGCATACCAACAGCACCATAATGGGTCCAGAAGGGGTGGAGGCTGTAGTAATCTTGAATCCCAGACAAAAGGAGGTGTGGCGAGCAGATAAGTATCCAGACAGCGGACCACAGAAAACACTATTAATAACTGCTGGTCATGAGGCCAGACAGCTTGGACCAATTGGTGATACATGCACTGGCACTGGACTTTCAGCCCACAGACACCCCCTACTTACACAAGACAGCGTGTGGTAAGTACTGGCAAATTGAATGCAAGTGCTTGGATGAAGGCAAATTTGAAGATCTGCTGGGACAAGTACCAATGAGATTATGGATGGTATCAAAAGTAGACATGCGATTGACTGAACATCACGTGGCCCCGATAAGTGTCCAACCCAACACCACTCCTGTGAATCAACCACAGTACCCCCTAAAGCGTTAATCGATAGAAGGGATCACTGAGGGTTTTGCAGTACCTGACCCTTATAGAATGCTGCAGAATCTCACCCCAGAACATGCATGGTTTACCAAATTTTTCAGTATTCCACGTTCCAACAAGGTCAAACAAATTTTTGCATTTACCTTCAACAGTGGGGTCAATAGTACACCTACAACAGACTGCCCCAGGGGTACAAAGACAGTCCAGGGATTTTTATTCAGTGTCTCCTAAAGGACCTATCAGTACTACAGGACGGTGCCATCCTGCACGACAACACTCTGATCTGCCAATACGTTGAGGACTTACTTATTGCCTGTGACAGTTATACAGCCTGTTTAGAGGACACATTGACTATTTTGAAACATCTGGCTAACCTGGGTTATAAGGTCAACAAAGCGAAACTTCAGGTGTGCAGACTCACTTTCACATTCATAGGCCGACTAATTTCACAAAAAGGACATACACTCACGTCATCTAACCGTCAAGCAATCTTGGATTTTCCAAGGCCAAATTATGCAGGGATGATGGACAGATTGAAGAGTGAGTTGACCAGAATAGGCCAACGTAACCGTACAGCGCCAATAGCATGGACCTCGGAAATGAAAGACGACTTTATTGCCTTTAAGCAAGCATTGTCCATGGTGGCCGACCTGCAGTCCCCTGACTTCACAAAACCATTTTACCAAGATGTTTCTAAAAAAGAGGGCACTTTTTCAGAAAAGGGGGAGTGACTTGACTAGGACTGTTGTACTTTATCACAGTTCCAAACTGGACACTGTGATACTAGGACATGCGGGATGCACAAGGTACATGGCAGCCTTAGCAGTGGCTTTAAACAAAACCGCACACTTAGTAAAGTGTCACCCATTAGTTATGAACACTACCTTTGGGGTGATTGACTGTCACATCTACAGCATTTACACTGTCAAGGGCTGGAAAGGACAAGATTACTTACATAACAACAGACAATACTGCAAACATGGCACAATACATGCACTCACCACCTGACAGCGAGCAACACAGCTGTGAACAGGTGACACAAACAGTGATTAAGATTAGATGCGATTTAGACGAACAGCCCCTAAACTGAACCTGACCTAGTGATATTTAGTGACGGGTGCCATTACAGGTCGAATGAAGGTTTACGAGCTTCGTATGCAGTAGTTCAAAAACAGAGGGGATCAATTTGTTACCTTAGAAGCAGGAACAATCCCGCCCGTGTCAGCTCAACTGGTGGAGGTGATCGCATTGACAAGAGCATTGGAATTATCAGACGGAAAGACTGTAAATATTTACATGTGAATAGACTGTTAATATATACAGATTCAGCATATGCCTATTCTGCAGTACACATAGATGGACCACAATGGATGCAGAGAAGTTTCAAAAAAAGCGCAAGGGGGTCCCATCAAATATCACAAACACATACATCAGTTACTGGAAGCAGTACAGCTGCCCGAGCAGGTGGCCATCATTAAATGTAAAGGTCATCCCACTAAGGGGGACATGGATGCACAGGGGAATAAAGCAGCCGATCAGGTGGAAAAAAAGGCAGGCGGTTACACCGTCAAGCAATGTGTGGGATTAGGATCTAGACAAGAACCAGAGCTTACAGTAGAACACTTGAAACAGGTTCAAAAGGAGGCGAGCCTGGAAGAGAAAAGTATGTGGCTCGATAAGGGGGCATGTAAGCTTGACGACGTTTGGAGGTGCCCCGAAGGGAATAAACTGGTCCCATCCATGAAATAACTGAACATACTGATACAACAGGCCCATGGGCCCACTCACCAGGGGCAGCCAGTGATGCTAAAAATACTTTCTGAGAATTGGTGGCACCCCCATTTAAAAAAATATGGTGAAGCACCATGTAGCTACAATCCCAAACCAGGACTTAAAGTATCACCAGGAGCATTTCCAGTTCCAGAGGGACCCTTCACAGACATCTGCATTTGACTTTTCTGACATGGGGATAGGACACCGAGTGGGGAGTCACAGATATTTTGGATATTGGTGGGTGGAAGCAATCCAATGCAGAAAGTATTCCCAAAATCAACCTACTCTGGAGGATTTCACCGCCGGAGGAAAACATTTAGCGACCTTATTAAGGGAGCAAGAAGTAACTGTGCTGGGAATACCTAAATTGGTGTGTGGGTTGGACAGACTAAATTGGGAAACAGTGAAGTCAATCCTTAAAACCGAACTCAAACCATAGAGGATGTTTAGTTGCACCGACATGTACAGTATCTCAGGTGATGTGGCGTTCGGGGCTGGGACCTCCTTGGAAATTTACCCTGATGATGGGTTTGGTCTCAGTCATAATAGTGGGACTGATTTTTGGCCTTGAAAAGCTGGAAAAGTATGGAAGCAATGACACCACTGACACACGACCAACAGGCCAAGTGTTAAATAAGGCAAAAAGGGAAGTTGTAGAGAACTACCAAAATTGCATAAAACATTACAAGGGGTTGACTATAGAGCACGAGAGAGGAAGTCACAGGACCTATACTTTCGAACTATGTGATGCGATACGATGTGAAGGCTCCAACTACAGCTATAGGGGTTACGATGTATATGTGTGCAACACACAAAGGAGGACCTCCAGTGTAGGAACCATGAATATATACTGTAGAGTAAAGTTGGTGCAAAGAAAACCACCTGAAGGAATGTCAGGGCGTATACCGGAAGTTGGACACCATGGGATCCGTCGGAGGGCTGGGGCAGTGTAGATGATTTGAAAAGGAAATGGCAGAATTTTAAGCTACAAATAAATTATCATCCAACCCAAAACCCCCTAAGCTTGTCAATGGATGATTCTCCCTGATTCTTCCCCATTAAGCACGCAGAAGGGGGAGACGACTTTATACTGGTAATAGGGTTAGATCAATCAGGCTATGACACCATGGGGTTGATACTTGAAAGACTAAAAAACAAACCACAGCCCAGATAGCAAAACAAAAATCTACAGCCTGCTGTTCGAACAAAAACATAGGTTAAAGGGGAAAAAACGAGCCATAAATCTATAAACGACTATACCTCGATGACATCAGTAGATATAGTGAAACAAACCACTGGTTATCAGGAAGCTAATCTGTGGTTGGATATGTGGGTGCAGGATCAAAAGATAGAGGGCTGTATAGCATGAGATGCAGCTCGCCCCAAGCTAACCACTAACCCAGGCCCCCCCTCTACCCAGAGACAAATAAGCCAGGATTTGACTGTATAATGAAACTGACCAAAGAGGCAAATCCACCTAACCGCACCTCATTGTCAAGAATCTACCCGACAATGACCAACCATACTGCCATGGGACCGTTCACTCTGTGGAAAGAGGAGGGAAATGACACTTGTTTTAGAAGAAATCACTCACGGCCCTCCGTCAGATTAGGGGAGGTCCCTGGCGATTGGTTCCAGGCCAATATCACCTACAACGACACTGATATAGGACTGTGGGCGCGATCAGGGTTATACTATTATTGTGGGAAACACACCTTAGTGGTAAAAATGCCAACCCTTTCTGTTGGCTGATGTGCCATGGTGAGGCTGTTGGCTCCACTTACTCTCATAGGTTTAATGGGGGGATGAACCCCAAAGAGTCAGGCAAAGGAGAGCAGACAGTAGCTTTGATTTATATAAGGACTCGCCCACCTATATAGACTTAATTGGGGTGCCTGGGGGGCAGGTGCCAAATGAGTTCAAACTGGCGAACCAAGTGGCAGTTGGCTTTGAAAATATTCCCATAATATCAGCTCTTTTCCTGTGACACCAAACAAAAATGTGGGGAGAGTAAATTTTATACATTACAATGTACCTTGTCTCACTAAACTCACCAGAGATGCGATAGAGGGACTAAGTGAACAATTGCATGTGGCGACAATCGTGGCTATACAAAACAGGAAAGCCCTAGACGTGCTCCTGGCAGAAAAAGGGGGTGTTTGCGTAATGATTGAAGTGTGCTGTGTATATATATGCCTAATAACACAGCACCTGATGTGCCAAGGCCCTCAACGGATTGCGTAAATTATCACAGGAAATGCATAAGGCCTCAGGCATAGATAATCCCTTAGAATCATGGATGAATAACATGTTTGGTAAATGGAAGCATTTAATCATGTCGCTTTTCATGTCTATTGCTGTGTTCATTGCTGTACTGGTAACCTGTGGGTGCTGCTGCATACCATGTCTGAAAGCTCTGTGAAATAGATTGATTGTGACTGCCATTGGGGAACGATCGATAAAGTCTCCAGACTACAGCATGATGCTGCATGAGGACTGCAAATTAGACAGATGGTGCTTAAGGTCAGGTTGCATCAGCCTGACCTGAACAAAACGTATGCCTCCAAAATGTGCGTGTTCAGCACGCCCATTCCATGAACTGAGACGTCAGACCTGGTAGATAAAGCTTACATGCACCAAATTGTCAACAACCCCACCTAAGAGAAAGAACAGTATGTTCACCCGCCCCCCCAAGATGCCCTCGACCTAGCTATTCTAGGAAAAAGCAGAACTAGGAGTGGCTTGATAGGATCAAATAGAGGCAGCAACTGGACTTTGGGGGTCTGTCTTGGAGAGGTTTGGAGCTGTGTGAAGGTCGGAGCCGACCGCTTTCTTGGGCTTGTCTTGGAAGAACACATTGCTTTAACCTGGTTTGTCTTAAATAAACCGATTGATTCGAGTGTCAACCAAAGTTTCTGCATCAGAGTTTTTGATTCCTCCAGAAGAGATTCATAAAGGAAATTGAGATTTCCTAACACTTAAAAAAAAATCTTTTTTTTCAAAAGACTGTAGTTTTTATCATAGGTACTCTTCAACTGTGAGTGATGGAATCTAAAACAAAAATCCAGAAAAATACATTGTATGATTTTTAAATAATTAATTTCCATTTTATTGTGTGAAATAAGTATTTGATACACCAGAAAAAGAAACTTAATATTTGGTACAGAAACCTTTGTTTACAATTACAGAGATCAGACGTTTCCTGTAGTTCTTGACAAGGTTCGCACACACTGCAGCAGGGATTTTGGCCCACTCGTTCATACAGATCTCCTCCAGAGCCTTCAGGTTTCGTGGCTGTCGCTGGGCCACACGGACTTTAAGCTCCCTCCAAAGATTTTCTATTGGATTCCGGTCTGGATACTGGCTAGATCACTCCAGGACCTTAAGATGTTTCCTATGGAGCCACTCTTAAGTTGCCCTGGCTGTCTGTTTTGGGTCGTTATCATGCTAAAAGACCCAGCCACAACCCATCTTCAGTGCTCTTACTGAGGGAAGGAGGTTGTTGGCCAAAATCTCACGATACATGGCCCCATCCATCCTTCCCACAATACGGTGCAGTCGTCCTGTCCCCTTTGCAGAAAAGCATTCCCAAAGAATGATGTTTCCACCCCCATGCTTCATGGTTGGGATGGTGTTCTTGGGGTTGTACTCATCATTCTTCTTCCTCCAAACATGACAAGTGGAGTTTAAACCAAAAAGTTATATTTTTGTCTTATCAGACCACATGACCTTCTCCCATTCCTCCTCTGGATCATTCAGATGGTTATTTGCAAACTTCAGATGGGCTTTGACATGCGTTGGCTTGAGGAAGGGCACTTTGCGTGCACAGCAGGATTGCAATCCTTGACGTCGTAGAGTGTTACTGATTGTTTTCTTTGAGACTGTGGTCCCAGCTCTATTCAGGTCATTGACCAGGTCCTGGCGTGTAGTTCTTGGCTCATTCCTCACCTTCCTCAAGATGCTCCACGAGGTGAGATCTTGCATGGCGCCCCAGACCGAGGAAGATTTTCCGTTATTTTGCATTTCTTCCATTTTCTAATAACAGTTGTTGCCTTCTCACCAAGCTGCTTGCCTATTGTCCTGTAGCCCATCCCAGCCTTGTGCAGGTCTACAATTTTATCCCTGATGTCCTTACACAGCTCTCTGGTCTTGGGCATTGTGGAGATGCTGGAGTCTGACTGAGTGTGTGGACAGGTGTCTTTTATACAGGTAACTAGTTCAAACAGGTGCAGTTAATACAGGTAATGAGTGGAGAACAGGAGGGCTTCTTAAAGAAGAAGTAACATGTCTGTGAGAGCCAAAATTCTTACTGGTTGATAGATGATCAAATACTTATTTCACACAATAAAATGGAAATTAATTATTTAAAAATCATACAATGTATTTTTCTGAATTTTTGTTTTAGATTCCATCACTCACAGTTGAAGAATACCTATGATAAAAATTAGTCTTTTACATGCTTTGCAAGTGTGAAAACCTGAAAAATCAGCAGTGTATCAAATACTTGTTCTCCCCACTGTATAGTACAGTATAGTATAGTATACTATTCATATAATAATAAAAATAAAAATAATAATAATAATAATAATAATAATAATTAAAACATTATATTAATATAAAAATAATTACTGTACTATATAGTATAGTATAGTTATTACCTAAGTAAAAGTTGAATAATATATTTTTTATTCAAGTAGAACTATAACATTACATGCACCTACATGAACTTAAAGTAAAAAAGTAAAAGAATCCTATCCAAAACCATGTGATTATTAGACATATATGTATATTAATAGACCCTGACATTTTCATTGAATTTTCTGATGTGTAAAACAATTAATCAAAGAAGTGGTTGAATAATGTGGTTGTCAATGTTGTCATTATTAAAATTTAATAAAATTCTACATGTTAGGCCATGACTTCATCAGGATCTTAGTATAAATATTTACAGTAGAGGACGCCATTAAAATTTAATCAAAGGTCAGCTAATTAATATAAAAAGCATAACGTGTTTAAAAGTGTCCTTCCTTTCGTAAGCCTTACATTTGAAAATTAACTAGCAGGGTAAATTGTTGATATTGATTTTGATATTCCTTTATTAGTCCCACAATGGGGAAATTTAAAAAGTACGAAAGATCGGATGTTAACAAAGGAAAAGACGGGAAAAAATCTGCTGCAAAAGCTGCAAACTGTACTCCTTTAGGACCATAGTTTGGGGCTGGATTATTTTATCACCCATCTTGTCCTTTCCTGAAAAAAATTAATAAATACTTTAAACAAAGTACATATATAACAACGTGGACGTGGTCATGGTGTGGTTTTCAGATCGGCTACACCTTAATGCGGCGCTCAAGCCCGATGTTACACTCGCCTACCCAGAGATTGAAGCAGCTGCGCATAGGAAGCGCAGAGCCGTCGCGTTCTAACGCGCTGAAGGGAGCCAGGCACGCAGGTAGCAGGGAAATGGAATTTATTAAAGGTGTAGAGACACCACAAAACAAAGGTGCCGACGAGTGAACAAAACATAAACCACGAAGTGCACCGAGGACAGGGAAAGAAGGAAATAAATACAAATGAAAACCGATCACGTGCACAACACAACCAATCAACAGAAAGATAATTAAACAAACTAAATAACATTAATTAAAGTAAATTAACAAACATGGAACAGGTGCCCTAGGCACCCGTTACAGTACCCCCGCCCCTACGGTCGCGCAACGGGAGGACGCGACCAAGAAAAAAAAATAAAATAAAAATCCCGGGGGGGAAGAGGGAGGGTCCTCCGCCCTCCTCGAGCCCACTAACTATGCAGTTCGGTGGGCGCCCTCTGCGGACGAGGTAAGGGAAGCGCCCATTGGCAGTGCAGTTCGGTGGACGCCCTCTGCGGATGAGGCGTGGGATGTGTCCTGTGGCTTTATGTCGAGGTGGACGCCCTCGGCGGATCAGGAGGGAACCACGCCCTCTGGCTGCGCAGTTCGGTGGACGCCCTCTGCGGATGAGGCGTGGGATGTGCCCTGTGGCTTTATGTCGAGGTGGACGCCCTTGGCGGATGGGGGGGGGGGGGGGGGGGGGGGGGGGGGGGGGGGGGGGGGGGGGGGGGGGGGGGGGGGGGGGGGGGGGGGGGGGGGGGGGGGGGGGGGGGGGGGGGGGGGAGCGGCCCCTGGACCTCGGGCTGGGCGGCGAGCGGCCCCTGGACAACAGACTGGGCGGAGAGCGGCCCCTGGACAACGGACTGGGCGGCGAGCGGCCCCTGGACAACGGACTGGGCGGCGTGCGGCCCCTGGACAACGGACTGGGCGGCGTGCGGCCCCTGGACAACGGACTGGGCGGCGTGCAGCCCCTGGACAACGGACTGGGCGGCGAGCGGGCCCTGGACAACGGACTGGGCGGTGAGCGCTGGATGGACCTCGCTGGGCACGCACGCTGGGTGGACCTCGGCGGGCACGCACGCTGGGTGGACCTCCACCTCGGGATCGCCATCCTGCACACAGTAAAGATACACCCCCACCGCTACACCAAAGAACAGGGCAATCTCTGTCTCAGACTGCCCCGGATTCACCCCATTGCCGGCACACTCCTCCATATTAATGGACACAAGCGGTAACTCCGGTACCGCCCCCTCGCAGCGCGATCCAGACACAGCGCGATCCGGTGCGTCTTGGCTCCGCGCCGGGGGCGCGCACCGCATCTGGATCTCACGACGGGGGGCTTTACAAACTGGACTGGGCTATCAGCCCAGAACTCCTCAGAGTTCTCAAAATATGCCTATACAGGTATGACTCGCCCGCCTCATCATCGAAGACCTCTACCAGATTGAGGCCCCCCTCAGCACGGAGCGCTTCATACCCGTACCTCCACATAAACTCATCATCGGAGTCATAATACTCTGGTATCACAGTGTCGGAGCCGTCCTTACGGCTCCGGGACGGCGGACTGCGCATAGCGGCGCACTCGCGGTCACGACGTAGGGCGCCGCGAGTACGAGGCTATACGCTATACAGCCCCCGCAAAGAAAAATTTCAAAATTAGCTTACCTGGGCTCTGGACTTCCCAAATAGATGGCACTTCGTGATGTTACACTCGCCTACCCAGAGATTGAAGCAGCTGCGCATAGGAAGCGCAGAGCCGTTGTGTTCTAACGCGCTGAAGGGAGCCAGGCACGCAGGTAGCAGGGAAATGGAATTTTATTAAAGGTGTAGAGACACCACAAAACAAAGGTACTGACGAGTGAACAAAACATAAACCACGAAGTGCACCGAGGACAGGGAAAGAAGGAAATAAATACAAATGAAAACCGGTCAGAAAACCGATCAGAACAGCAACTGAAGAAATTTTAAAGTGTGGCATTTGTGATCTGGCCTGAATGACAAGCCGTAAAATAGAGGTGAGGCAGTATAGTGAGCTGGCAAACAATTTTGTGAAATAAAATTGGGTATTTCTCAACTTTCTAACGGTTTCTTACTTTCTAACTAAAGGGGGGGTGCCATAACCAGAACCAAAACATGCGGACATTAAATATAGAGAGATTACAAAGAAACTAAATAGACTAACTACCACATTTTCAGAGGTACTAAAAAATTGTCCATCTCCCAAATTTTTATTTAAAATCTTAAAATTTAAAGACCAGACTTTAAGAATGTAGTGTATGTAGTTTAGAACAGTACCCTGTATTCGTTGTTCTAAATAAGCCAAAGAATAACTACTTAACACAAATCATTTGTTAATTATGTATATTATGTACCAATAATAAAATAATAAATGATTTAATTAAATCTATTAAATCCATCCATCCATCCATTATCTTCCGCTTGTCCGGGGTTCGGGTCGCGGGGGCAGCAACCGAAGTAGGGAGACCCAGACCTCCCTCGCCCCAGCCACCTCCACCAGCTCGACTGGAGGAACCCTGAGGCGCTCCCAGACCAGCTGAGAGATATAATCCCTCCAGCGTGTCCTGGGTCTTCCCTGGGCGTCTCCTCCCAGCTGGACTTGCCTGAAACACCTCCCTAGGAAGGCGCCCAGGAGGCATCCTTACCAGATGCCCGAACCACCTCAACTGGCTCTTTTCGATGCGGAGGAGTAGCCGCTCCACTCCGAGTCTCTCCTGGATGACCGAGCTTCTCACTCATCTCTAAGGGAGAGCCCAGCCACCCTTGAAGTATTCCTTCCACCGCCTAATGCCGTCCCCAGTCGAAGCCAACAGTGCACCCCTTCACTATATACTGTGTTGGTAGCACACTGTTTTCCCCTCCTGAGTCGCCTGACAGTTTGCCAGAATCTTCTAGGAGCTGACCGAAAGTCACTTTCCAAGGTCTCACCGAACGCCTCCCATGCCCGGGTTTTTGCCTCCGCGACGCACGACACCATAAATCGCTTGGCCTGTCGGTACCGGTCAGCTGCTTCTGGAGTCCCACAAGCCAACCATGCCTGATACTACTCCTTCTTCAGCTGGATGGCATCCCTTACACGGGGTGAGCACCACCCTGTTCGAGGGTTATCGCCATGACAGGCACCGACTACCTTGCGACCACAGCTCCTGTCCGCCGCCTCAACAATGGAGGAACGGAACATGGCCCATTCAGACTCAATGTCCCCCACCTTCCCCAGAATGTGGTTGAAGCTCTGACGGATTTGCGAATTGAACATGCGTCTGACAGGTTCTATTAAACATAAGATTGTAAATGAATACATGCTACGGGTAAATAACTTTACCTGGACAAACACAGGAATAGACATACTATGTCTATCACAGTCCTCCACATTAACACAAAACAAACTGACATTCAAAGACATACCTCTAAAGTTAGTACAAAAGTACAAGTACATAACTCAGACATGCATCTATTTAAAACACATTTAAAAGGAATAGGTAGCTACCCTGCAGCGTTCCAGTTGAATCCTCAGTGGTTCTGGCTCACAGGCTGGAGGCTGCTGAATTTTTAACCAGTTCTCGGAATTTGCAACTAACTGTTCAAGTTCATGGAAAAGTTGAAAGAAAGCCAGCACTTTGCTCTGGTAAGCCAGCCATGTCAGCCTTTCAACCAGCAAAGCACAGAAATCAACCCATCGAGAATGTAGTTGTTGAGCAGCCTGCTGAATGTCATCAGAATTCTGACCATCTATAAAGAAAAACAATTCATAACTGCTTGTTAAAGTCAGTGACGTTTAGCAAAGTTGCAAAAATATGTTTTGGGCAACACTTAGGGTTACATTTATAAGGCAAATATTACCGTTTAGTTAATAAAAAAAAATTAGTCCTCAACAAAATGTAAATAAAATACAATATATAGTTCATTTTTAGATTTTTTTTTCTCATAAAATTTGATACACATCAAACAAGTTACGACATCAGTTCCTGCCATGCAGTCAGCGTGTACATGCGTACGTGCGCTGTCTAGCGCTGTTAAGCTAAAACTACTAAATTAAGTGTTATTTAGTTACTTTCTTTGTCTTGACTACTTAGCTTCTTTATCGTTAAAACACAGCATTTATTCCGCTTTTTTTGTCTGCACTGCTTTCCAAATCGTGGTGTTGTTGTTAGCGTGTTTTGCCGCTAACGCAAGCACTTTCTGCTCATTAACTTGGTGGTTTGCTGCTACATTTATTACCCGCTTTTTAAAAAAATAATAGCATATATTTATAAAAGAGCCATCCCCTGATCTGTTTCACCGGATTCAACTGTTTATCGGATTTTTTTGGATTTGACTCTGATCTTCA
The DNA here is from genome assembly GCA_019802435.1 of Corydoras maculifer. Lineage (NCBI taxonomy): Eukaryota > Metazoa > Chordata > Actinopteri > Siluriformes > Callichthyidae > Corydoras > Corydoras maculifer. The sequence continues at coordinate 200,371 of JAFMOD010001722.1, forward strand.
CAAACCACATTGTGAGAACCTTCAGGACTCAATCTCCATCCGAATATAAGTCCATCTCTTATTTATATATTTAGTTTTGATTGATTGTATTAACTTTGGTGACATGACCACTTATTTCCTTATAACAAAGTACTTAATATATAGTTAGTTTAACTATTTAATTTAATTTAATCATTTGTATTTGTTTATCCTTTATTACTTAATATGGTAATTTATTGACACACTTATATATTTTACATTTTTATTTTTATTATAGTAAATCAGTCAGATTTACTAGAGTTGGGTCCCCACCAGTGAGTCTCCAAAATCCAGTTGCCGCTACTGCTTTGTCTTATCATCAGCTGTAACAGGAGGACCTAACCTTACATCTCTACCCACATGAAGTGAAGTTTATTTCTTTATTTATATACAACATTTTCAATGGCATTTTCCCCTCTGGTTGCATGCCCTCAGTGCAGTATGTATAGGCAGTCTTCCTCCGTCACTACTGATAGTTCAGCCTGTGAGAAGTGTAGCCTAGTCCTTAGTCTGATGAAGATCTCAGTGCTAGAAGAGCACATTTACTTTTTAGAACAGGGTCATGTTAGAGAAGATGTGTCAGGGACCAGTTTAGCCAGCCCAAATGCCACAGGATCAGGTCCTAAATCTCCTGCTTTAGAGCCCTTGCAGCAGGACGAGTGGGTGACAACCAGGCGACATAAACATAGCACTGAGCATCACTCTTCTAGGAAACGCGTGTACAATCGGTTTTCCCCACTCAATGACTCACCCACTGAGAGACCGGTTGCTGAAAGTGCTCTGGTTATTGGTCACCCCTTTAGAGACTCAAGCAACCTTAGTCTGGTGCATCCCGGGGGCCAGGGCTCAATACGTCAGGGCAAACCTCAAAGTTCTGGCTAATGCTAAACGCTTATTCTCTAGAATAGTTATCCACGTTGGCACTAATGATGTTTGCCTCAAGCAGTCAGAGATTACTAAGGCTGTTAAAGAGGTGTGTGGAACCACTGCAATGATGTCTGATGAAGTAGTTGTCTGGTCCCCTACCAAATAGGTTGGCGGAGAAACCTAGAGCAAGTTATGGTCGCTGCATTGCTGGATGTCTATGTGGTGCTCAGAAAACAATATTGCCTTTATTGACAATTGGTCTAATTTTGAGGGAAGGACTGGCCTTTTGAAATGGGACCACATCCATCCTTCCCGGGAGGGTGCTGCGCTCAAGTCGCATAACATAGCCGATAGGGTTTTTTCTTTAGATAGGAATGAAAATTTTTCTAAATTCTGATAAAACAGAGTTTCTAATAGTTGGACCCAAGGACAAAATTAACAAAGCTTCTAACAATATGTTAAACCTTGATAACTCTTTAATTAGACCCAGTTCATCTGTAAATAATCTCGGTGTCATTATTGATGCAGATCTCTCCTTTACAGAGCACATTAGCAATATTACTAGAATTGTATTTTTTCACCTTCGTAACATTTCAAAGCTACGAAATATCCTCTCCCTCCAAGATGCAGAAAAACTAATTCATGCTTTTATTACCTCAAGATTAGATTATTGTAATTCACTTCTGACAGGATGTTCTAATTAATCATTACAGAAATTACAACTTGTGCAAAATGCTGCAGCTAGAGTTTTAACTAAAACCAGAAAGTTTGATCATATCAGTCCTGTGTTATCAAACTTGCACTGGCTACCAGTTAAGTTTCGTATTGAGTACAAAATTTTATTAATAACATATAAAATTCTACATAATCTGGCTCCACAGTATCTGAGTGAGCTGATTCAATTGTACAAGCCAACACGTGAGCTCCGATCTCAAGGTGCTGGTTTACTCTTAGCTCCTAGAATAAATAAAATTACTGCTGGTGGAAGAGCATTTTCCCACAAGGCTCCTCAACTTTGGAATAGCCTTCCAGTTACCGTTCGTGATTCTGAATCACTATTAATCTTTAAGAATAAATTAAAGACACATTTATTTAATCTTGCGTTTAATT
>JAFMOD010001722.1:202920-216324 GCA_019802435.1 Corydoras maculifer
GAGCTGATTCAATTGTACAAGCCAACACGTGAGCTCCGATCTCAAGGTGCTGGTTTACTCTTAGCTCCTAGAATAAATAAAATTACTGCTGGTGGAAGAGCATTTTCCCACAAGGCTCCTCAACTTTGGAATAGCCTTCCAGTTACCGTTCGTGATTCTGAATCACTATTAATCTTTAAGAATAAATTAAAGACACATTTATTTAATCTTGCGTTTAATTAATCCCCTGTAGATAAAGATGTAGATCTCAGGCTTGGCTGTGCTGGAGGGTAATCTGTGATCAGTGTATGCTGGCGTTTCACAGCTTCACCCACCTCATCATTAATGGGGGGGGGTGGCACATTAATGGGGGGGGGGGTGGCACTCTACATAGATGAGATGGCGCCCAGGAACAGCATCATTTCAGTGCCACACCCCCCCCTGTGGCACTGAAATGATGTTGTTCCGGGGCGCCATCTCATCTATGTAGAGCCTGCAGTATCTGCCTCTTTTAGTTATGCTGCTCTAGTCAGTGATGCCGGAGTCACATGCTGCACTGTGTCAATAAATTAGTTATTAATTAAATGCCGTGCTTTATTAGCTCTAACTGCCTTCCTTGTCTGTTTCTTTTGAGGTGTGACCGACTTCCTTGAGATCTTCATCCATGGCTCTGCCGACGAACACTGGATGGAACCTGAATATTAATTGGACTGGCGGTCCTGCAGGACACCCCCTTAATGGACTCACATATAGTTTTCATGTTTTTAGTCTTTCCATTTGTTAAATGTCTCTACATGGCTGTCCTACATTGTTCTTGCTGCCCGGCCGCTCAAGGAGGATGAGTCCCCCCACTGAGTCTTGGTCCTCCCAAGGTTTCTTCCTTAAATAACAACATAAAAGGGAGTTTTTTCTTGCCACTGTCGCTTCGGCTTGCTCTTTGGGGGTTTAAAGGCTTTTCATTCTGTAAAGCTGCTTTGTGACAATGTACTCTTGTAAAAAGTGCTATATAAATAAATAACTTGAACTTGAACTTGATTCGATTACAATTTTTGAGGTCACGATTCGATTCAGAATCGATTTGCGATTCAGAAATGATTTTTCAGTTCAAATCGTTTTCAAATTTGGTTTAAACTGTGTGATTGACGAGATGAAACAACAATGTAAACAAATAGAACATTTATTTAAAACAATACTTTTAGGTTCTTTCCTGTATCAAATTTTTTTTTGCATAATTTTATATTTATACAAAAATAGGATTAAAATTACTCAAAAATTATATAAAATTACATACAATTATAATTATATTTTAATAGGATTGAAATTAAATTAAAATGACCAGTATTAGGATAGCTTAGCTGCCTGGCTTTTTCTTACATAAAGAACATCTATCAATGAACAAATAATTCAAAATATATTAATACAAAAGTTTACCATGGTGCATTAACCTTTAATCAAAACTAAAATACAGACTTTACAGTCACAGTGCATTTATATTTTGCAAATCTTTCAAACTTAACATTAAAAATAAAATACATACTTCAGTCTTTTTTTGGGCCAACATTTGCTACATTTTTAAAACTTAACCTTAAATATTAAATATATTTTCAACTTCAATTGATTCAGAATCAATTCTACGAATCACGATCCTTTGAAGAATCTATTTTTTTCATTGCCCCTAAAACTATATTGCAGGTATTTATGGATGCATGGAAGGACAGTAAGGCTGAGTATAAACATGCACTCAATGCAGCGAAGACTAAATATTATTCTATTATTCTTATATATTATTATAAGATTCCCCTTTAGTACCATTGTCAAACTAACTCGGAGTGCTACTAAATCAGATTCACTCACAGTTCAGCAACATGATTTCATGAATTTCTTTAGTGATAAAATTGAAAACATAAGACTTAAATCGTGTAATACATCATGTACTGTAATCAATAATCAACACTCACCAGTTACTGAAAAATCTAGTAGTAGAGAAAATAATATAGTACAAGAGTTAAATACCTTTAACCCTATATCTAAAAAAAAAAAGAGCTTGTCTCATTTATAACACACGCAAAGACAACACTTATCACTTAAATCCTGCTTAAAAACCTCCTATCACATATTACAGAGCCTTTAAAAAACATTATAAATTCATCACTTAAAATAGGCTATGTCCCTAAAAATCTGAAGAATGCTGTCATTAAATCATTACTCAATACACCTAATTTGGATCCTCTAATACTGTCCAACTATAGACCAATATCAATATCTTCCTTTTGTCTCTGAAAAAAATCCTATAAAAAATTGTGTTCAACCAGCTGAGTCGCTATCTTCTAGCTAATAATATACATGAAGTTTATCAGTCAGGTTTTAGGTCTCACCACAGCACCGAGATGGCCTTAATTAAATTAGTTAATGACGTATAACTGTCCTCTGATAATCACCAAATCACTTTTCTTGTCTTATATGATCTTAGTGCAGCCTTTCACACTATAGACCATAATATATTGGTTGATAGATTACAGAACACTGTGTGCATTACAGGATCGGCACTTCAGTGGTTTGAATCCTATCTGACAGATTGATATCACTTCACCTTTGTTAACAACCAATTTTCTGATCTTGTTAAAGTTAAATATGGTGTTCCAAAAGGGTAGTTCTGGGTCCACTCCTATTTGCCCTATATATATATACATATATGCTTCCATTGGGATCAATTATTCGTAAGTTTCCACTTTTATGCAGACGATACACAGTTATACATTTCAGCTAACCCTGATGATGTTCGTTTAATCAGTAAGCTCAAGCATTGCATCCAAGATATCAAAATATGGATGTCAAAAAACTTCCTACTGCTAAATTCTGATTAAACTGAGTTTCTAATAGTTGGACCCAAGGACCAAATTAACAAATTTTCTAACACTGTGTTAAACCTCGATAACTGTTTATTTAGACCCAGTTCGTCTATACATAATCTCTGTGTCATTATTGATTCAGATCTCTCCTTTACGAAGCACATTAACAATATTACTAGAATTGTATTTTTTCACCTTCGTAACATTTCAAAGCTACGACATATCCTCTCCGTCCAAGATGCATAAAAACTTATTCATGCTTTTATTACCTCAAGGTTAGATTATTGTAATTCACTTCTGACAGGATGTTCTAATAAATCATTACATAAATTACAAAATGCTGCAGCTAGAGTTTTAACTAAAACCAGTTAAGTTTTGTACTAAATTTTACTACTAAATTTTATTTATAACCTATAAAATTCTATATAATCTGGCTCCACAGTATCTAAGTGAGCTGATTCTAAGCCAACACATGAGCTCAGATCTCAAGGTGCTGGTTTACTTTTAGCTTCTAGAATAAATAAAATTACTGCTGGTGGAAGAGCATTTTCCCACAAGGCTCCTCAACTTTGGAATAGCCTTCCAGTTACCGTTCGTGATTCTGAATCACTATTAATCTTTAAGAATAAATTAAAGACACATTTATTTAATCTTGCGTTTAATTAATCCCCTGTAGATAAAGATGTAGATCTCAGGCTTGGCTGGTTTACTTTTAGCTTCTAGAATAAATAAAATTACTGCGGGTGGAAGAGTGTTCTCCCACAAGGCTCCTCAATTTTGGAATAGCCTTACAGTTACTTTTTGTAATTCTGAATCATTATTAATCTTTAAAAGTAGATTAAAAACACATTTATCTTCCGTTTGATTAACTCACTGTAGATAAAGGTGTATATCTCAGGCTTGGCGGTGTTGGGTTGGTAATCTGGGATGATGTGTGCTGGCATTTCACCTCTTCACCAACCTCATCATTAGTAGAGGGTGTAGCGCTGAAATGATGCTGTTCCTGGGAGCCCTATCAACTAAGTAGAGTCTGCAGTATCTGCCTCTATTAATTATGCTGCTCTAGTCAGTTATGCCAGAGTCTCATGCTGCACTGTGTCTATAAATTACTTATTACTTAAATGCTGTGATTTATTATCAGCTCTAACTGCTTTTCTTGTCTGTTTCTTTTGAGGGGTTTCCTGGAGGTGCAGTCAGATCCTCATCCAAACATTGGATATATGTTAGCGCACAGTAGCTCAGTAGTTAGGGCATTGGGTTATCAATCAGAAGGTTCCACCAATCCATCCATTATCTTCCGCTTTATCCTATATTAGCGTCACGGGTGGGATCTCCATGCCCATCCAGGGGAGAAAATCTCGGGTCTGGGCAGTTACACCCAGGACAGGGCGCCAATCTATTGCTGGGCACACACTCACTCACACAGACACATACACACTCTATATGGGGCAATTTGGAGAACTCAATTGACTTGATCCATGTTTCTGGACTGTGGGAGGAAACCGGAGAACCTGGAGGAAACCCACATGGACACGGGGAGAACATGGAAACTCCACCCAGATGGGGATTCTAACCGGGAATCCCTAGCGCTGAGAGGCGAACGTGCTATCCACTAAGCCACCGTGCCGCCAATCAGAAGGTTGTGGATTCAAATCCTAAGTCCACTGAAGTTTTCAACCCTCATTGCTCCAGGGATGCTGTGATTAACCCTGTGCTCACCTTGTAAGTAGCTTTGGATAAAAGCGTCTGCTAAATGACCAAATGTAAATGTAATGTTTGGTCATAGCACTGCAGCTATGATGATTATTGGATGGAACCTGGATATTAATTGTACTGGATATTCTGCAGGACCCCTTAATGGACTTACATATAGTTTTCCAGTTGTGAGAGATTTTCTATTTGTTAAATAGTCACCTGATCTCAATCTGTACATGGTTGTCCTACACTGTTGATGCTGCCCGGGCTTAAATTGAACTTAAATTATTTACTTTCAGTCTAAAATAAGTGCGTAAATTGGCATTACAAGACCACCACAGGAGTTAATTAGGGCATAAATGTGTTTATCTCTATCCTGCAACGGACTAGCACCCTGTCCAGAGTATACACACATTACTTACTCCATTAGTGCTGCAACAGGCTCAGTAACTTTATTTTACCCTAATTATGATAATACATTGATTGCATGATGATATGATTACAAAATAAATTAATAATTAAAAAGTAAGAAAATTTTTTTTATATATATAAATATATATATATATATATGTATATTTGTGTAAATCATTATCATTTTTATTTATTTATTTTATTTTTTTACATTTTTATTTAATTTTAATATATATTTTACTAGAGGACAAACATACAATTTATAAAGAAAAAAAATAGGTAAATACTTTACCATTTGAGAGCTGATCGATTAAAGCCTGAGCTGATCGTAAAGCATCCTGAAGCTTTCTGTGCTTTTCTGGTTTTTCTTTATCAATTATCTAAAACAGTATTAAGACAAAATCTTAAACCAAATAAATTTAATTATGCAATAACTAAGCATAATCTGCATTACATCAACCAGTCTTACCATGACTTTCTCGTAGAGTTCTGCTACACTTCCATCTTTATGTGAAACTGAGAACTCTGGACTTTGCAAGATTGCCTCGGAGCGTGTCATAAAACTATGAATTTCGGTGAAGTCTACATCAAACCTGTAATCAGAAGCATATTTTCTTAGTAATTTAGCATTTTTTCTTCCAAGTAATTGGTTTAAATAAGGTTTTTTTGTTAATGATTTGTTACAGTTTCACAATTTATATTTTGATTGATATTAAGTCCCTATGATATTTTAATACTACATTTTACAAACGATTTTAAAATCCCAACCATAACCTAAATTTTTATTTTAATAAAGCCATGCCTCCTCCATCAGGATACACAAATATTTAAATAAAAATATATACTTCATCAAAAATTACTATTAAATTGTTGTTACTATTAACTGTTCATTTATTACTATTACATATACATACTTCATTAAGACAATTATTTTACAGTTTCATATAAAATCATATTTTAATTTTGAAATAAGTTTATTATTTATTGTTAAACATATTTTGTATGGTTTCCATTAGAATGTTTTTTTTAATTCCAAAGCAAGTGTTAATGTAAGGCAGATGTAATCTTAGGACCCCAGAGCCAATGGCAAACAATTTAACGTAATAATGATGACTTAAAAAGGTAGAATTTCATTTTTTTCAATTTCTTTTTTTTTAACCTATGTGTGACTTATCTTATAATTATTTATAAGATAATTATTGGTATTCTGTAGAATATGATTTTTTTTCTAGCAATCTATAACAATTTACCTTGCTGTCAGGAGAATTTGTCACATTTCAGCAAATTTCTGGCAGCAAAATTACTCCTAAACATGACCTATTCATCCCTTTGCTTGACAATTAAAAAGAGGTTTACATTTATAAAATTATTCTAACAGGCTCTGTTCTGGCTTACTGTTGGGAGACTACAGCTTCGAAGCACTCCAGCCTCTTAACTTGCTTCCTAGTAAAGTCTGCTGAGGAGAAACTGCTTTATACCACAAGCAGACTCTTAATCTTCACCTAGCAAAATATACATTCCAAAATGATACTCTACACTATGACACTTTCCCTCACTGGACACTTTATTATTTTTCCCATCTTTATATCTTATATATAAAACATACTGCTAATGCTTATATTTTATATTCTGCGCTGTTACTTTTATATGTTACAGTTGCTGCAAATTTTATATTTAAAAGTTGCTGCTATATTTTATATTTGATCTTGATATTTAAACAAAAAAACCTTCTTATATTGGTAATTGCTTCAAGAGCCTCAATTTCATTATATTTTATGTACCACATGTGATGTACTGTAGAGTGAGGTATACATTAATAAAATATAAATTATTATTAGACATATGAATCGCATTTATGAATCAAACACTTTTTTAGTGTGTTTGTAACCATTCCACATTCATTTATTTTACTCCCACAGTTCCACTGTCTTGACATTTTTTAACTTTTAAGAAACTTTAACTGCAGGCCACAAACTTTTGACTAGCTTTCCCCTGCAATATAGGCACCAGTGTGTTTTATTGTCAGTTATTGAGACAATTGCAGTTATTGAGACAATTGGGACAAATAGAATATCCCATAGATACTGTGTCAGAACAAGGGTCTAAGAAATAAAACATAAAAATTGGATTCAGTTTCAGTTTATTGGATACAGTTTGGATTTAAAATTCTTCAAAAAAATAACAAAGATTTATCATAAACACCATTTTACGCCTTATGTTGTTCAACTAATTGCGTCTTCTGCTACCTTTTATTACAAAAAATACTAGATTAAAATAAATTTGAAAAAAGAAAGTGAATTAGAGATGCTGAAAAAAATTACATTCCACTGGATTGGTAAGCAACTAAAATGTAAATAATCTTATTAAGTAACTTCTTACCGTTTGCGAAGCTCTGAGTCAGCAACAATCTGGCGTATCTTTTGTGGTGGAGAGGTAGCTAGACTTTCCTTAGCATGCTTTACCACTTTTTTCTGTGAAATTCTAGTTTCCACAGTTGATTGGAGAAGTTGTTTGGAGAATTGTGATGTAGTGACAGTGGTTAACTGAAGTGAAAATTTATCAAGAGTACATTTTAAATGTATTGGAAATCAGAACAAAGTTATTGCATGTGAACAATGCTATTGCTCTCACTATATACATACACACACACACACACACACACACACATATATATATATATATATATATATAAGTATATAAGTATATTTACTCTGTATATATATACATACACAGTGCATCCGGAAAGTATACACAGCGCTTCACTTTTTTCACATTTTTTTTACGTTACAGCCTTATTCCAAATTGTATTACATTAATATCTTTCCTTAAAATTCTACACAAAATACCCTATTATGACCATGTGAAAAAAGTTTTCTTGAGAGTTTTGAAAATTTATTCAAAATAAAAAACTAAGAAATCACATTTACATAAGTATTCACAGCCTTCACCATGAAGCTCAAAATTGAGCTCAGGTGCATCCTGTTTCCACTGATCATCCTTAAGATGTTTCTAAAGCTTAAATGGACTCCACCTGTGATAAAACCAGTTGATTGGACATGATTTGGAAAGGCACACACCTGTCTATATAAGGTCCCACAGTTGACTACATGTCAGAGGGCAAACACGAAGCATGAAGTCAAAGGAATTGTCTGTAGACCTCCGAGACAAAATTGTCTTGAGGCACAAAACTGGGGAAGGATACAGAAAAATTTCTGCTGCTTTGAAGGTCCCAATGAGCACAGTGGCCTCCATCATTCGTAAATGGATGAAGTTTGGAACCACCAGGACTCTTCCTAGAGCTGGCCGGCCGTCTAAATTGAGCGATCGGGGGAGAAGAGCCTTGGTCAGGGAGGTGACCAAGAACACAATGATTACTCTGTCAGAGCTCCAGCGTTCCTCCATGAAGAGAGGAGAACCTTGCAGAGGGACAACCATCTCTGCAGCAATCCACCAATCAGGCCTGTATGGCAGAGTGGCCAGGCAAAAGCCACTGCTTAGTAAACGGCACAAGGCAGCCCGTTTGGAATTCCACTGAAGGACTCTCAGACCATGAGAAACAAAATTCTCTGGTCTGATGAGACAAGGATTGAACTATTTGGTGTGAATGCCAGGCGTCATGTTTGGAGGAAACCAGGCACTGCTCATCACAAGGCCAATACCATCCATACAGTCAAGCATGGTTGTGGCAGCATCATGCTATGGGGATGTTTTTCAGCAGCAGGAACTGGCAGACTAGTCAGGATAGAGGGTAAGATGAATGCAGCAATGTACAGAGACATCCTGGATGAAAACTTGCTCCAGAGCGCTCTTGACCTCAGGCTGGGGCGACGGTTCATTTTTCAGCAGGACAATGACCCGAAGCACACAGCCAGGATCTCAAAGGAGTGGCTTCAGGACTACTCTGTGAATGCTCTGGAGTGGCCCAGCCAGAGCCCAGACAGGAATCCGATTGAACATCTCTGGAGAGATCTGAAAATGACTGTGCACAGACGTCTCCCATCCAACCTGATGGAGCTTCAAAGGTACTGCTAAGAAGAATGGGCAAAACTGCCTAAAGATAGGTGTGCTAAGCTTGTGGCATCATATTCAAAAAGACTTGAGGCTGAAGTTGCTGCCAAAGGTGGTTTTACAAAGTATTAAGCAAAGGCTGTGAATACTTATGTAAACATGATTTCTTTGTTTTTTAATTTTAATAAATTTTCAAAACTCTCAAGAAAACTTTTTTCACATGGTCATAATGGGGTATTTTGTGTAGAATTTTGAGGAAAGATATTAATTTAATACACTTTGAAATAAGGCTGTAACATTACAAAATGTGGAAAAAGTGAAGCGCTGTGAATACTTTCCGGATGCTTTCCGGATATATATATATATATATATATATATATATATATATATATATATATATATATATATATTTGTTATATTGTTATATAATTTATATATATATATATATATATATATATATATATATTGTTTTACCTTGCTGGTTATCAGTTGAAGTGACTGCATCAGTCTGTCCCACTGCTGTGCAACCTTCTCAAGCTGAGCTTCAAGTTTTCTTGATGTCTCCTTATTTTTGATGTTTGACAATATGTTTTGACCACTGGAGCACAATTTGTCCATTGTCTGTCTCTTAAGGTCAAGTTCTTCTTTCAAATTCTGAAATATATATATATATTTCTATTATAGAGTGCATGAAATTAAATAACTTTTTATTTTTAAATATGGTAAACTTTAATAAACACTTTAAATGTGTTATTTAACCTCTCTTCATATCTCTATCTATTTCCTATCCTTTCCAGCTATCTCTCCCTTGGCTTATGCATACTGACCATGGTATAACATGTTTAACATTATTTCACTCACAATCTAACAATACTACTCACACTGTAATGTATATATAATAATCTTTTATGCTTTAAGCTTATATGAATATTTTATTTAAGAATGAAGTTTAATATATCCAATGTTTATTATAACACTCTTACCCTATTTTCAGTCCTTTGCTAGTAACCCACTTACAGCAGTTTTTTGGGGGAAAACACATAGTGACCTGATTTCAGGCTCTACAATGTAAAAAAAGCTATACAGTGTCATTGTCTGTGAAGTATTTTCTTATTCACTCTTAAAATAAAGTTAATTTTAATATATTAAAAAGTGTGATTAAAAAAAGATTTAATTTGAACTGTACTCATCATTTGTGACAAAATGTCAAAAATCATTTGTGTCAATCTGTTTTTAAAATGCCCATTTGCACTATCACAATGTTAATGTAAATTTGACATATACATATTTATACAGGCTCACACAAAACATAAAGGTGGTTTAAGTGGCCAATATATTACAGCTAGGATGCTGCAGTAATAAGTAATAAATCATACGTCTTCAAAGGGTTTCCCATAAATGCCTTCTCTAAGACCGATGGAATTAAATTCATACAGTTTTTTTGCCAGATGTTTTTACAATGTATGTTTTACAATGTTAAAATGTTTACAATGTTTAGGTGTCAGATTAAATGTAATTGGAGTTCATAGGCAACAGAATATAAAGACAGGTTAGGTGCAGAACATGTAAACCTGTACTGAGACATCTAATTTTATGTTCAAATTTCACTCTATAACTAATATACATCTAAGAGTAGTGTAATGGTTCACCTACAGTCAGTTTTTTGAGGTTGGACGCTGCTTCATTATGGTCAGCCTCAAAACTGCTTTGGATGGAATAAAACAACTGCTCCTTTTGTGTAAGCCAAAGCTCAAACATATGCTGAAAAATAAAATCACAGCCAATTACATGTGAACGATAACAGTAATATAGGTGTAATGTCCTGTGCATTGTTTTAATCTTTAATTGCACACCTGTTCTTCAGTTAATTGTTGCCAACTCATGAAAATGTTCTGAAGAAGTATCCAGCGGTCCTCAGTCCACTTACAGATAGCAGCCCATCTCTCTCCAAGGTTCTATGTGATAAATAAACAGGAAAACACATTTAGCAATTATTAAGATGATCTTATAATGAATAAATCTGTTTCAATGTAAGCAATCAAAAATATATTGTAAAGTAAGCCTGTGTGATCCATGTTGTTAACAAGCTTATGACATATGTTTGGAACCCTTTGGTCAGATTTCTGTTATTGTAAATAGCATAGTTAGTAAAATATTAAGGGTGTAGTAGGTAGTGGTTAGGGAGTTGAGCTGTCAATCGGAATAAGTAAAATTGAGTTGACTTTTTAGCATAATTGTACAGTTTTATATGTGTTTCCAAAGTATTGCACGCGACTGTTTATTCATATGTTTACCTGTAATGTATCTTCTAGTGCTGCAGTGGCTGTTTCTCCAGTGTTTTCATCCACTACTACAACCATGTGAGTCAAAGAGTTGACTTGTACCTGCTCCATTTCCAAATCCTCTTGTAAGAGCTTTGAATGCACAAAAAAAAAAATCAATATTTATAATGATAATTACTATTAATAAAATGTGTATACTACATGTACACACATTATACATATGTCTGTAGATAGTGGAGAATTTGCAAATTTGGAATTGCAAATTCTGTGTATTTACTTACATCTCTCAAAACAGGCAGTGTGTTATAAATAACAAAATTATTTAATAGATATTTAATCTTTGTTATGGATAAATGGAAGATAATTTAAAATTAAAAGGCGGCAAGTGCTAACCCATTATGAATCCTGTCTGTTCAAAAAACAGCTGAATATCTGAATTATTTTGGCTGACTAGAAATAAAGTTCAAAGTTGGGCGGCGATCACGGGCATGTTTCATTAGCGAGGAAAGTTCAGAATGTATCTAGTTATTAATTGTTAAGTTTCTTAAAAAAAGATGGGTAAGATGGTAAATATGATTTTGGAACAAGTAAAGAAGTCTAGGCAGACTGTTTATAATGATCACATTGACCATGCTAAAAAAAAAGAAATAGATAGAGAGGGCCAATATGTTAAATTTTTACTTATTGTCCTAATCAAGGGGAGAAATTAGCCCTACCAATCTGATTCAGGTCATGGGAATTTGCCACTTTAAAATCAAACTAGATCTAATACATCAGGCTAATGCAGTGATTCTCAATTATTTTCTGTTAAGCCTCCCTAGGAAGAAGAAAACATTTTGCACCCCCCCCCCACACACACATTCACCCACACCCCACCACCCCGCACATGAAAAAATGGGATGAAAAAGTATTTTTACACACCCACTGTAGTATCATTTGTCTATAAATTTGTTATAAGTACACCTGTTTTATAACAATGTATCCTTATTAACAATAAAAAAAAAACAAAAAAGAAAGAAATACAGATCAACTTATAACAAAGAATAATTTTATTAACTTTTTTTTTAGTTTGTAACAGAAACGAATGAAATCCTTATTTAAACTAGAAACATATTTGAACTGACTGGCATTTGATACTGAAAAATTTAATGAAATAAAATCAATAAATAATAATAAATTAAAATTCATCAGCAACATTAATTCAGGAGCACAATTTATTAACACTTTAACCTACAAAACAAAAATGAATATAACAATTTGTGCAGTTTTTTTTTTTTTTTTTTTTTATTAAAATGAGTAAGTCAGAACTAATGGCTACAATGCGCCCGTTTTGCAGCGCACAGCTTTTCTGAGGTAGCTTTCATAAAGCGGGATGATTGCTGGCTATACGCATCACGTTTTCGATTAAAAACCTCAAGCGCCTTATCAGCGGGATTGGGGTGTAATGTATTTAAGTGACGCCTTCATCTATTTGGCTTCACACTGTCCCGCTCCCAACATTTAAAGACACAGAAGACACTCCGGTCTTTCTTCATCTCCCACCTTCGTTACAGTGAAACCAAGCGCTACATACACTTTGTCATATTTCCACGTTTTAACTTTCGGTTGACTTTTTTTGGTCTCATTATCTTCGTCTCTCTCCGTCTTTCTCTCCGCCATCCCTGTTAAATATTTCTCCATGTTGTCTCTTGAGGGTTTGTTCAGTACAATTAATATCACTTGCTCTGTGATATCCTGTTATGCGCCCCCCCAGGGGGGTGCGCCCCACTATTTGAGATGCACTAGGCTAATGGTTCTATGACTACAGGAAAGAGCAGTTTTCTTTTAAAAGATGTGTATGATATAAGACATAGTGGTTAAACTCAAGACCCACGGACTGGATATGGTCCGCGAGATAATTTTACATTGATCTACTATGGCAAGCCGTTTTAACATTTAATGAGTAGCGGTAATGGCAGCTATAGATATCTAAAATTATATTTTTACTAGTTAGAATTGCAAGTCAACATATCCATAATGTCATTTTGACTAGTAACAATTGTAATTAAAGATATCTACAATTCATTTCTTACTAGTAACAATGTTCATTCTTGATATCAACAATTCAATTTCCACTAGTAAAAATGTTCATTGTAGATATCAACAATTCAATTTCTACTAGTAAGCTTGTGCCATAGACC
>JAFMOD010001722.1:218188-448553 GCA_019802435.1 Corydoras maculifer
AATGATATCTGTAAGCCGAATTTTCACTTGTTAAAATGTCATTTCTACATGTAAAAATATGTATTGTTACATGTAAAAATTGTATTATAGATATCTTCATGTGACATTTCTTACATGTTGAAATTGTATTTTTACTAGTGGAAATGTAATTTCCACTAGTGAAAATTAAACCTGTTACTAGTTAGCCTGACATATTAAATGTTAAAACGGCTTGCCATAGATCTACAACTAATTCTACAACTCTACAACTAATTCAAACTCTGCAGCCCTACTTGAATTCAACCAGCCCAAGGAACTCATGTCACTCCACTACGCATTTCTCTCGATTGGCTCCCTGTAGCTCCTCGCATTCAGTACAAGTCACTGACTCTGGCCTACAGGACTATTTCTGAATATGCCCCCTCTTACCTTCACTCTATCTTTTCAAAATACACTCTGACTCATTCACTTTGCTCCAGTGATGATTGCTGTCTGGTGGTTCCACCTCACAGAGGAGCTAATTCTCACTCTGTTGTGTTCACCACTGCAAAATGGTGGAACAATCTTCCCTACTCTGTCCATAGTCACTAGCCATTTTTGAAAAACTACTGAAGACACATCTTTTTAAAACCTGTTGTAGGGGGAAAGGGGGGGGGGCAGGATCAGATAATGATCAGGTTTAATAATTCTACTGTGTAGCTGATTTTCTTCATAGCTACTGACTTGTGATGTTCTCATTGGTAAGTCGCTTCGGATAAAAGCATCTGCTAAATGACTAAATGTAATGTAATGTAAATATTATTATTGGTATTAATGGCCCGGCGATATGAAATGCTGATAAGGCAAGGCAGGACACAGTTTTTTATAGAGCACCTTTCATACAGAAGCAATTCAAAGTGCTTTACATAGTAATACATGTAATGAAAGCCATTTAAAATTATTTGAATAGTGCATTAAAAGAAAGAAAACTATGAATAAAATCAAATCAGATCAATAAAATAAAAATACATAAAAAGAGGATTTTGAATAATATAAACAATAAAAATAAACAAATTGTAAATAGTAATTCAAACTAGGCTGTAAGCCTGCTCAAACATTTGTTATTTTCACATTTTAGTTGTAACTTTTATCATTTTGACAAGAGATATTTTTATATAGAGCAAAGAATTTTAAGTTATATAAAGTTTAAGTTTATTTGTTGTGGTATACTATTTCTGTCTGTTTTTTTCGTATTTATGTTTAGAAAACATTTACTTTTAATATGTTTAATAAATGTTTATCCTGTTTGGCCCTCGAACAGGGCTTTGAGTTTTGGCTCCAGTGCAATATTTTTTGACACCCCCGATATAAGGTCAACAAAAATTACCTTTGGCAGCATCCCAATTATTTGCAGGAAATTGTGGGAAATGTTTATTATCCTGCCAATATTCAGTGAATACACAGAATGCCTCGTTATTCAGTAGAGATCAATTAAATCTCCATTGGGACAACCTTGTGGGTCATTGTTATTTATTTTATATACTAATAAACTTGGCTTATAATATGATATGGAGATCAAAAGACAATTGACAGCTGACAATTATTTGAATTTGAATTTTGAATATTTGAACTATGGGGCGGCACGGTGGCTTAGTGGTTAGCACGTTTGCCTCTCAGCGCTAGGAATTCCCGGTTCGAATCCCCATCTGGGTGGAGTTTCCATGTTCTCCCCGTGTCTGCGTGGGTTTCCTCCGGGTTCTCCGGTTTCCTCCCACAGTCCAAAAACATGGATCAAGTTAATTGAATCCTCAAAATTGCCCCATTTAAAGTGTGTCTGTGTGAGTGAGTGAGTGTGTGCCCAGCGATGGATTGGCGCCCTGTCCTGGGTCTATCTGCCCAGCGCCCGAGACGTTCTCCCCTGGATGGGCATGGGGAACCCCACCGCGACCCTAATAGAGGATAAGCGGAAGATAATGAATGAATGAATGAATATTTGAACTATGTACTGGTATCATTGATGATTTTTTAAACTTGTGAATTTGCTGTTTGAAAAATAAATAATCATTTTAAAATTACAACTTGCATTTAAAAAAATCAGATATTAAAAGTTCTGATGAAAAAAAATCATGTTAAAAAATCAAATTCAAACTTGAAGTTAAACACACATACTAACTGATTAGTTGAGTGTGTTTTGCTGTTTAATATAATATTTAACTCAGAACTGCATGTAAAGTGCTTAGAATGAATGTAAACTGAAAGGTCTAAAGGTGATGTGTGTGTGTGTGTGTGTGTGTGCACGTGCGCTTGTGCATTTAGCAGCAGAAGTGAGGCCATGGCATCTCACAAGGATATTAGAAAATAACTGAGGGGAAAGACCAATAAAAGACTGTGTGTGAAAAATCTCAGAACTTAATCTCTGTTTTTCAGTTTTCTGAACTGGGAGTGCAGTATTGAGACCTCAGCCCAGTAACTTTAAATTGCCAGAATGGTTTAATTTAGAGGTACTGGACAAGAGAGTCCGACTGATAGTCAAACCTCGGATTCAGGAGGAGCAGTGCGGTTTCGTCCTGTTTGTGGAACACTGGACCAGCTCTTTACTCTCTCCAGGATTCTTGAGGGTTCATGGGAGTTTGTCCAACCAGTCTACATGTGTTTTGTGGATCTGGAGAAGGCTTTCGACTGTGTTCCTCTGGGTGTTTTGTGGGAGGTGCTTCGCGAATATGGGGTACATAGCTCCTCAATGTGCGTAGCAGGTGCTTGGTTCGCCTAGCCGGCAGTTTGTTTCCAGTGAGGGTTGGACTCTGTCGGGGCTATCCTTTGTGACCAATTCTGTTCATAATTTATAAGGACAGAATTTCTAGGCGCAGCCAGGGGATGGGGGGTATCCGGTTTGGTGATCTGAGGATGATGTGGTCCTGTTAGCATCATCAAGCACGAACTTCAGCTCTTACTGGATCGGTTTGCAGCCGAGTGTGAAGCAGCCGGATTGAGAATCAGCACCTCCAAATCTGATGCCATGGTTCTCAGTCAGAAAAGGGTAGCAAGTCCTCTCTGGGTCAGGGATGAGATTTTGCCTCAAGTGGAGGAGTTTAAATATCTCAGGGTCTTGTTCACAAGTGATGGTAAGATGAAGCGTGAGATTGTCAGACGGCTCAGCACGGTCTGTCTATACTGGCCTGTTGTGGTGAAAAAGGAGCTAAGCCATAAGGCAAGGCTCTCAATTTACAATGAGGAATGAGTCTAAATAGTCTATAATTGGTGTTACACATTTATTTTTAGAAGATTTGTTCCATCCATTCATTTTCTTCCGCTTTATCCTCTAGTAGGGTCACGGTGGGGTTCCCCATGCCCATTCAGGGGAGAACGTTTCGGGTGCTGGGCAGATAGACCCAGGACAGGGCGCCAATCCATCGCTGGGCACTCACACAGACACACTCTATATGGGGCAATTTGGAGAATTCAATAGACTTGATCCATGTTTTTGGACTGTGGGAGGAAACCAGAGAACCCAGAGGAAACCCACGCAAACTCGAGGAGAACATGGAAACTCCACCCAGATTGGAATTCGAACTGGAAATCCCTAGCGCTTAGAGGCGAATGTGCTACCACTAAGTCACCGTGCCGCCCTTAGAAGAATTGTTAATAAATACAATTATATTCAGAAGAATGTTTTTTTTTTTTTTTTTTAATAATTAATTTAAACCAAGGGCGGCACGGTGGCTTAGTGGTTAGCACGTTCGCCTCTCAGCACTAGGGATTCCTGGTTTGAATCCCCATCTGGGTGGAGTTTCCATGTTCTCCCCGTGTCTGCGTGGGTTTCCTCTGGGTTCTCCGGTTTCCGCCCACAGTCCAAAAACATGGAACAAGTTAATTGAATTCTCAAAATTGTCCCATATAGAGTGTGTCTGTGTGAGTGAGTGTGTGCCCAGCGATGGATTGGCGCCCTGTCCTGGGTCTATCTGCCCAGCGCCCGAGACGTTCTCCCCTGGATAAGCATGGGGAACCCCACTGCGACCCTAATAGAGGACTAAGCGGGAGATAATGAATGAATTTAAACCAGTCTTTTCTTAAAGCTTAGCAAATTAAATAATTAAAAATTACTAACATCACAGGTAAAACATTTTTACAAAACAAGAAAAATATTAGACAAAAGACAAACTTAAAACTTAAAACTTGTAAACTATATATATATAGTTATAGTATATTAAGAAACTGGTATTTACTTCATATATAAAAAAAACATAATTATACAATGATTATAATTCACATCAAGCCTATTGTTACAATGTATGTTAATAATTAATAATGTAAAAAAAAATTCCAAATAAAGAAGCAAAAACATGTGTTCTACCTTATGCTCTTCAATTTGATGTTTTAAATCCTCGATGTCTGGACCTAAAGGTATGACTTCCATTTGTTTGATTCGAACTTCAGTGGACTCCAACCAGATGGTGAGCTGTCCCAGTTGCTGATTTTGAAGATCCATTAAAACTTTATGAAGTCTACAAAAATCATAAAAATGTGAATTTTATGTTGCAATATTGTAATTAAAATTTTAGAAATTTAGAACTAGTTACATTATGAGGATAAGGATAGTGGATGTAAATTCCTTGACTTGGAGGGGAGGGGGGTGTTTTATTTTAAAATTTAAATAATTAGTGAACACAGAAAATGAGTAATATACAACATATGTTTTGACATATATCTAGTAAACATAAAAACACAAACTGTCTTTGTGTTTTTAAAACTGACTGTGTTTTCTGCTATATAAACATTGGTATGCTTAGCATATTAAGTTTTTTTTTTTTTGCATTGTTGACAAAGATATTCATTTTCAGGTCCATACCCAAGTGTCTCCAGTACACTCAAGTCCACCCATTTGCTTCAGTTTTGAGCTACGGAATTTCCTGTAAATGATGTGTCATTCACAATGTTGTTTTTTTTCTGTCTAGGTACCTATGACTCATACCTGTATACTTGTTTTTGCATTATTTAGTCCTATATATCAGTCTTGCGTTGTTTAGATATTTGTGCATGTTAATTTGTGTTCATACAACCGTGTAATCGCAGAACAAAAACTGAAATGTTAAATAGTTTAAGTTCAACTTTTAACCTTTTTTAAATAACTTTATGAATTATAAGCAAGTAGAGCATTGAAGGCACTAAGCTGACAATGCAGTAAGCTTAAAATCAAAGTACTATAAAGTCTAAGACTTAGGTTTAAGAAAGTTTAAGACTGGTACTGCTAAACAATGCCCTCTGCTTTACAGCTGAGATGCTTTAAATTGTCAGAAGTACCATGTTATATGTTTTAATCACAGTTCTTATTGAGCAAAAGCCACATCCTGGAAAATAATGAAAATAATGGCCCCAAGATTACTGTAGGATTTAAAATTATAACATACATATTAAATTTACTATAACATTTTCCTTGCACCTTTAATCTAAAATTGTTATCAAACAAATTTTAATGGCTGTCAGATAATTTAGTCTTTTTTGAGGATAAAACATTAGGTTATAATTACTTCCAGAAAATTTTAGTATTTAACTTTTTACAATTTACAATAGCAAATCGTGCCTGTTTTTGATGAGGTGCTGCTTGAGGGCCCAAAGATCATAAGCACCCAGTTTTGAATTTTATCCTTGTCCGTGGTATGTTTGGTGGTATTTGTGCCAATTACTTTTTCAGCTTTATGTTGACCCTGTGCCAACATTGATATCTATTGCTGCCATTTTTTTTTTTATTAAGCTAACATTTTTCATTAAATGATAAAATTTCAGTTGTAAGATTGGCTTTTGTTCTGCAGGGATTAAAAAATGGGTTCTTGAGATTTGTATTCCTAACTTTCTATTTTTACTTATAATTTACTGCATGTTCCAACTTTTTTGTAATTAGGGTTGCACATTAATTAGAACTTTATACAACTAACTTTTATTCACCTGCTTTGTCGTTCCATACTGGCCACTCGTAAATGTTCCCAACGACAATTCAGAAGATTCATCTGCTCTTGAATTTCCTTTTCCTCATCATCGGTCAGATGGCCTTTAGATGACATAATGCTTCCTGCTTTTAACACTCTACCTACACTACCCTGATGGGCAGTTAATTCAATCATGTAATTCTAAACACACAAACACAAACCCACACAATTTAAAAATACAAAGTGAAATCGAAATAACTGCAGTACCTGTACATACAGTTAACTACAAAACATCTTTTCTGATTGTTTTTCAAGGTAATAAGGCACTCGAGGTTGTGCATTATTGTGAATTAATCATGAAAAAAAGATGTAACATCACTTTGTGGCTAAATTTTTTTTTCTGTGATTTATTCACAACAGGGCGGCACGGTGGCTTAGTGGTTAGCACGTTTGCCTCTCAGCGCTAGGGATTCCCGGTTCGAATCCCCATCTGGGTGGAGTTTCAATGTTCTACCCGTGTCTGCGTGGGTTTCCTCCGGGTTCTCCGGTTTCCTCCCACAGTCCAAAAACATGGATCAAGTTAATTGAATTCTCAAAAAATTGCCCCCTATAGAGTGTGTCTGTGTGAGTGAGTGTGTGCCCAGCGATGGATTGGCGCCCTGTCCTGCCCAGCGCCTAAGACGTTCTCCCCTGGATGGGCATGGGGAACCCCACCGCGAGGATAAGTGGGAGATAATGAATGAATGAATTATTCACAACAATTTACACCATCTCATGTGTAATGCTGTTAAAACTGTTAGATTACAAATATTATTCTCATATTCAATATTTGAACATTCCATTTATCTAAATAAAAAACATTTAGTCAATTAAAATTATTTCATTTATGTGAGGCTATTTTATCATATTTTTAGAAATGCAATCACTATATTTAACCTCATGAGAGTGAAACTGCTCCTTCACTTCTTCCACAACATTGGAGATTGGTGGTTGAGACTGTAAATCATCCTCTGCAGATAAAAGCCAGGTCAACACCTCTTCCAGTGAATTCTGGTAAGCTTCTAACTGGTTTGAACCCAGCTGAATAGGAACAACCGTATCTTCAGGACTTTCACAAGTCTGCAAAAAGTACACAAACGTGTGATTATGATTAGATGACAAATACAGTTTGTCATTATTTTTTTAGAGGTTGTCACTTCAAAACTGTTACTAATTGAACTGTGCTAAATATTATATATATATATATATATATATATATATATATATATATATATATATATATGTGTGTGTGTGTGTGTGTGTGTGTGTGTGTGTGTGTGTGTGTGTGTTTGTGTGTGTGTGTGTGTGCTGTATTTGTCTGCTGCAACAGTGGTAATTGATATCATTAGAATAACTACATTTGACTGTTTTATATTAGTTCTATGAACGTTATACAAACCATCACATTGCTATTTTTAAACAAATATTGCATGTCCTTTTTAGGAAAACAAGAAATCAAATATATGAACTAAAACAAATTAAGAATGACTGAAAAACAAAATGGTAAGGACCATCTGTAAACAGAATGTATGGTAGCTGGGTATACAAAAGAGACTTGTATAAAGATAAAGCAACCACTTAAAACACCAGCACTATGGTCACAAATCTTTAACAAAAATGTTTAAAAATATTCAAGACGGTTGTAAATATTGATCTCATATTTCATTTAAAATATTATTGAAAACAGGACAATAACGTTTCTACTAATTCATATCCTTATTAAATTGTTAATAATAACAGTAATAATTTGACTAACTGAATACATGATTCCTAAAAATCTGTTATACAAATAAAAATAATGTTTCTTCTGAACTTGTTATGAGAGGACTTGGACCCAAAATTTGCCAATGACAAGATTTAGAAAAGGATACACAGACACACCAGTGAATGTCTGTATGTTTGCACACATGCATGTCTGTCTTCCTGTCTGCCAAAACAAGGTAAAAAATGAAGTGTTTGTGTAAACAGTAAACAGGTGTGCGTGTTATTAAAGTACTAATTGTAAACTAAAGTGGTTGGAGAAACTTTACATTTGCATTTACATTTGGTCATTTAGCAGACGCTTTTATCCAAAGCGACTTACAAGGTGAGCACAGGGTTAATCACAACATCCCCTGGAGCAATGAGGGTTAAGGGCCTTGCTCAAGGGCCCACATTGGTAACTTCAGTGGACTTGGGATTTGAATCCCCAACCTTCAGATTGATAGCCCAATGCCCTAACTACTGAGCTACCTTGCCCTACTTAAATTACAGAATGTACAAGAACAAAAATTTAAGCAGACAATGGAAAAAGAGAACTAAATAAAGAAAAAAAAATCAAAGATATTTTCATGGCTAGTATAGGAATCAGGCATCAGGAATATAGGTATCACACCAAACAGAAACTTTGTCATAAGCCGAGATTACTTTAGGCATAGCCCCACCAAACCTATGAATAAAACTCCTAACATTCAGTTACCAAATGTGCAAGAGAGGTTCTTGACTAGGAATAGTCATCAATTAAATATGCCTTGTGAGTTCTGATTAATAATTAAGGGATAAATAACACAAATTGCTCAACAACAGATATGTTACTATCTATACATTTACAGTACAAGGTGAAGCACAAAGGAATATGTCTAATAAAGCACAGTAATGTTAACATAGTATATATTAACAGCATAACTGCCATGTCTTATTTATGTGTGCTAGTGCAACACACCATAATAGTCCATGCTAGTGTCACTTTATACTGGTACTTGAATTGTGGTGGTCCTAACCATTAGAGAGCATATTAATAGGGAAATTATATAGGATAGGGAAATTATGCAGGATAACACAGATTGTATGTCTGTAACTGTAGAACTAAAAAAGTGGCTTAAAAAATCTTAAAATGGATAACAAATACTGTACTATCCCTAAGTCATAATTTCCTAGACATAACTTGCATGTGAAACATAGATCTGCTTGGTAACTGCTCATCACATATTTTCTAAAACTTTAATAACAGTATTCACAATAAAAACAATTTTCTGACACTTTGTTACTATGTTACGGATAAAAAAGGGTTATTAAGTAATAAAGCATGAAAGCATATATTATTGTGAATAAATCCTGGGTAATAGATTATTATGCATGACAAAAATCAGAGTTCATCTACTTTTCAGAAAAACTGTGATTTTAGGCATATTCCTGAATCTAGTCAGCATAAATTCATTTTGCTTTTAAGGATTGCTACCGGGACAAATAAAACCATGTAAAAACAAGTAATGTACTTTAAAACAACTCACTGATATACTGTGTTTTTTTCTTGACTGTTCAGGTGACCTTACATATGCAGCCTGAGTAAAGGCATAGCTTTTAAAGCGTAGCTTATTTGAAGGAGAAGGGCTACGAACTTCACCATGAGCCACGCTGACTGTAATCTGAAAGGAAGAAAAACCAAATCAGTACAAAAAAAAGAATTTCTTTCGGCAATTTTGGAAATTTGTACAAATGGTACAAAATTCATACTGAAGAAGATATCAAGTCTGTGTATTTTTACTTTAAGTCCTTCTGAATGAACATTTCTTTTGTTAACTAATAATCAACTGAAACTTTTAGGTTTCAGATTTATTAACTGAAACTTTATGTATTTGTATGCATTTGTACAATTATTTTTTGAAACATTTGGAAAAAGAACAATAACATAACATTTCTTCTTTCCAAAATATCATTTACATACAGACTCACCTGCTGAGAATAATGCTGATGTGCCTGAATTTGGAACTGTTTTTGCTTAGAAATTGTTTGGGGTAAAGTCTCAACTTCCTTGATAGCCTCCAAACTAATCCCATGGGGCAAAACTTGAAAAAGTGATGTGATGTACACAATTACAGATTTCTTGTCTGGATTTACAGCCACATCTGAAAGATAAAGCGTTACTTTAATATAATATAAATAGTACTAATAAGTTTAATTATATATTTAATTTAAATAACTATTTGTAATTATATAAATTGAAATATTATATAGTGTTGTAACTAATCCTAATTATTCCTAAAAAAATGTATCCAAGTGCAGAAGAGCTTTATTACTAGATTAGATATTTTACATGAAAACTACCTTTCCCATTTCAATTTAGCTTCGTACTATGCTTCTTGACATTGGCTTTAAAATGCATTTACTAAAAAAAAAAAAACTTTATGCATAATAGTATGTTTGAAAGAAGATACCTTCAGGTTCAAGCAATCGTTCAATACCCAAATATTTTTCAGAAATTGTAAACGCATGGTCCAATCTCGTTAAAGCATTATCCATCTGCTCCACTGCAGCCCAGTCAAACAGCTCAGACCTTGTTAAAAAAAAAAGTTTACAATAGCCAAATAATTTTTCCACCCTAAACAAATGGTTGCACTAACCTGTGACTGTGTATAAGAGCATTGAAGGCCAAGCCATCTTCCCAGCTGCTAGTGAAGTTCACAACATTGACCTGTTGGTAGTCTTTAGTGGACTGTCTAACCCAGCTCAGTAAAATCATTTCATTGTTGGTTTGCTTCAAGTCAGCCATCAGATCTTTCATTACACCCTTTACCTATAAAAATAGTAGTTTCCAAATTAATTCTGAAATATATTTTAGTAATCTGTAATACTAAAGTTTTTGTTACACTGATTAATTTTACAGTGCTATGTAGTTTCAAATTTTAAAAGCCCTTTATCCTCTACTTGCTTGACTACTGCAGAAACATGCAACAACCAAGGCACAGTGGGGGACTTATCCTTCTTGAGTTATGGGCAGCCCCTTTTCTAGCCTACAGGGGCATTGGCACTTGCACCACACATCCTTTAACACTAATAAATGGTGGAATCATCTTCCTAACCCAGTACATAATGCTGATACATGTTTCTAAGAGAAAACATGAATCTACTGGTAAAATGAGAATGTGTTTATAGCTGACAGATGTTTTATTTGCTAAAGGATTATAAGTTCATTGTTAATTTTCTGTCAATAAAATTCAATAAAATAATCAAATCAAACAAATTTCCTTGCACACTACATCAGGAAACCAAGATGCGAAGTAAAAACAGCAATAAGATTCATGCTTACTTACTTGCCAGTGGAGAATTATGCTCCAGATTAATCCTAAAATCAATTTATGGTTGCCATCAACAATGTCAGCACCTCCAATATTAACCAATTCAACCTGTAAGTGGGAGATAAAATTAGCAAAATTAGCAAAAACAACAAGGTTACTGGAGCAGATCTTGAGGGGAGGCAAGACTTTTGACTCCTTCTTACTAAAGAGGGATTTGAGGGTTATTATCAGGAGATAATGTGAGAGACCGGTGATGTCCTGTGGCCACAGATGTGCTGAAGACATACAATTTGATTGGTGACTGTTCAGAAAATGTAGATGTAATCTTTCTCTGTACTACAATCATTGCTGTTCTCTAATTATGATAGTCAGGTTTTTTGCAATAAAAAGTATGTTAAAATACTTTGGTTATGTTATAAACACTGTTCTAGTTGCATGTTGTACCCTTTAAAATCCTTTAAATGTTGATCAATGTAGATTACATTATAACATTATATATATATATATATATATATATATATATATATATATATATATATATATATATAGAGAGAGAGAGAGAGAGAGAGAGAGAGAGAGAGAGAGAGAGAGAGAGAGAGAGAGAGAGAGAGAGAGAGTGAGAGAGAGAGAGATACACATACACACAAGATAGATAGATACACATATATATATATTTATATTCATATATAGAATTTAGATCCTCTAATACTGTCCAACTATAGACCAATATCAAACCTCCCTTTTGTCTCTAAAATCCTAGAAAAAATTGTGTTTAATCAGCTGAATCGCCATCTTCTAGCTAATAACGTTCATGAAGTTTTTCAGTCAGGTTTTAGGTCTCATCATAGCACTGAGACAGCCTTAATTAAAGTCGTTAATGACTTATGGGGGGGGGGGGGGGGGGGGGGGGGGGGGGGGGGGGGGGGGGGGGGGGGGGGGGGGGGGGGGGGGGGGGGGGGGGGGGGGGGGGGGGGGGGGGGGGGGGGAAAACACTGTGGGCATCACAGGATCTGCACTCCAGTGGTTTAAATCCTACCTGACAGATCGATATCAATTTACCTGTGTTAACAACCAATGTTCTGATCTCGCCAAAGTTAAATATGGTGTCCCACAAGGGTCAGTCCTGGGTCCACTCCTATTTGCATTATATATGCTTCCATTGGGATCAATTATTCGTAAACATGAAATCAGTTTCCACTCATATGCAGATGATACACAGTTATATGTTTCAGCTAACCCTAATGATGGTCGTTCAGTCAGTAAGCTCGAGGATCCAAGATATTAAAATGTGGATGTCAAAAAACTTCCTACTGCTAAATTCTGATAAAACAGAGTTTCTGATAGTTGGACCCAAGGACAAAATTAACAAAGCTTCTAACACTATGTTAAACCTTAATAACTCTTTAATTAGACCCAGTTCATCTGTGTATAATCTCGGTGTCATTATTGATTCAGATCTCTCCTTTACAGAGCACATCAGCAATATTACTAGAATTGCATTTTTTCACTATTAATCTTTAAGAATAAATTAAAAACACATTTATTTAATCTTGTGTTTAATTAATCCCCTGTAGATAAAGATGTAGATCTCAGGCTTGGCTGTGCTGGGGGGTAATCTGTGATCAGTGTATGCTGGCGTTTCACCGCTTCACCCACCTCATCATTAATGGGGGGGGGTGTGGCACTGAAATGATGCTGTTCCGGGGCGCCATCTCATCTATGTAGAGCCTGCAGTATCTGCCTCTTTTAGTTCTGCTGCTCTAGTCAGTGATGCCGGAGTCACATGCTGCACTGTGTCAATTAATTAGTTATTAATTAAATGCCGTGCTTTATTATCAGCTCTAACTGCCTTCCTTGTCGGTTTCTTTTGAGGTGTGACCGGCTTCCTGGAGATCTTCATCCATGGCTCTGCTGACGAGCACTGATGGAACCTGATTATTAATTGGACTGGCGGTCCTGCAGGACGCCCCCTAATGGACTCACATATAGTTTTCCAGTTTTTAGTTTTTCCATTTGTTTAATATCTGAACATGTCTGTCCTACATTGTTGTTGCTGCCTGGCCGCTCAAGGAGGATGAGTCCCCCACTGAGTCTCTGTCCTTCCAAGGTTTCTTCCTTGAATAACAACATGAAAGGGAGTTTTTTCTTGCCACTGTCGCTTCGGCTTGCTCTTTAGGGGTTTAAAGGCTTTTCTTTCTGTAAAGCTTTCTCTCAGATAAAGAATCTTTTTTTGCCTTCCACCAATTTCACAAAACAAAAAGATATAAAGAGTTTGTGTCTATACAAGTTAAAAATAATTACTATATCTGAGTTTGATACTGCTCAGTGATGGATTGATGCCCTGTCCTGGGTGTAATCTGCCCAGCACCCAAACAATTCTTCCCTGGATGGGCACGGGGAACCGCCTTTTACCCTGGTATTATAGGATTACATGGAAAATAATGAGATGAGTTGAGTTTGCAACTTTTCCAAAAATAATGATTTAAAATAGTAATAAGTAAAATAATCTTTTTAATCAGGTAGAGTGCTGAAGGAGACATTTAAAGATGAGTACTTTGCAGTTTTATGACACAATCCTATCATAAATAAATTTTTATCTTTCTTTAAAATTTCTGCAAACATCTGCAATAAAATCCATGCTGATAACTATTATAACCTCAGCATATAATGTTGCATATGGTTTGGCTGATGAGAAAAAAGTGAAACTAAACATTAAATTGTATTGCAGTTGAAGATCACCCTCCACCTACCAATTCCGTTTCCCTAATTGTTCTCAGACAAAAAAAATTTATTAAACTTTCTTATTATGCAAATGATTTTGCTTTGATTGTTAGTATAGCAATCTTAGTATAGTCAAAGGTCTGAATGAAGACATCACTCAATACCCATTCAATTTCTTTTAACCCTCTGAAAAGCACAGTCCAATTTCAACCATTTTGATCATTTCCAGCAAGGAATGAAATTATAAAATTGTGTGGGGACCACTGACTGAAAAAGTAAGATGCACTTATATAGCTGAGGGTTGTTTTGATGATATTATTGTCATTCTGTGTACATTCTACCTCAGACCATAGAAATAAATCCTGTTCCTCACTCTATTAACACTTTCTAAGCCCTGCAGCAGAACAGGCTCTAAAAATAACCATGTATGCTTTTACAGTGGGCTCTGCTCTGATCCACCCCGTCCCCCCATACTGCTTATTGAAAATGTTATTTGTGTGCCTCTCTCTCTCTATTTGAGGTGTGTGATTTTCTGAAAATAAGGTTCTGCTTTCTTCATCTCTGTCTAAACTTGTGATTTACAGCACATACATTTTTAGAATGATGATGAAAACGCTTTCTAATTTAACAAGATGACTTTTACAAAAAAACAACAAACAATTGTCTGACTCTGATTTTGATTAATGTTTAAATAATATATATTTTTTATGATATAAAAGTTCATAATATGTGTTTAAAATTCCTACTGAATACTACCAATACCAAGCTTCAGTTCAGCATTTATTTACTTTTAATAACATAATATAAAAATAAAATATTTTTATTATGCAGAAAACTGTTTCTTTTGCCCATTACATTTTCTTTTAAATGAAATTACATGATAATATACTATATAAGATACACAATCTTGCAAAACTATAAGTAGAAATTGTGTTCAGGCAGGGTCCGCCCTTTATGGCCCTACTTCCCACGGCCTTCAGTGTTAACACAGCATAGCTAATAAGCACTGTCCACCTGAATGTCAACTGTCACATATTCCTGCCAAGTCAAAGACTTCAAGATGCCCTTGGTTGCAGTTCAGATTGTAGCATACAATCATGACACCCTGGTTATCTCCCAGAGACTTTGTTAACAAGTGAAGTTTTGTTTTGATTGACAAAGATGATGAAAATGAGTAATAAAAATCCCTAAATAATACAACACTAAAGGCTTTTTCTAGATTAGGTTTCTTCATATTGCTTGGTCTGCTTCTTGGTAATGTAATGTTGAGATGCTTCATAATATGCGCTCATATCTGCTTCATCAGACCACAGTAAAAACATGTTAAAAAGCACAATGTTATTGTAAAAAACAATATTTAAGATTTTTGTTACCAAATAACAATGCTGTACTTTGGGTATACAGTGAACCATGCCAATACATGTCAATTCTTTACTAGACAAATAAAAATAAATCACATTAGACAAAAAACAAAGTTAAAAAATATTAAAAACAGTATTTCTAATATATGTAATTGTGTGTGATGGTGATGCAGTGGTATTGGTTCATATTGAGACAAACAGAATTTTTTTCTGAATTTTAAAAGTAAATATTTTAAAAGTAAATATAATAAGTTAATTTGAGAGACTAAAATTATCATTAGAGAGGTGCTGGTCCCAAGCCTGAGTAAATAGTAGGATTGTGTCAGGACAGGCATCCGGTGTAAAACCATGCCAAGTGTAATATGTGGACTGTCTCTATATAGTGGAAGAAATGTATACACTTTTATTTTGTTTAGTTGCTAAATTCCATGTTTGTCCACATAAAATCCACTTATGTTAATAAATTCCTGTGATCCTCCTTAAGTGGTACATCAGTGACATTTATAAAGAAAACAGGACATAAGACTGAGGCTGCGTTTATAATAAGATGCTACAAAGAATCCCTAGTAAATGCATTTAATGAATAAAAATGATTGTTGTATTCAAAGCTTTTACATTTAATCCTGTCTGCTGTTATTCATGTGTTGACTAGAAATGAATGATTGTGAAAATCTGTTCAAATATAAAAAGAAATGATTTAGAGGCTTAAGAAGGCTTTTTGGTGAATTTAATGCAGATCGTATTAGCCATTAGAAAAGTATTACCATCGTTTTATTGCATATAATCACATAAACCTTGCAATTATTTATTAAAAACATTAAAATGCTTAATGTGGGTTCAGATATCTATTCAGTTATTAATGAAATATGATATATATTGAGTGTATAATGTCACTTTAAAATATTTCCTCTAACTGTGTAAAAACTGTCAAACACAAATATATATATTTTAAATATCGAAAATACCAACTTAGTGTAAGAACATTTGAATATACCTGATAAACCATTTCAACCTGTAATACTAATTGCTTAATTGCATAAACATATTAATAAGATGTTTTCAGTTTTGGCCCCAATGAATGTGTCTATCATGACATCAAATAAAAATGTTTTGACAGACAAAAAAAATGTAATTGTGAGACTTAAAACAAAAAAGGAAAGATTTAAAATAAGCCATTTTACCACAAATCAAAGCTACAGCGGTCATCCTCCTAAAGATGTTACTAAATCTAGCTCAAAACCAGACACACAGTCGTCTAAGTCTTGGAGCAAAGTTACTGAGCCAAATTAGAATGTAAGTACAACATGATATAACTTTAACCTCCGCAGACAAGAAAACAAGAAAACCTGTATGTTTTTTCGCCACAAATCTGGTTAGATGAATTCAAGTTAAATTTGGTAAGTTCACTTTGGTAAATTTGCAACAATGAAAGAGGTGGAAGAAACAAAGGTGGAAGTATGAATGAATGTAATGGAGAGGTAACACATAAATGTTTAAATAATGCATAGTGTAAATTTGCATTTATTTCATGCATCAGCTTAAATAAGCACAATGTTTTATTACTCACAGCATTTTAGTCCATTTTTCATTACATGTTCTGAATGTTTTCTGAACTCTTTGGATATTGAAGATGGGAAGTTATTGCTTTGCTGCAGTGCTTTCTTTTTAGGTTGTTATTTTTACTGCTGTGATCTTTCACTGACTGAGTTTCCTTAAAATTAATACTGTGAAGTGAGGGCTTCATATACTTGATGATATAATGGTAGGATGATAGTTCTAAACGTGTGTGTGTGTACTGTGTGTACTCACAGTCATATTTTTCCATGTGAAGTCTTTATTTCCAAGTTCAACTCAAGTCTCCAATCTTGTACACTTTTCATTGGTGTTCCTTTGAAGTTTTCCTGTTAAAAATAAGAACATATTACTTTGAATTGCAGCATAAAAGCATTAATAGAGCAACCAAATGTTCAGTGTATTAGATTCAAAGTGAATTAACATTACAAATAAAACACACACACACATACACACCATCTCTCCACCTTTTACCCTCTTACATGGAGCAATGCAATGTTTATTTCATTAAGTTCACAGATGAAGTACTTGGTTAAGGGTGCTCACTTCTATTCCATATTATGTTAAACCAGAATCTCGAGAGCCGCAACAATATTTCCAAACAGCCTCGATTACAGCAGCTGTGTGCACGCGTATACATGCATAAGCTCACACGTGAGAAAGAAAATACCTGTGGTGTTCTTTTTCAAAAGTAATTCCTATAGAATGCCCTTTATTTTACATTCTTTTAAGCAATATATCTGAAATATTTATAGATCAATTATTATATCTTAGTTATTCACTTGTCCTTGGCCATGGTCCTTGGTTGTGTTTAGTAAAGTTGTAATAATAATAATAATAATAATAATAATAATAAAAGGTAAATAGTGCTTGCTTCTAGCTAATGTTACTAGCCATCACTAAATATGATTTTAATGGGCAAAGTGATTGTCATGAGTTCATATTATATTATAGCTTATATTATCAAGTTAACTGACTTACTAAAGACTTGCCTGAACTCAGAGTTTCCAGGACAATGGGTATTTTATCTTTCTGGGATTGTGTCCAACTGATTATGTTAAGCAGAATTATTCAGAGGATTATGTTCTCAAACTGGTTCATAAGAAAAACTTTAAATGAAAACCTGCTAGGCTGACTAATATTGCTTTTGTTGGGAACTTTGTGCCATCTCCATACTGAAGCAACTCTGAACTGATGACTCACGCTAGAAAATTTCACAGTGATTTGGTCAAGAAAAGCTCTGACTGCCTGGATTATAAATACCATCTGATGAAACCTCCGTATATTATCATTTATTGTTACATGCAGGAAACAGTTTGATGTAGATTAGGGCGTGTAGCAGTTGTAAAGCGAAAATTATTCCACACAATATGCATTTGATAGGATTAATTAACGTTTTATTTAGGCATTTTTACCCTGTCCTAACTGACTAGGTTAATTTGTTTTACAAAAAAACTTTTTCTTTGTTATAAAAATGCATTTATAAAGCATTATAAAGTATTCATAACATTTGTCATAAGCCTTTGGTAATGATGTTTATAATCACAGTCATAAATTGTTATAATAATTTAACATAAGGCATTATAATATAAACTTATTTAAACGTTTGATTCTTTGGATGTTTATATATTTACTTAAAACTAGATGATTAGATTTTACTTAAAGGCTGTAAAGAGCCTTTATAAGCTTTTATAAGTCAGTATATATACTAGTATGTCTGCAGTCTCTTTCAAAGAGGTAATTAATGACAACACTTTATGCCTGTAAAGAGAGCTTATGAACATCACCCATTAAATTAATTAAATTAAAATGTGTCACATACTGCTTTTTCTTACTTATAGTTTTAATTACTTATATCATTCTGATATTGTAAAAAAAAAAAAAAAACACAGAAGTAACATAAAAAACACATTTTAAACTACACATTTAATTCAAACTTTTTATTTGCATGTGCTTTCCCAGAACACAGAAAGCTAGCTAGTTTATGTAAGCAGTTCTTGTATGATGTCAAGGGGCAAATAAAATGCTGGGAGAAAAGAGACAACTGCTGTATCATCTACACATGAGATAACAGATGCCTGCAATTATCCATTGTCACTGATCAACACTGGAACCAATTCTGTTCTTTTGCTCTCGTGGAGGCAGATTGAACACCTTTCTATTGCTCCATCAAGGAGTGCACACTTCTAATTTTAACTAAATGGAATATGTGGTCCGTGAAATGTGTACTGTGGATATCTGCAACGTTCTGAATGTTTTATGCCTGTTATTACACCCGGCTGCTGAGCAAATCAAATTTCCCTTGTATGTCTGAACTGCAGTGAACCCACCAGAAGAAAAATGCCTTGCAAAAAGTGAAAATGGCCTGAACTGCCTCATGCTAAAAGTAAAATGGATTGACATTTTGAATGTCAGCATCACATTTAGTATTAATTGCAGTTAGCTGAGCAATCTGCCAGAGTTCAACCACATGACACTTGTTCTTCCTAGTAGCTCGTTCACAGCTCAGCAGTCGTTTCCAGATAAATGAAAACAGTCTCCAGTGCCTGTTAATCTTTTTGGCACCTTTGATAAGCAGTATTCCTATCCCTGACATATTAAGGTAGTCATCCCAGGCATCAAACAACTTTTAAAAAACATTTTTATACGTTTTTTATAATTCATTTCTGACAGAAAGAGGGGTCTTCAAACTCATAGTTTAAAGTAAGTAATTGTCCTAAAATGTTATGAAGTAGGACTGTAACTGTAGAATGTATACAACAAGAAAGTTCTTTATTCTTAACTTTAACCCAAATTTCACATTTTTAAATTATAGAAGTAATTATAATCATAGCAGTAAAAATGATTTTATCATTTGCAGTCCAAAAACATGGATTCGGTGTAAATTGGCTGCTCTAACTTGCCCATATAGTGTGGTTTTCTGTTGTGTGAGTGTAAATATGTCGGTTGTGTGTGAGTGTAAATATGTAAGTGTGTGTCCAGCGATAGACTGGTGCCCTGTCTTGTGTGCTTCATCTCATCTACCCAAATGCTTTCCCCTTTTCAGCAAAGAAAATAAATTTATATGTACTAAATGTACATATAAATACAGTGGTACAGCAGTAAAATATTACAAGTGGAACCAGTTTTACAGTCTTAAACCTAAAAAAAATAAATCTTAAGGTATATATTTATTTTAATAACCCTTCAAATATTGAGTGTGTTTTCTACCAAGTGACCAATTAATGGGCATTGTCTGATACTAGTGGTGGCTTAGAAATGTCTTAGTAATGAAGTCTGAAAGGGGGTAATCCCTCAGCTTGCACAAAAACAAGAACTTCAGGTATGCAGAATGCATAAGTTATCTTATGTGGTCCTCCTGTGCAGTTTTGCAAGTTGGTATTTCTTGTGATCTCCGTTTTGCCTGAATGCTGCCGACTAGCTTCAATGCCAATGGGGCAGTAGAGCATGGCCAGCACACACTTTAACTGTTTACTATAATAGGAGGCTTTGCATTGATTTTCATGTGAATAAACAAGGGATATAAAAGACTAGTTTTCAGACACAGGGTTCCTGCTTGGGTTTACTGCTTATTCCCAATTAAGCTTCCAGGATATCCAAGGTAAGATCATTGCAATGATACTGAATTGGACGAAATTACATATCATAAAAGATGATACAAAAATCTCATTGTGTTTTAATGCACAGTGAGATATATAATCAAAATCATATCGCTCCAGGCAGGTCATAGAACAAGAGATACATCTTCGTGTACATATGGCCCCTTTGTACTAAAATTTATTTCATAGAGATACATTTCAATTAAATAGATATGATAACCAAAAATAGAACATGTTAATCATAAACTAAAAATAAAATAAATGGGGCCAGATAACATCCACTTAATCCTATTCCATCCTATCCTCCATATCCTCCGCAGTGTGCTTGTCTTGCGTGGTGTTGCTGTCTGTGGTGCTGAATCAGTGGATAAGGTATAACATATATCACTAAGGTCTTATTGTCTAATTCTTTGTTGACACCTTTGTTTTGTGACCATTTTACTATAAAAACAAGTGTTAAAAGTAGAATTTCTGAAAACATATCACTATGTTTTTATACTTATTCATATATATTCTGTGTCTCTTCATTTCTGTCAGTTACATTGAAAAGAACTTTAAGCGGTAACATTTTAATGTCAACAAATGTATCTAACTAAACATTTTATTATAAACTTTTGTATAATAAATACCAAATTCTTTGAAGGTGTTCACACCGCACTACCAAGGTACTGTTTTATTTCATAAATAAAATAAAATGGGGGCGCAAAATATTAGTATGCTTTCATTCTCATAGATTCAAATAAAAGTCTGTACATTATTTTAACACTTTTTACACCTCCAGTGGTCCTCTGTTCTGCATTTTTAACAGGTTTACTTTTGCAGACTTCGCAGACTCATTTAAGTGTGTAAAAGATGCTAACCTGTTATTGCATCACATGCTTGCTTTTTTATTTGTACTTTTCATTTGTGGTAAGCAATAGCGGGTTTTGTACCTAGCGCTTCACTGATGAGGCTGAAAGGGTGGATGGGCTGCGAGTCGTGTCCTCAGGATTAACAACTTTCAGGAAATCCTAATATGAAATAAAAATGTTTTAAAAATCTGTGAAATTCACAAGTTTTAGACTGACAGTTGACAGGAGACTTTTCTTTTACAGAGTTTCCAGCATAACATTTGAATGACAGCTGTCTTAACTTAGCAACTTAATTCTCTTTATCTTTAATGTACTTAAAAATATATATTGGGATACTTTATTGGGATGTAAATATTGCAGGGGCTTTATATATATATATATATATATATATATATATATATATATATATATATATATATTATCCCAATAAAGTTTTAGGAAAGTTTATGAAGATATTTTAGTCACTAGTAAATAAACAGCTGGAGCTTGGTTATTAAATCAGTTTTTAAATATGTAAGTCTTAAAAGCTATGCTGCCCAACTCTCAAAAACAAGGACAAATTGAGAGGATGCTGTTAAAGTGTGACTGCTGAGTGAACACATGAATGCACCAGTGCACCAATTTAAACCTAGGGGGTTTCATTTATTGATATAGAGTGCAAAAGGTGTGAGCAGGCTGGTAAATAACAGTTTTGAAGTCTTCAGAAGAAAGGTAGAGCAAGTTGTACTTTCATCAAAGATAATATTTTAAAAAAAAAAACATTGATAAAGTGTATTTATTTAACAATTAATTAATTAATTTATTAATTTATGTTTGTGGATGTAACCAGCTCTTGCCAGTTATACAGGAAAACCAGTAAATGTTGCTGTCCATGGAGCTGAATCAGTTGGTACCTTATATATAACTTATTTAAGCTCGCTGTGCTTACCAAATATCAAATGAATTGTTTAACAATACAAATTTTATGAACAGTAAAGTAACCCAAATAAAGTGTTTAATGGTGTTAACCTCACATTAGACTTTTATAATTATGGATTTTCCTTTCAATTTAGTCAGATCTTATTCCCACCCATCAGCATTCTAACATTTGTGTATATGACCACAGCTGTAGTTGTTGTGTGCTTTTTCATATCTGCATCATAAGCAACCAACAGGGGTCTACAGTATTTGTAGAACGTGAAGAAAAGAGCTGCACTTCAAAGTATTTTGTCACCACTCTAACAGGGCACATGCTTTTAATAGCCAATAGAAATTGCTGTATTAGCAGCACATGAGTAGACTAGCATAGGTTCAAACAGACCTTTGATGACTGTGAGCAAAGTGTTCCACTTTAATCATTCAATTTTCAGAATGTGGCTTTAATAAGGATGCTTGAAAATAGGTACTTCATTTCTAAATTCAAAATAAATATTATTCACATACCAAGGGAAGATATTTTATAAAGAAAAAGAAAAAAAATACACCCTATCTAAATATATTACGGACTTGACCTTACTGAGTTTAATTTAAAACACCTGCTGTAGATAAAATGTCTAGTAAAAAGGAGAGAAGAAGGTAGGGGTTGTGACACTCATGAACATCATGTTGTTGTTTTTTTGTTATATAATAACTATACAAAAAAATTTGGCAAAACTTTCTATGAATTCAGTATTCATTCTGCATTATCAAAGCATTCATACAGCTTCATTAAATCTTCAGTGTTTAATGACATTTGTGTTAACACTATGTAAATGCTCAAAATCTATAATTCCTGTTATGCTATAAGGCTTTAAAACACACTGTGATGTAATGCTTTATAATTACCTGTTTATAACCCATTAAAAAGACCAGTGTCATAAAGCTTTTCAACCTAAATTAATGCCTTTTATTTGTGGCATAATTAAAGTAATGACTTTGTAAGTGCTTTAAACTGCTAATTAATTAATTAAGTGTTGCCATTCATCATCTTTAAAAAGTAGATTGCATATACTGTATATTTGTACATACTGACACATAAATGCTCCTAACAGACTTTCATTTTTTAATTCTCAAGAATGACCAAATTAAAAAATCCATGAATTTTATTTAGTATAGTAATTTATAATGAGGGCGGCACGGTGACTTAGTGG
The DNA here is from genome assembly GCA_019802435.1 of Corydoras maculifer. Taxonomy (NCBI): domain Eukaryota; kingdom Metazoa; phylum Chordata; class Actinopteri; order Siluriformes; family Callichthyidae; genus Corydoras; species Corydoras maculifer. The sequence continues at coordinate 241,373 of JAFMOD010001722.1, forward strand.
TTAGCACGTACACCTCTCAGCGCTTGGGATTCCCGGTTCGAATCCCCATCTGGGTGAAGTTTCCATGTTCTCCCTGTGTCCGTGTGGGTTTCCTCCGGGTTCTCCGGTTTCCTCCCACAGTCCAAAAACATGGATCAAGTCAATTGAATTCTCAAAATTGCCCCGTTTAGAGTGAGTCTGTGTGAGTGAGTGAGTGTGTGCCCAGTGATGGATTGGCGCCCTGTCCTGGGTCTATCTGCCCAGCGCCCGAGACGTTCTCCCCTGGATGGGTATGGGGAACCCCACCGTGACCCTAATAGAGGATAAAAGTGGGAGATAATGAATGAATTTATAATTTATGATGTACTTTGGGTATAAAGCCTTATTGCATATTGTTGTAACACTGAGTGTGATTATGAACATGTATATACATTAACAGACTTGAAGACTATGAAGATTTTATAAAGCTTTATGAGCATATTTATAATTAATTATGAATACCAGATTCATGGAACATTTTACCACAAATTCTTGTAGACATAAAAGCAGTAAATGTTTGCAAATTGACAATCTGCCTTCAAAAACAATCCTTAGTGCTTTTAAATACACTGCTGTAACTTTCACACGTGTATTTGTGCTAATACAATTACAAAATTCTTTTTCAAAATTAAGAAATCTCAGTAAGCTTCACAAAAATAATACTTTAGACTGCTGGATGTAGCAGTGACACATAATAGGCCTTAAGCTGTTTTTGCTGAGGATCAAGGTGGCGGCATAGGAGACGAACAAACACTGCTCTGACTTTTAGAGTCTTATTTGAGCTGCGAATCAAATCGGATTTATCATAACTCAGGCCCTCTTAAAGCGTTTTTTTTCCTGCTTAGACAGGATCAAAGCATTGCCAGAAAAAGTAACATCAGTGCCATTTGCTTGTTGACCCTCAGTGTTTGTGCAGCTTGAAACTCATATAAGCTGAGTATATGCCAGGCTAATCTCTGGGATGAAGATGATTATGACGAGAGGCCGGTTGTTCCTTTGATTTGCAAAGTCAAGCAGCAGGACATTACACTCATCACTTACTAAGCTTTGTGTTTGGCTGTGTGATGCAGACTTGTATCATAGCTCACATTACTCACTTGCCCACTCTAAAAACTAAAGCCAGTCTAGCTGGTTACCTATTTAAACGAAGAGACTGGTTTATTGTGAGCAGACGAGTGCTTTCTAGTCTGTCTTATTTCTGTGTGTGTATTAGAGGTGGGGATTTAAGGGGGGTGGGGTCTGCTCACATCACATGCCTCAGCAGTAATCAGCAGTGATTCAAAGTGACATGTGGCACAGAGGGTACATGCCAGCATCATTCATTGACAAGGTGCCATGTTGCTCTCAGCTTCAATATGTTGTTGTGTTTGACTGTTACAGTATTTGTTGGTAACAATTTAACCTGCTGAAAACACTGTGATTAATTCTAACCAAGTCTCTAGTCATGAAAACTTCAATGAAGTGATGATTGTATGCCGGAATGCCACTGCGCCACCCCAGCTTTTATAAGATTTGTCTAAATAAATTTAGAAACTATTACTTAACCATTATATGGCAGAGTGCTTTAGTGGGTAGCACTGACAGCATGGAAGTTACGGGTTTAATTCTCAGGCACTTTGGATATGTTTTGTTCTGTGTAAAGTGTGTATTTGCTTCCCATATTTCCGTATTTGCTCAGGCAGTTCTCTAGTGCCCAAACCTGAGTGCAATGTCTCTGTTGACCAGCATTTGAATGATTGGTGACTAGAGAGGTGTGCTTCTTCCAAGATGTAGGAGGCAACAAGCATCTTACTGAATGGAGTTTAGTGAGAATTCCATTTCACATAAATCCATAGTATGATCTGCCGAGAACTGTGAAACTGTGTATCCATTCAGAGGAACAGTAGTCCTCTGAGAGTCACAACTTTGTAGAGGGCTGACTGATGTGGTTAGCTACACAAACTGGAGAGTGTGCAGTCCTGATCTGCATTGTGCACCTGGTGCCTTCATTTAAAGCACTACACACACACACACACACACAGTAGCTGGATAAACTCTAAAAGGCAGCCATGGTTCGAATCCACACATAATCTTCATGTCAATAGTTAAGGCACTATTATTACACACTGTTCATAAAGTTAACTCTTTATTGTTTTATTGCCCTTCGTTACCATTCTAATAGGAACAAGCTGGCGATTCTACAAAAAAAATTAACAAATATTCAAATGTACAAATAAAAAACAATAATCTATTTCATTTTATCAATATAATAATTTAATAATTCAAAGAGTAAAACACATATCTTTGATTTTTTATCTTCCGCTTTATCCTCTATTAGGGTCGCGGTGGGGTTCCCCATGCCCATCCAGGGGAGAACGTTTCAGGCGCTGGGCAGATACACCCAGGACAGGGCGCCAAACTATCACTGGGAACACACTCACACACATATACACACACACACACACACACACTCTATAGGGGGCAATTTGGAGAACTCAATTGACTTGATCCATGTTTTTGGACTGTGGGAGGAAACCGGAGAACCCGGAGGAAACCCATGCGGACACGGGGAGAACATGGAAACTCCACCCAGATGGGGATTCGAACCGGGAATCCCTAGCGCTGAGAGGAGAACATGCTAAACCACTAAGCCACCGTTTCCACTAAGCCCGAATTCCAAAAATATATGTATTTAAATATGTGTATTTATTATTATTTTTTTTTATTTAAATAAATGGACCTATCACCTTACAGCGGACTGTTTCTTGAAAGTTTTTTGACTTGATTTCTGTTAAAAGGCAAAGTGAAGCGGCAGTGTTTGGAGAGCTCTGACTAGCTGTCACTCACTGAAAGTTCTGCTGTCAGTCAAGTGCAAGCTGAACAAGGCCAAGCAGGGGTAAGCCAAGCTGCATCCAAATATCCCAATAATAACAAGCATTATGGCTATCGTCTAAATTGATTCTTTTTACTTCATGTCTTTTTTGCATCAATTTGGCTATTTCTTAAGGATTTGACAAATGATGGGTATCTGCAAGTGTCTCTAGGGCAATACAAAAGATTCCATCTCATGGAACAGTATGTAATGTCCTTAAATTAATTACTTGCTGACTTTTTCAAATTGATGTTTTCCTATTAAAAATGTCTTCAGGCAAAATGAATACTGTCTGAACTGTTTTAAATTATCAGTGTAATTGAAAGTCTATTGCTGGGGGCTCATATAGGTGTGATGAAGGGCTGTCTGTTTCTGTTAAGACTTTTATTTCTGAAACTGAACACCCAAAGAACTATATGCAGAATGATGAATCAGATATGCATATAGAAAGGCTAAATAAAATCCTACCATAAAGAACCTAAATGACAATAAACACATTTTTTAATTCAACAGTTAACCAAACACCTAATTTTACACAAATATAGATAGACTGTGCAGATAAAAATAGTAAGTGAGAACTGAGACACCTGAAATATCTGCAAAGGGTAGTGACTGAATCCCTCTGGTGTGAATCGTAAACTGATGAGGCTTTATTTCATTGCTAACTGGGCCAGAGAGCTGACTTCATCTCAGTAGGGAGTTTCTACTCGGCTAATGGAGTCAATGGCTATTGACAGAAATAGCTGACAGCAGTGATGCACACAGCAAGAAGGTGCTCCATGCTGCAAAATCCCATTGACATGGCCAGTGCTGATCAGTGCATAAGGCTTAAATGCTACATTACCACATCTTTGCATGTTTAGTCATATAATTGAATATGAGTTTTGCTTAATATATACATTAAGCACAACTCATATATATATATATATAACTACATAACTTCCTTTCTCTCAGTGAGCACAGAGATAGCTTTCAGCAATACATGGTGCATCTTTTAGGTTCATTTTTAGAGGTAAATTTATGGAATCAACAAAAAGAAATTACAATACAATTAATTTGATTACATTTAATGTTGATATTAATTTGCAATTGTAAATTAAATTAGATTAAATGAATGTATACATGCACATGTATAAAAAACATTTTGACACTGTGTCATTCTGTCTGTCAGGCATATGTAACTACCTGAGGGGTCATCAAGGCACAGTGTGCAGTGTGACGGCGAACAGATGCTAAAAAAATACACTAGAGAATTCACTACAAAGTAAACCCATTTAATAAAATAACACAGAGGACTAAAACAAGAAAGAAGCAAACAATCAGAAAACTAAAGAAGGTGAAAAAGATCAACACCACTGAATAACAAAATAAATATTAATAAATTGCAATAAACATAATGAGGATGATTACAAAAAGCAAAACCGACTAAAATGAGGAGGAAGAAGGCAGAGGAGTGTACCAAAGACTAAACAAAATGCACCCCAGAGTGTAATAGAAAACAGAAGGCTTATTAACAGAAATCAAACCAGTTGGATAAAATAACAAGGGCACAATGACACAAAGATGAAATTAACTAAAGATGTCAAAAAAAAAAGAGACAGAGCAGGCTCTCTGACACAAAGTAGTAATTAATGTGTGGCACATAAAAGAGTGACATAAGTATGTGACATAAGACATGTTTTTAAAATAATAAATGAATTAATAAATACTGTATATAGCTGTCATATTATACTTTAGCCGTCAGATTATACGTTTTCGTGCAACTGTAACCGCATAATTTCAAAAATATATATGACTTCCTCCAATCATCTGCATTCCATGATTGCTGTTCTTTAGACCACTGCAACATTGTTATCTTATGTTCAGATGTAGCTGCACTATCAATGTGTTCAGGCTCAAAAGGCCTGGCCTATATCTCAATGCAGAAATGTACAAAGACACTTATAGGAACCCCTTATGAAATATTTTCATTAATTAACTAAAAATTCTACACATTTTATTATCACTCGGTCTCAGTAGTCAGTAGAAGAAACTATGTGGTACACTGATGATCCTTAGGATCTAGTATCTTATATTTTGTACAAAATCTAACAGTATCTTAGAAAGCTGCTCAATACAATGATGCAGTCCTGTTAGGAATTTAGCCTTAAGGTTATCGACACAATCCCTTGTTTCGCAGAAACTCTAGAGGATTCTGGCTGAATCTGTATATCTCAGTCAAGAGCAGCCTCCTCAGTGATTTAGACTGTGAGTGTGCATCCCCAGGCCCTAGCCATCTTTAGCATGCAGACTTGATTATCTGTTGCAGTGTGAAATGGACTCATTCAAACAGCCCCCCTCCTCCCACCCTGTAAGAGTCACTTAGACATCACAATCCTTGGAAAATCAAATTATAGAACCATTAATTTGTCTAGGTAATCCAGGCTGTCAGCTGAATTGGAGAAGCAATCTCTGAAGACCGCGTTCATCAAGTGCGTGATGCCAGTAGAAGTGAAGCATTATCTAATTAGCATGAGCAAAGAGAAGCTGGGAGTTGCATATGAATGTTATCACTCTCCAACATCCAAACTAAGGAGAAATAGCAAGTCTTTCATTTTACACAGTTCATAAAATAATTTTTGAAATTCTTTGAAAGCTTTCATGTGGAGATTTGTTTCTTTGAGTAAAAAAGACATTCATCAAACAGACCAAGCTGATCTTTTACTCAAATGAATTGTAATTTATGTGATGAACTACACATTTTGCCTATAGAATTAACAAAATCCTTTTGAAATGCTTTCACACCTTAACACACACACACACACACACTTATATTTTAAGCAGGACCATATAGAAAAAAACATCAATCAGTATTGCAAAGTAAATCTTAACAGGATAAGATATGACCCTGAATCAAAGTAGAGAGAACTTCAATCAGAATGGTGTCATTTTGCAGTAATAACCAAATGCTGTAAATGGTTCTACTTTATATAAAAGTTCTATTTCAAAATCAATAGTTTATTGCAAAAAAAATGTATCTAAAATTACTTTATTGATTTTAAAGAGATTTTGTGGTTATAAGTATAGAATTTATAACAATAGTCTATTGTACATAATAATATAGAGAAATAACATTCCACAAATGTAATGTTCAAATAATTACATATTACTGTATAAACACTTTATTGGATTCCAAAACCAGATTGACTTTCCCGTACAAGCTGAACATCCTGAAATACTTTGGTATGGAGCAAAATGTTAGTTTATGATTTTTGCACATTTAGTACTAAAAGCAAAATATAACTATTAAACTATTAAAACTATTAAATTAGCACAATACTGTTGTACATTCCTCTGACTAATTACTAGTCACTTTTCTATTTATTTGCAGCAATCAATCTTTTTGAATTTGTTGGTCTGATATTCTCAATTCTTAAAGGAAATCTTTAAGGTTTTGTTTAACCTTGCCCCATTTTCCCATCTATTTTGGGTCCAAATTTTTACTAGGGGCAATTCTAATCAACAATAATCCAGTTTCGAGTTAGAACCCAATAGCCAGAAATCAAAAACTGGCTGTGCAGCGTAAGCACGTGGGCAGATTTGTTAATATACTGGTGCAGAGTTTCAGACAAGAGAAAGATGCAGAAACAATTATTCTATAAATATTCTTTGTAGTAAATTAAGTAAATATGCACAAGTTTTGTCTATAAATATTTTTTCCATTTTAGAACTTTCTGAAATTGGATGAGGCAATTATTTGAGAATGTGTATCCCATATGATGATTGAACTGTAGAGCCCCTGTCTAAATTATATTTTATTTTTAAGTTAAAATATTTAAAATAATTTGGATATTGAATATTTTTGTTTCTAGTAAAACTTTGATCATAAGAGGTTTTTCTGTTTTATGTCTTTTGAAAGTCAGAAATGAAAAAGAAAGCCTGTGAACATACAGAAGGCTGATATAGGTGTGTTCCTTTTAGCAGTCCTTATCATCAATCAGCTAAGTGAGCCCTGGTCTGCATCGGCATCCCATCACACTTTGGGGATCACAAGAGTGCAAAAGGTGCAATTAGCCATTCCCTGGAGCATGGAGAGACTGACAGCCAATTGGCTACCAGCACCACACACGTCTTTCCAATCAACACTCGCAAGCTTTAATTTGCCACGATCGGCCTTTTCCTAGGGAAGCTAGTAGTGGTTTGATGGATCGCTTTTTGATCGAAACATTTACAATTGAGCCATGAATGTATATGTATGTATATGTATGTGGCAGATAATGAATGAATGAATGAATGAATATTTGACTATTTTAATAGTCAAATATTCATTCATTCATTATCTTCCGCTTTATCCTCTATTAGGGTTGCGGTGGGTTCCCCATGCCCATCCAGGGGAGAACGTTTCAGGCGCTGGGCAGATAGACCCAGGACAGGGGGGCAATCTATTGCTGGGCACACACACACACTCACACAGACACGCACGCATACACACTTTATATGGGGCATTTTGGGGAACTCAATTGACTTGATCCATGTTTTTGGACTGTGGAAGGAAACCGGAGAACCCGGAGGAAACCCACGCAGACACAGGGAGAACATGGGGATTCAAACCAGGAATCCCAAGCGCTGAGAGGTGAACATGCTAACCTCTAAGCCACCGTGCTGCCAAAATAGTCAAATAGTTGTTTCAAAAATTCCTGCCAAAGCATACAATTAGTTTGGATTTTGGTTAAAGATCACTAAAATAGAATAGAATAGAATGCATTAAATAACTATACAGCCTGCAGGTCATGTCAGGATGTCAGGGTTTAACAGAAATCTTTTATTGTTTAACAGGAATAACATTAGGATTGATAATAAAGGAGCTCATATCAGTTTTAAGCTTTCATTAATTTTGAGTGAAGGTAGGCTGTAAGTCTATTCAGGAGAGTGAAATCAATTTGGAGGTCTAGTGACACCTTTATAATCCATTTCCACACATCTGCGGCAGTTAAAGAAGATGGAATTTTATGTGGTAAAGTCACAATAATTTCAATAGAATTGCTATCATTTTTTAAGGATTCCTGTCAGATGTCATTGACTGCAGTTTAAATGTGAATGCATGTTTCTTTTTATATTTTTCAAATAACCAAAACTTAACTAAAGAAATTTGATTTAATCCATCATCTAGGCTGAATGCTATTTGCTTGCATCTACAAGGTGAAGCAATTCGGCAGATGTGGTAAACAAAGTGAGTGATCTGCACTGCTGTATCTGATTCACAAAATCATTGGTAAAAAGATGATATTGGACATTTCTGTAAAAAAAAAAAAATTAAAAGCATTTATTCATCACAGTTTAACACAATTAAATTCAGTGATATAAATCTTTTAAGATAGAAAGCATTAGTAATTCTAATTTAATGCAAATGAAAGTGTGCCTGTTGCATTACAGAGTCAATGGCAAGACAATGCTCAAATAAGTAGTTCGTTTTGCACGTCTTCCACACTAATCTTGATTTTTGTTGGTATCCTCGTCACTGGTAACCTCCTGTACCACCTGTAGTGCATTAATGTTGCACAAGTACTCAACCTCCTTCAGGATGGCACATCCATAAATGCCCTCACAAGGTTTGCAAGCCCTCATATGGTCTGTAAATTTCAAATTATATACATAAGATATACCCTCACCTTTGTACAGGACAAATTTTATATTATTTATCCTCCCAATATGCTATTTTCCTCATTGTCATCTGACAATCAACATTTCTAAAAACGTGTCACATTTTTTCGGTAAAGAATATGACAAAATGAAAAACTGATTGTGTTATACAGCTTAACAAATAAACTTAGCTTTCAGTTTCAAATAGTTGAATTATTCATATTGAATAAAAGTATTTGTAGACGTGCTATTCTGAAGCTGCTGTCAGACTTGTGAAGTTGAGTTGAAAATTTGATTAATTTCTACTAAAATTCAGTTTGAAAATGTATTCAAAGATAGCATAATCAATTCTGGGGTGTAGTAAAAAGTGACACCACAGTTATCCATTTTCACACCCATAGTTAAGTAAGATTGAATTTTGTCTGGAGCTGCCTAATAATCTGAATAAGATTGGTACAATTTAAGATGGGGTTCCAATATATTTCACGGTCAGAAGTATGAAAAAACAAGTCTATTTGTCACAGAATAAAGAGGACTACTGGTATCGCTAATATGAGAGAAGTACTTTTAGATTCAGATCTAATCAATATATCCTCAATTTTTTTCCAGGGATTCTGTATCAACCCTGCACACGCTTTGTAAGCTGCTTTGGATAAAAGTATCTGCTAATTGATCAAATGTAATGGTATAAATTAAGTATCTATTTATTTATTAAGTATACTATTTTTTAACTTATCTAAGTAAATGCTGTAACAATTTCTATGAATCTGGTATTTTGAATGGATTATAAATACATTAATAAAGCTTTTTAAATTAATCAAAACACTAGGATGTTTATAATCACACTAATAAAGTCTTCTAACCATTTGACATAAGGTATTATGACAAAAATTGACATAATGCATTATAATAGAAACTCTTAAAAACTTTTGATTCTTTGGATTTTTAAACATTCTTACTTAATACAAAAATAATTTTTCTTTTCCTAAAGTCTGGAAAGAGGATTTAGAAACTCAAGTTGGTATGTAGTAATATTTATATATTCTCCTTCAGAGTTAATGTATGAAAATGCTTTACTTAATACATGAAAAGAGAGCTTATAAGCTTTCATAAAATGTTACGAGCACTTTAAAGTCCTCAAGGGGATGGACTGGGATGGACTGTCATAAAGATTAAAAATCTTTGACACTTTTATAATTGTCTCCATAATGCATTATGACTACTCGATTCATAGAGTGTAGAGTGGGTTGCTTTAAAGAAAAAGGTAAAAGTAATTTTAAAAGAATATTTAACAGTGCTTTGCAAATGGTAGTTCATTGTCTGCTTGGACGAACTTAATTTTGGGCCAAAGATCCTCAAAATTATTTTCCCAAAATGCTTTAAAAGTTTTGAGTCTGTTATTGCAGAGCTTATTTGTAGGCAAAGCACTAGATGTAAATTCATCACTTGGGCTTAAACAGTGTTCAGAATATATAATAGTTAAAAGCAATTTTGTTTACGAGGGGCCTGAATCTTATCATGGCTGTTTCAGAAGCTACAGAGGACATGATTAGCATACTTATGTAGTATATACTTATTAGCATACTTATGTGGCTCCAAAAGTAAGTAAGTGTCAAAGAACTTTTGGGGAATACTAAATCAATGTTATTCTGGTAACAGACTATAAATGGTCAGAATGTTTCTCCTGAAGGTTTGTAATATATTCAGTTTATCAAGAAATTTTCAATTAGTTTACATATTAAGTTAAGAAGTAGACACTTCTAAGCAAATTATATCATGTTCTGAAGTAGAGTGGTATTAACATTTCTCTGGAACATTTTCTTGTGATGATGCCACACAGAATATAATAAAAGATTAAATAAATTAAACATGCTATTGACTTATGGGCTGAATTTAGCATTTTAATTTTCTTTACTGCCTTTACTTTGGATACATCAATAACATGGTGCAATTTATCATATGATGCTCATCTGAAGATTTATTTAACTTTCATTTTAAAAGTATTATTTAAATTTAATGTAAGAGCTTTATTTAACACATTCTAACATGTGATACCACAGATGGTATATTTTGACTTTCCCACACCTATACATGTGTGGTGGCAAGCAGAATGAGGTCATTAGTTTGTTTGTCCAAAGCAAATTTATTTAACATGTGCCCCCTTAGCTGCTTCCCCTACTTTTTGCGAACTTATTTTTCTGACTGGGTGAGCAGAGAATGTGGTACTGCCGAAGCTGGAGTATGTCTGTGACAGACGTCTGTTTCAAACTGTAATTCTTCTTTTGTGTTTTTTTGTGTGTTAGTTGGTTGGGTCTGCCATGCCCATATTTACCAGCATGCCATGCATCATGACAAAAACAAAAATACATTAAAAACAGCAAGTCTGACCTTCACAGGTTGTGTTTGTAAAATATAAAATGGCATGGAGGACCTCAGTAAAGAAGATGTTGATGCTCATCAGTTTGGAAAATGTCCAATACCATCTCTACAACTTTAATTACAAAAATGAAGGGGTGCCTGTATGCGTGATCTATTTACAGGTTCAGTAGATTTACTTTTAACACATACTATGTTTTATGTGCCATTAAAAATATAATAAACACTGGGTTATCAGTGGTGCTTTTGTAACAAGTAAAGGTCTTACCAGAATCAATAGGTTAAAAAGGAAAAGCAAAGCTGATTTGCAATTGAAGGTAATTTCTCCAAGCATTAATTCCTACTGGAAAAAAGTCTCCTGCTTACTAGGTCACTGCAAATACATTTTCCTGACATTTTCCTAGGTTAATGCATATCACATAAGAAGAAACTAAAAAAAATAAATAAAAAATAAAATAACTGCACAAAAATTTAACTTTTAATAGAATTTTTCAATGTACTAAATTTGACAGATAATGACAACCAACATTAGAACAGAAAATGAAAAAAAAGTGTATAAAATATATTGTGACAAAGTCCTTATATGAGGTCCTTATTCTCTTTTCTCTCTAACTTGGTTGAATGGCTGCAGCACTGGCAGAGTTTCACTCTCATTCATGTTTAAGTACTCAATATACTTTCAGCAGTTATTTAGGAACGACAAAGAACCCATCAAAAACTCATAACAGTCCACTTCATGCACATCACTGAATCAGTTTAGTAAATCAGCCAGTAGATCCAGTGGTATTGCTTTGAAATAGTATTAGTGCCCAAGTAGAATTTAATTAGAACTAAGAGCCTTTACTATTGCTCAGGACTACAAGACTGTAAAAACACATTTACACAGAAGCATTTTTGCCTTTAACATTACCCTTAGTAACATAGTAAATTAGGTTTGAAAAGATATATAGACACTCTACCCGTCAAAAGTAAAAGTAAAATAAAACATAGTACATATGAGCAATTTGAGTTTGAAAACAAATAATGGACTCTACAGACCAAACTGTGTTGTAAACGTTTGACTTTTGACAGGATCCACATTTGGCAGATATGACAGATGAACACACTCACAGCATTAATTTTACAATAGAAATCAAATACACTTCAAAATGTTCTGCAAAACAACAAATCAATCAACCAATCAATTTCTTCATCTTGCAATCTATCTATCAGTACTGAAAATTATTTCTAATGAGGCTTCTAACATGAAATGCTGAAATGTTCACCCTCAGCATCCTGGTAGATGGCAGCAACTTCTTATCACAAATGTCTCGCTACAGTTCTCCATTTACCCTTTCTCCAATTATATGAAGTCTGACAGTACCACATGCTGTTTTTGGTGTGGTGTGCTGAGCCATTTCTCTTCAAACCTTAGTGTGACATCCAATGTCCTCATTTGTTCAGACTATAGTTTCACAATATTTTACCAAATGTTCAACAAACTTCAAAAGTGTTTGACTAATCGTTTTTTCAGCAATCGAGTCTTGTGCAGTGAGCATGCATTACCTATTGCAGTCTTTGGAACCAATTCAGGGTACCTGCTTAGTCCTTTTTTTTTACATCTATATGGCTCTTGGACACATATCTCCTACTATTTCTTGCTCTTAAGATATCTCTTATCTTGCTAAAAAGATTCTACAACTGTTAGGGAACACATGTTGTTGATTGGTGGATTTTGCCTCATTCTGAGTGAGCAATAATAAATAATTGTCGTTATGACCACAGTCTGTAAATCCCATCCTATTAATGCCTAAAATACTTTATTAAGTCTTATGACTGCACTTATAATAAAAAACAGCTACTCTTATTTTTGAGACTGTTTAATAGTTTGTGGTTGCCATTATTGGATTCTCCTTTTTATGATGCACCAAACATTTTTATGAGCAGACAGATCTGGATTGCGGGTGGGTCAGTTAAACAAAATGTCTTCAAATGTTTGCCTCTATTTTATGTATAAATATATACAATATTAAGTATGGTTATGGAAAAGAAGTTAATAAAGAGACAATCTTTTTTCCGTGTAGTATGTTAAGATACTAAATAAACTTTCATATGGTTATCAGTGTTGCTGAACAACTGAATACATTTCTGCAGTCATTTATCATTTAAACTACAAATACCGTTAATGAAAAGATATTTTTCATCTTATAAAATGTCCCAGCAATAGAAATATGGATAACCCATTGGAAGAGGAAAAGCAATACCCTAAATAAAACATAAGAGAAATCGCTGACACGTTGATGTACTATACACACAGTTGTCAGGAAATTGTATACAGTGCACTCACTTTGAAATGTACCAGGGGGACCTCAGAATAGTACTACCTAACTGACATGGCATCCTCTTTCTCAGTCTGATGATTTAACCCAATGTCTGACAGTTTCCTCTGCTTTTAATACCCTTTGTTTAAATTTTTAATAATAAGCAATACAATGAATTTTAATATATCTATGAATATAAAAAAGGATTTTTACTGCAACAAAGCAAAATATAAAAAAGCAATTGCTGTGAAAAAAAACTCTGTTTACTTCTAAAGCACCAGCTTATCAATTTTGATTACACATGAATAATACATCACTATAAATGTTTTGAAGATTACATCTCTTACTGAACGCTCTGATAAAGCCCACACAGTCAAGCTTCAAGAACCTACATTCCACTGACAAACATGTTGAATACTGTGATCTGCTAGTTGACAGAGCATCATCGCTTCTTATTTTGCTGTATTTCTCAGCAAAATGTTCAAACAGTGAACCATTGAGTCATCAGCTAACCACTGAATTACATGATGTATACTTATTTAAGTCCCACCTGGCCTACAGGATATTATGAATGTGCATCAAGTGACAACTGGTGATCCTCGAGGATCTATGCTGTGCGGCTTAGTCAGTGCACACAGTGCCACTAGGAACTATTATCCCCTCTCACGGCGTCTGTTATTAATGCAATCTTGATACTCACCTCCATCTGTTCTTTAGCCTGCCTACCAGATATGTTACTTTAGATTAAGAATCATCCTGCAGTCTGCATGCCTGCAGGCTCAGAACGCATGTTAACACCATCACAGCTACGCCTGTTACTGCTACCATAAAACAATTAACCATATTATATATACACATATACATACAAGGCTACGATATAATCCAAGCAACTAATGGGCCTTGGCTTGAACATTTAACCTTCTATTTAATAGTCGAATGTCCACAATTATATTAACCCAATCTATTAAAATAGGTCTTATATCCTTTTTATCTTAATAGTTGAAAGACAATTATTAAAGTCTGCTGGTCAAATAAAATATGTCATTATTAATGCTAAGCACTTTAGCCTACAAACATTAAAATCATTGAAATACAAGCACTGGTCATCTGATAAGTGCTTACCCGAATCAGCTGTCTGTGTGTGTTTATAGGGTAGCCAAGTAGAGAGATCAATATAAAGGATAATGGAATAACACTTTTTGAAAAGCAGTGTTAGTAGCAATGAAACCTTTTAAAAGCCCACTGAGGTGAACCTACTTCAGACGAGTTTACAGAGAAGCTTTTGTCTTAATAAGTTCATTCATCATTTTCTCCATTAGCTTTTACTGAGCTGGTACCATACAACATTAGTTTAACATTACTGTATTCAGTTTGATTTATCTGCATTTAAACAGATATTTTTCAATGGATTTTTTTCGTGATAGGGGCAGTTTGATTGGCATGCTGTAACAACGCCATTAACACGGTGGCTTAGTGCGTGTGCCTCTCAGCGCTGGTGATCCTGGTTTGAATCCCAATCTGGGTGGAGTTTCCATGTTCCTTCTTTGTCCATGTGGGTTTCCTCCACGTTCTCACAGTCCAAAAAAATTTAAGGTAAAGTCAATGCTCTAAATTGCCCCATATAAAGTGTGTTTGTGTGTGTCTGTGTAAGTAAGTGTGCCCAGCAACAGAGTGTATCTGCCCATCGCCCAAAATGTTCTCCCCCCTGGATGGGCATGGGGAACCCTCCAACATGTAGAGGATAAAGCAGAAGATAATGAATAAATGAAAGATGTAATACATTAAGTTGTACATAAAATAATGACATAACTTTCATCTGCAGCACAACAACTACGGTTAGAAAACTGAATAATGACATGCAAATAATTATCACAATTATTACAATAATTACATGTTGAAGAAGCTTTGCTTTGTCATTTGGCTGTTCTTCTACTTGTCCTATTAACATTTTTTCAATTTGACATGCTTTATTACTCTTACATTCATTGGTTCCATTTTCACTGTAATAACTCACTGTAAGCTGTATGTAAGCTATGTATCAGGTTTGATACTAGAGAGAAGGAACATTTCAAGAATATATATTACATTATGTTGCAAGTATTATATTTCCAGTTTCAGTTAGGATACACATGAGGCCCTGTCCATTACCTTCTCTCTATTACCTACCGTCCATTCTATGCATCCAGAACTATGAAAAGTCTTCTCGGGGGTCATGCAGAAATCTTTCTTAATTATTGTTTTACTGAAATAAACTCACAACACCTCCAGAAAGCTCAGCAGTAAGGTCTGGCACTTCCTTAATAAACCATCAACCCACCTACCCTGACAAAAATAGCTGTACGTTCACATAGCACTCCCCAGTGAGGACTCAGTGCACACTCAGAGTGGTTCAATCAGGAATCTACCACAACCACCCCCCCCCCCCAAAAAAAAAAAAAAAAAAATTTGAAACATAATCCAAATAATGTGAAAAAATGCAATTACTTTTTAATTTTTGTGCAAAGCAGCTCAAGCATACACAGTAGAGTCAGGGAAACGCCGGGTTATTGATAAACCAAAATGGCCAGAGGATCTCCAGACCATCAACAAATGTGTAGGTAAATGACTGAAATGTTTCAAAACTATGTATCACAAAGAAAAATTGAAAGGAATTTTATACTTTTCCCTCTACAATGTAAAATAACAAACAATTGAAGCAGTCAGAAGGAATTTCAGGGCATAAAAGCCAAGTACGTAGGTTTTAAATTAACGCCTGTGATCTCTGATCCCTTAGATGGCACTGCATTAAAAACCACCATTCAAAAATATCTAACATAACCACACGGGCAAGAGAAATGTATATTATGGTCAGAGAAATCAGTATTCATGTTATTTTCTTTTTGCTATAGGGCTGTTTCATTGCCCTTGGCAAAGGTAATTGAAACTTCTGTGATTGCGGTATTAATAAAGAATAGTGTAATAACAGCGATGGATTGGCGCCCTGTCCTGGGTCTATCTGCCAAAAACGTTCTCCCCTGGATGGGCAATGGGAACCCCACCGCGACCCCACTAGAAGATCAAGTGGAAGATAATGAATGAATGAAAATGCAAAAAACTAATTCTATACATGTTACAAAGACTTGGCTGCAGAGTCCTGTACTGTTGGACATCCTAAGTCATGTTTGCAAAAAAACATATTTTAGGTTCAAGATCTCTGAAATAAAATTAAAGTATATGTAAATAAAATACATGCAAGTTTACATTTGTTTTATGGTTTCACAGATTCATACAACCTTTAATTCTGCTCTCCATTGCAATCTGGTAACTCTGTTCATTAAACTAGCGTGATTGGTTAAATGATACAACAAAATTAAGACTTTTTAGCCACCCATTGGTTTTCTGAAAGAGAATTTTGATATAACCATGACCCAATGTTTAAAGATTAATATTAATATATGAATATATATATAATTAAAGATTTATATTTTTAATGTTAGCAAATATAAAGACAAGAAATAACTGAAACTTTATATATTAAGTGAAAAAGAAAAAAACATTTATTACAGATACTGGCTAGAGACAGCACTCTGTCAGAGAGAAGATTATGAAATAAGAATAAGAAAGTGAGCTGTGTAATACCAATGACCCCTCATCCAACCATCTACCCGTTAAGAAACTTCCTTTATATGATGCTACCTCACACCTCCTGAACAATTTTTAGACTTTCTACACCTTCTATAGGTTCAACCCATGTCATCAGCCCATTGCAGGGCAAACAGGAACACACATTAAATCACACATTCACACTTGCGGCAATATTTCATTTGCCAGTTCATGTACCATGTTTTTAGGGTGTGAACGGAATCCAGTGGTCTCTGAGAAAACCCATGCAGATATAAAGAGAGCATGCAAACTTATCTTTGCGCGTTTCAGGAATAATTATTTATACAGAATGCTTGGAAACCAGCGTTTTAATGCAATTTTATTTTCAGAGGCATAAATGCTTTTGTTACTACAAAGCTGTTATCTGAAGCAGTAATGAGTTTCTGGACAGATTTACTTTTTGCAAGTCTGTGGTATCAGAGGCCACATAAATGCAAATATTCATGCTCATTAGAGAAGAGCTTTATGACAGCCACTAGATAATCCTAATATAAACAGCAAGGGCACTGTAAATGGTAATGCCATGCGGTGCAATATACCACAGCACTGTAGATATTAATCATGGCTTTCTGGCTCACCACTAACTCTTTGACTTCGTTTGGTGTTCCCATGGTTCATTAGTAACTAAGGTATATAAATAACCTGATGCTTATGATCTGAATATGTGGGTAATTTTTAAGTGAATAATATCATCAAATAAGTAAGTATAAATGTAGAGGACAGAAAACGGTGGCAATGAAATCTTTTCAATTTAATATTTTAAAACAACTGGCTTGGAAAATAACATAAGAAAAAATATTTCCAATAAAATAAAATAATTATTTATTTATAACAAAATACCAAATGACGAATATTAAAATCAAATGTTAAACAAAAATAAACAAAATACATATCATTATCGGATGTATATTTTTAACTTGCAACTATTATAACTAGGCCCCGCGAGTTTTAGCCATTTCCAAACGACGGTGAGCTTAAAGAGCACCGAAAAAAGGATGTTTACTGCTCCAGTCCTATGCTGCACTAACCATGCCAAAACATTGGTGTGGAGGGTGTCATGTTCATATTTTTGCCACTTGTGTCTGTGGAGAGCACATGCCTTTCCTTTTAGCTGTTGCAGCGAGAGTCATTATGCTCTGCTCATACAGAGAATTGGTACGAAAGAAGAGCCGTGCACAGCGACCATGCGTACAGAAGTATTCTGGCAAATGCAGAAGCACTTCTCTGAACTGATGCAATCACTAAAACCAAAGCCTAATTGTTTTTTTTTTAATGGCTCAATTCTGGGAGCATGAATGGCTTTACAAGCATCTGCAGGTGCATCTAAGACAGCTCTAGCCATGAATGCAATGTTACATCATGTTTATGTTTTCCCCTCAAAGTCTGTCTTGTCCGGAGTCCATCCTCATCATGTGTGCTAGGCGAAAAGTCATTATTTTTATGTGTTGTCCATAAACATCACCATAATCATCATCTTCATCCTCTGTGCTGTCAGGATTCACACAGAGCAGGTATTATTTGGATGCTGCATCATTTTTAGCACTCCAGAAAATGTGAGGTGATGGTGTTGTTACGGTACATGTGGATCACAATGACGTTGCTGTGACTATATCCATTCACTCCACTAAGCACAGCCACTATACTAATGCATTTTAAAGATATCGGGTACAGGACCTCATACTGCACAATTATATTAGTCTTTCTTCAGGTCATCAGAAGTGGTTAAAAGATGTTGTGCATAGGTTTCTCTTGGTTGGATATGTTTAAATAGTGGACAATTCTTAGCCCAGGAGTGATGTTATTCTTCAATGTCACTGCTGAGAATGATTCATCTTTTAAATAAAAATAGATGAACTGTCTGTAATTGTACATTGTATTTTGAGCTGATAAAATGAATTACTGTAACATTAGTGTAAAAACAGAGAGGTGACTAATGTTGTAGCTGATTGGTGTAAACATAACAGACCAACCATTACAGACTTAAAACATTCACAGAAATATAGAATTTATTTAGTAATATCTTGTAGTTCATTTTCCATTAAAACTCAAAATGGATTTTCTAGGGTTTTCAAAGAGGCCAGAAATGTTGGAATCAGGAACGATTCCCTGAACATGCAATGCACACATTGATTTTACACACCTGGACACATGGATAGAGGATTGGTAAGGGTTCCCTTAACAATTTACATCCATGTACTCACTCTCTCTGCTTTCAGTTATTCAGGCTACAGACCAATGTTGTTCATGCACACAAAATGTATTTGCACAACCCCTCCATCCATTATCTTCTGCTTTATCCTCTATTAGGGTCGCGGGGGGGTTCCTCATGCCCATCCAGGGGAGAACGTTTCGAGCACTGGGCAGATACACCCAGGACGCCAATCTATCGCTGGGCACACACTCACTTACACAGACACTCTATATGGGGCAATTTGTAGAATTTATTTTACCTTGATCCATGTTTTTGGACTGTGGGAGGAAACCGGAGAATCCGGAGGAAACCCAAGCGGAAACGGGGAGAACATGGAAACTCCACCCAGATAAGGATTCGAACGGGGAATCCCTAGTGCTGAGAGGAGAACATGCTAAACCTCTAAGACGCTGCATTTGCACAACCAGTAAACAGAATTGTTAAAACATTAAATTGAAGTAAAGATGATAAGCAGCTGCTTCTTTACATTTTCTGAAAAGAATGACACATCTGAGATGTCTTGTGAAGAAATGTGGTCAGTAACCTTCAGTGGCATCACAGCAATCTCAGCATGTGGGAGTTTCACAGCATGGATTTGTCAATACAATTATAACATTTATTCATGTCAACATGAAGCAGAATTTAAAGAAGACTACATATCTGTAAATGCCAGAAATATGAGTACCTTTGTGCATGAGCAGGTATTTAAAAGGAAAAACTAACATGGTGTTTTCAGTCTATTGGATGACCATCAGCTGTAAGTGGGCTCAAAGTCTGTTTATTGTATTGTGTAATGGAAGGCGCAATGGGGATTTTTGATAGCACCAGAACAATAGTTGTTGATGCTCTTGAGTCTGAAAGTGTTGCATGCTCTGTGAAATAACATACTTAGCTATATGTGACAGAAAACTACAGCACACATAATAAAGGGGAATTTATATCAAAGTAATTTTAATGACAATAACAGCTGAAAACACAATTTATTCAATAGAGAACATGTAATTCTACAACCAAATGTATAGTTACACAAATGCCACTCTTACAATTAAGCCTTCACACTACCTTAGAGAACACATATCATAACTGCAAATATACAAAGAAAAGAAATAGGGACACATATAAAACCCAGTCCATCCACCTTGTTTGCTATTGTTTAGAAGGTAACCCATGACAACAGAAACTATTAATAATACTATACTGCTGGGTAAGTATCCTTCACTCACCATGGGAAGGCCATCCACTGTCAGAAATTACATCTGCTCGACAAGGTCAGAACCAGGGCAATCCACTATGGCATGCAACATCTGGCAGCTGATAGAAGGGGCACCCTAATGCATGTGTCTACAACCCAGTGTCATACATTTCGGGAAAAGTGCAAAAGACACGACTTTCATGCTTCTATTTCATTACATCCTCTACATGACCAACCCTAGCCCTATTCATTGTAGGTGTTACCTGCAGTGTGCATGCTGTAGTCGTCATGTGTAGTATTGTACGAGGCAGATCAATACGATAGAGACATGGGTTGGCTTGCCAGCATGAAAAGTGTATTCTAAGAATATGTCAGGTTATCTGTTGTGAACACAATCTCAAGTTTGTAGTGAAGCTAGACAATGACACTAAAAAACAAGGGGATTTTTTTTTAAAATGTTTTTGGAATGGCCAAGTAATTGATAAACCTGAGGTGAGCAGATCTTGGTGTAAACTTATGAACACAGAGTTAAAACTGTATTCCAGCAAATTTTAAGTCAAAGATGCTGATAAGCACCTTATAAAATATTTAGCTGCAGTTAATGCTGAACATGAAGGTCAGAGCAAATATGGTTCACGTATATTTGCCACTCACAGATGTTCCATTGGAAATAGTTTCTTTAAATAAAACAACCAGTCATTATATTTCATTGTATATGTTTAATGGATTTCCATTAACTATTTTAAAAACTATTTATCGACACAAATATCTTCGAGCTCTACTGTGTATTATTTTTTTACCCATGAGTTTAATCATTTTGAAGCTAGGTGTATTAACAAATGATGAATAAAATATTGAATAATATATTTAGGAGAGGAGACCTATTCAGCATTATTTGAATACTTATCTATATCTTAATAGCATGCTCTATTGTATAACAGCCTAAATGAAAAGGCTGAGAATATAGGAGAAGTGATAATTAGAAGAATTAATCATTACCAGCAAAGACAAGCATACACTCGGCATTTATTAATACCTGATTATAATAGTGTGTTTAGTCAGACTGACAGCATGACACATTCAAATGCTCATCTTCAAGAATACATAAATACAACACATTTCTGTCTTTTGAAATAAAATGCTATGGCCCATTTGATCAGATGTATCCTGTTCATTTGTGTTTTCATCCTGATATGATGGCATGAATTTTGTATCAGTTGCCGTGTTGGGAGATGTACATTCAAATCCTTATTTGAACTTATTTGAAAAAAAAAAACTTATTGATGTTGATGGTCAGAGTAACACACTATTGTGTGAAGTATATTTCAAATAATAAAATTACATCCTCTATACACTCTAATAAAATAAAAGATATTTATTTATATTTATATTTTAGAAGTATGTTTATTAAAAAAAAAAAAAAAGTGTATTATATTGATTTTTACATGTTCTCATTCACATTTTATAAAACTAAAAAGAGGACAAACATGTACCAAAATATTGCATGTTTACAGTTTTATATATTTAATGTTGTTTAATATATGTTACAATACCCTATGTGAGCATAAGAGCCTAAAAGGTTAGCCTGCCTTTAAGTGACCCCATTAGTGGCCCCATTAGTGATGTCAATTAGGAACTAGACTTTACCAAAAAAGGTGTGTGTATATATATAATAATATATAATATTTTATTTATTTATTTATTTTATTGTATGTTACTATAGTAAGTGTGACATCAAAACAACCCAAGTACATATTAGTTATGAGATACAAAAATCTATGTTGGACAGTCAGAGAAAACAGTTATCTTCTAGTAGTTGCTGGTCCTTTCATATTATTATGACAAGATATAACCTAATTAAGGTTCTTAATTTAAAACTATGCTTAGTTTTTGACACACCATCCTACTCATTTGGTACCACGAGAACATATACAAGAAAATTTCTGGAGCAGTACTTGTGATGAGTGCTCTCGGGTGCAGCACCTTTAACATCCAAGTGGGTTCCTATCTAATTATACCATTGCTAGATGCATTTATCTTCTGTTTACATTCAGCCCTGTCATTAAGACATGTTATCATCAAGTGGTTGCCAGTGGATTTCAGTAGGACAATCACAGGCCCCATTGTGCATGTCGTACAAAGACATGGTTTCCTAAACACATTGATTTTACTGATCTACCAGCAGTCATGCTTTCTTTGTTGGATGCACAGAAAATCATGAAAAAGATAATCAGCTAACTGAAATAAAACCACAAGACTGCCGAGAAGCCGAGGTCTTGTTTTCCTGCAAGAATTTATGTAAAATAAAAAATTATTCTCTTGCAACTAAACAGTTAATAATAAAGAAAAGGATTTCGAGATCAATTTCTTTTAAGCTACTCAATAAAAACACTGGAAGTCTTTTCATGCATCATTTCTCAGTTAAATAGCATTTTAAAATACATATAACTGTAAACCTGTACATAAATAAAGGTCTATACACAAATGAAAGAACTCTAAACACAGTTTGTGAAGTGTGAAGCTTTTTCCTATAAACCAAAGTTGCTAAAAGAATAAATACATTTAAAGCATTTTATTAGTAGTCCCCACACATAACACTTAAAATATAAAATATTAGCTCAATGTTGTTATGTACAAGGATCAAAACAGTGCTTTTTGTGTATATCTTAACTTAAGGATTACTGTACTTATCTCTCATATCTATTACTTTATAATGTGATGAGTATTATATGTACAATAGTATTTTTAGGAATAGCTTTCACATTGTATTTGATCATTTTCCACTATAAACAGCATTTCAGGAATCAATAGTAATATTAATTTCTGATACATGTGGTAGCTCAGTGGTTAGGGTGTTGGGCAATTAAAATGAAGAGGGGGTTCAAATCCCAGATTCACTGAAGTTACCAATGTGCACCCTTGAACAAGGCCCTTAACCCTCATTGCTTCAGGGGTGCTGTCCCTGTGTTCTGACCCCATCCATCAAACTGCAACACTAGTAAGTCGCTTTGGATAAAATCGCCTGCTACATGACCAAATGTAAATGCATTTAAATAAATCAACTAGCTGTGTTCACATATATAGGTGTCAGAATATTTTCAGTAAAGCACTTAATTTGGGACTTTTATAAAAATGATTGTACAGTACATTTGAAACAACAAAATTTTAAATAATACAGCTCTGCAATTTTAAAATTAATTGCACATCGTCTCAATGGGAATGTATTTGGAAAAACATGAAGAGTTCACTACAGTTCTACTCATCTATTATTTGTAGGACTATATCAGCAAGAAAAAAGAGATACAACAGACTTTTACTGTAATATCATATAGGCTTCATGAAAGCAATAATACCATTTTGCTCCTCTCAAGTGAGCTTTCAGGTGCAAGTTACTTTCCTGAGTACACAGTCACTCAATGAAACCAAAGATGTCAAGGGTTGTACTTATAGTCTCAGGAGGAAATAGTGTTTGGCTGGTGAGCTTATAAGTGGTATGTAATAATTTGAAAAATGTAAACTAAATATATTTTCACAGCATTTTGTGTTATCTTCAGCGCTGAACCCTTTAAAAGAACACACCTGTATTCCTAAGGAGAAAAAGCAATTGCAGAAGGTTGGAGCTATCAAAGTGTTCTGAGTATGTGTGTCAGGGCTGTGCCATTCCAATTTGAACAACTCCCTGGTGAGAGGGAACAAAGACTCTCTTGTTGAACAGATAGAGGTTCAAAGTAATCATTCGCCTCAAATGCCACATTTGTACAGCAATGTTGACAATAGACATAGAGCAACAGGAAGCCAACCAGCAAAAGCTGGGGAGGATAATGCTCATTACTCTAGCTCTGACAGCCTGGAAAATGCCTCCTTCACTTGCACACAGCAAGATATTTCCTAAAGTCATGTGGGTGCAGGAGACTTAGCGTTAATACTAATCTTTTAACAGTGATAAAATAAAAGTCATGCCGTGTGAACACATCTTTTAAAGTTCAATACAACAGCTGCTACATCAGCATGTCCATAGTGAGGGGAAATTTATGCATGCAACCTTTTTCTTTTAACAATGATAGTTTCTTTAACTTGAACATACTTGCATGCGGTTGCATTACTATTGAAGACATGGGCCTGCTACATATTTATTAATGTCTTTCACTGATGGTATGATTGAAGTGAGAGAAAAATAAAGGAGAGGATAATCTCTGTTAGACAGATGGAGCTTTAACTCTGATCCTCCCTCATGCAGAGCTGCTTCTGTCTATACGAAATGGATCACTATAAAGGGCAAACAAAAAGCGAATGATCGGAGTCGGGCAGATGGGAGTTTAATTCTTAACCAAGCAGAAAGGCATACACTCACACATGTGCCCACAGACACATTTACTCACCATCACATGCATCATGATTCTAAGGAGAAACCGAGGAGACAAGCTGCACATTTATCATTTGTCTAACTGGCTTGTGATTGATTAATGATGTATCTTAAATGTTATAATATTCACACTATCATGCTTTAGGTGCATGTTTGTTAAACACAAGAGGTAGGAATTACATAGAAAAGCAATATATTGAGCTACCTAATGTTTCAAGGTCTCAGTTTAAGAAAAAAAAACATCCAAGGTCTGTTAATTACCACAAAGAACCACGTCAGGTGTAGCCTTTTGAAATAAAACATCCCTATGTTTAATGCTTTTAAAATCGATAGGGGGCGCTGTTTTACCCAGTAGATTACAATGGGGGCACTTGTTCATCTTCTTGGACGTTTCCTTTGGCAATTTTCTTTTTTTTAAATAAATAACAAAAATAAAAAATAAATAAAAATCACAGATGAAGCATAATGTGACTTTAATATACATTTTAAATGACAGTTTGTTCGATTATAATATAGTAAAATTAAAGATTCGAGGTTTACTCATTTTTGAGAGCACGAAGGCCCAAAATTTTACAGGTCATGACCATGTCACTAATTCTAAGCCGATATTCTTGGTGAAGTGATTCCATTGCCATGTTCTCACACGTACACGGCGATTTCTCCATCTGGGCTCTAGGCCTTTATGTAACGCTTTGGAAATATGGAATCCTTATTAAGGGCCGCCGTGTAATTAAGGCCCAGTGGAAGCCCACACTAAATGTGCTTTGCGTTGCCGGGCTTAGAACAGGTTTAGTTCCCACCCCCATGGTTCTATCCGCGCGGTGCGTGCAGCCTTCCATACAGATGAGCGTTGACGTCGATAGGGGGCGCTGTTCTACCCAGTAGATTACAATGAGGACAGTTGTTCATCTTCTTGGACGTTCCCTTTGGCATAAATAAATAAATAAAAAGGCATAATATGACTTTTATATACACTTTATATACATTTTAATTTATAGGCTGTTCGATTATAACATAGTAAAATAATTTTTACTTCTTCATAATTTCGTTCTTAACTCATGTACCACATGTGATATTAATGATAATACATTTTTCTTGAATATTGAAATGAAGGATTCGAGATTTGCTTATCTTTGAATTATTTTTCAGGCCATGACTATGTCACCAATTCTAAGCCGATATTATTGGTGAAATGATTCCATTGCCATGTTCTCACAGGCCTTTATGTAACGCTTTGGTAATATGGAATCCTTATTCCGTGTAATTAAGGCCCAGTGGAAGCCCACACTAAATGTGCTTTGCGTTGCCGGGCTTAGAACAGGTTTAGTTCCCACCCCTAAGAAGCCACCCGTTTTCCCATGGTTCTATCCGCGCGGTGCGTGCAGCCTTCCATACAGATGAGCGCCTCGTTGACGTAGTGAAAGCGCGGCTGCGTGCGTCGGCGCTCCGTTTCCATAGCGCGCCGTCTTGCGCAATGTGACGGATTGACAGTCCACACAGCCAGGAGCCCCCGCCGCGTCGTGAACGCCGAAGGAATCGGACCGAGCTGCGTCTCCTCCCGCGTCCGACCTCGGGTTCGGGCGCAGTCGTGCCGACAGATCTCGCGGCTCGACGGTGCGAGCGTTTTGCACGTGTGCGGCGAGATGCTGCTGTCATCCACCCGAAGGAAAGTCGCTCGCGTGACGTGGAGGAGGTGAGGACGATCACGAGGACTTGATCCTGCCGTCGAGTCGGAGAGGCGCCGCGATTTCCCCCCCATTCGGCGTTTCGGCGTTCGGATCTCGACGCGGCGTCGCACGCCAGGGAGCGGATCTAGCGTTTTAAAATGATCGGCTGATCGCAGGCACGGATTGCTGGAGCCTTGTGCTCGCGGTGGCTGTAAGGCCAGTACTAATCTGTGAAGCTGTCATCATATCCATCGCCTTGGCGGAATATCGCCTATAAATAAGCAACTGTCGGTGGAAGGACGATTTAACGCGCATTTACCCCAAAACCGGACCTATCGATTTCCCCCGGACTCGATCCCATAATAAAAAGCCCGTTCTGTGCCGTAATTGGCGTTCATCCGCGTTTTCCGAGTAAAACAATCCGGGAAGGGGAGCGTGGGATCTCGGAAAGCCGGATTTCTGTGGCACACCTAGAAATGTGGAGATCCACGTAAAGATGGATGGGATTATCAGCGTTTTGGGGCTCATCGCGCTCATCCTGGATGGCATTTCTTGCCAGGGAGTGTACGGTAAGTCCGTTGGCTTGATTGGAAGTGTAAGTGACCTTGTGATGAAGAAAATGCTCGGCAGAACTCATTTGGATTCTGCTGTTTGCACTTGCAGCAAACATTTGAATGAGCCATGATCGTGGGCTCTGCTGAAGCATTTGAATGAATGGAGTTCACTTGCTGCAGAGCTCATGCTTGATAGGAATTGACTGCTTCTAGTCATATTATTCATTTAGAAAAGGTAAACCAGTATGGCAATATGGGTCAAATACAACCATATACCTTATTGATATACATATGTATGAAAAATACTAAAACTGTAGTACACTCTTTAGAAATTAACCATATTACAATATACAGTACTGTTAATACTGTTACATGCACATATTGCAGTGTTTAGTAATTAACCAGCACATCTTTAGGTCAAGCCATAGATGTGTGGTGCCTTTCTCAACATATCAATGGACTGCTTTTCTGAAGCCGTTTATTCTTATGTGGAGGTGGTGTGCTTCACCTCGTCATGGTTTGCTCATTAAGGCAAAAGCATGGTCCATTTAATGAAATTTAATAGAAAATTGACATTTCTCCCATCATTGGTGGTGGCTTCTCAGCCATTTCCAATGCCTTCTTAGAATGCAATCAGTGGCATTTGGGCAGTGTGAGCCCTTCAGGGAGAACCTGAGAATTGCATGTCTATGAATCATAATGTGCAGTGTGCAAATTTTACAAACATCTAAGCATCATTAGCTCTAGGCTGCTGCTACTTAGGGCAGCATGCAGAAATCATGGATGAGTTGGTCAGTTGGGTCATATTACTGAATACTTGGTGTAGGCTGTACAGCGTCAGCTCACATATGGCACAGTCAGATCAAAGCATGCTTCACTGAAGTATCAGAGGTTCTGTTGAATGAGGACTTAAACCGGAAGCACATACAAGCATAGATAATACTCTTGTTAGATAGACATCAGTAGAATTTTATTGTATATAGTGGTTGATTTAAGCAGCTCTGAGTGTATGGATATCTGATTAAGAACTCCATACTAAGTGGCTTAGGTTTTGATATTTGAAAATGTGTCCTAATGCATCCATTTTAATTCTACAATTACATAACATCAGTTATGTTATCAGAACACTGAGTACTGGTGAATGCACATTAATGAGCTTGTACTGACACCCAGAGCTAAGTCAACTCTGCAAGCTTTAGTTGCCAAGTTATTTAGAACATAACATTGACATTGGTGGCGTGCATTTAAACACGCTGCAGTTCAAATAATCCTTTAGTCAAGGATTATTTGGCTCATTTAGGCTCATTCACAGTGTCATTTAAGCAAGGGTGATGGGTACAAAAATTAATTATGCGTCAGGATTTAAATCAGTTTCATCTGCGTCTGCATAAACTTAAAAATACTTGATATATATTTAACTGCTTTTTCAAAAGCCACTGCTTTCTTTTCTTTTATGTGCTGAAAGAGGTTTGTAATACTGTTTTTTATTTTATTTTATTTTATATTTATTTATTTATTTATTTTTAATTATTAAAAATATTGAGCCCAATAAAGTTGTTTGTTCGAGGTCGGACTTTGCAAAATGATCATGTATCATATTACTGAGGTAGGATGACATCATGTTTGAAAATTAATTTTCTCATTTTTAGCAGATCTTGGTTAATCTTTTGAACAGGTTTTGTGTCAAGTTCGATCCCACCTCATTCTGTTCATGTTCTTTGTGACTGCAGGTTCATGTATGCACTGCATCTGTTTGTATGCATAGCTCTGATGTGGAAGCATTTTTGTTTCAGGTATTTTGAATCAGTAATACAGCGTCATTCCCTGTGCGTGCTGATCTAGTGAACGTGAACTGGAGAAGTGGGAGCATAATCAAATAGGCCACACTGACAAAGCTCAGAAATATAGGCGGCCTAAATTACTGCAGATAACTGCTGGAGCCAGCGATCACATGACCGCAGAGGAAGCACTAATCTCAGTTTCTTGATTCCGACATTTTTCAGATTGTTTAACAACAAAAATGCAAATAATAATCATTTTGATATGTTGCAGCACAATTACTTAGTGGTTAGCACGTTCGCTTGGATCCAAGTTTTCCGGTTTCTGCCCACAGTCCAAAAATGTGGACTTAGGGTAAATTGAGCGCTCTAAATTGTCCCTATATAGTGTGTGTGTGTGTGTTTGTGTGTGCCCAGCGATAGATTGGTCCTGTCCTGGGTTTCCAGCGCCCAAAACTTTCTCCCCTGAATGGCGACCCCCCCCGTGAGCCTAGTAGAGGATTAAATGGAAGGGAATAAATGGATATATTCTGATATGGTGCCCAGCAGGCATCATAGTGACAGTAGTTAGCACTCTCTATTCACAGGAAGAAGGGTCCAGATGAACCAATGTTCTTCTCTGTTGAATTTGCATGTTCTTTAAACATGTGTATGGGATTTTTTCAGAGGATGCTGGATTCTGCTATGAGGTGAATATAATATAAAATAATAAATTGTTTCTAGGTGTGAAAGTGGTTATGTGTATGTCCTGTGAAGAACTGATTACCTATCCGAGGTGTCTCTCTGGCCTTTACCTATGAGCGCTGAAATAGGCTTCAGCACTCTCTGCGACCCTAATCTGGATAAGTGGCATTGAAAATGATTGAATATTGTCCAGCCCTAATTCTAACTCCTATTTGCTGACATCTCAAACTTAGTTACCGAGCAGCACATCCTCTGCCATTACAGAACATATCAGTTAGCGATGGAGACATCAAACATATGAGAAGGTATAAAAGCTGAGAATTCAATTGAGTAATGTATAGCTCTTCTAGAGGAGCAACGATTAATTTGAATGAGATGGAAGGATGGTCTGCTGATTTAATTTAATGCAAGTGGACCGCCTAACTGCAAAATCCCATCGGTTACAGGAAATTCCTAACAGTTTGTCTACCATTAAACTCTGTGTGTAATTTATGTAGAATTGTGATTGAAAATGATCATTAATTCAAATTCAATTAGAACAGAGTAAGAAAAAGTGCACTTTGCAGCCCCTAGCTGATTTAATGTGGCACTACATAGATGATCTGCATACTTGTATGTTTCTATCTGTAGTCTTATTATCTTTGCACAGTTATTCTGCTAATTAGTGTGTGTGTGTGTGTGTGTGTGTGTGTGTGTGTGTGTGTCACAAGACAGTCTGTTCTACCTGAGGCCAGCTGCATAATAAACACAGTTTAAGTAAATATTCACTGATTACAATTGATGTGCTGTATTTGAACAAGTATTCAACATAATTTTTAGAAGTCATAACAGAATAATATCAGAAATATTTCTCAAAAATGTGACGTTACAGCATCCAGTTTTATGAAGAGGCTATTCACAAGAGCTAGAGAGTGTCTGGGAATTTGTGTCATTGTCTGTGGGAAAAAGTGCATTTGCTATGTTTACCATTAACAGACAAGTGGACCGGGCCTGCAATCCTTATTTCAATTTACCCCAAAGGTGCTCAGAAATTTAAGGTCAAGGCAACACAGTCATTCAGAGCATTGAAACAGCCAAAAATGTACTGGTCCTAACATCCTGGAAGCATATATAAGTCTAAAATGTCATTGTTTGCAATAATATTTGAGCTTATAAATCATAACCACAGTATTAATATGAAATTGAAGGTAATATTAAAGGAGGTTGATGTATGTGCTCTTTAAGTACAGTTAAAATAATAAAGCAACACATTGACTGTTTGGTAATGAATTCAGTGGTACAAACTGTAATGTGGGCTCATGGCTACACTTTTATTCTAATTAAAATGTTAATGTTTAAATAGGAAACGGACAAAATGGGCATTACCATCCTGCTGTTCTTAATCTGTTTTTTAGTAAATAATACTCATCCATCTAGAAGTTGAAATTTGGCCGCTGCAGTAGCATTGTTTCTGGTAAAATAGTAAAACAAGTTCAAAAGCACGTAGCATAAATTTAAGTGCACACACATTTTCTGATAACAGAGCAAGTTTGTGTGAATTCAAGCTGTGTGCCTTAAAGCTTGAACAGTTTAGTTACAGAGCTGCGAAAATGTATGAAAGCAGTGTAAATGATGCTTAAAAGCAAACACTTCAGAATTTTCTATATTTTTGCGTTTATATGACCAAACACATCATCGGATTTTTAACCAAGTGGAAACGTTGATATAGATTGCAGTTAAACAAATTTAACCTTCTATGAGGTAAACGGTCCAAGATCTTTCAAAATTACATTTCCAGTAATTGTTGCTTAGGTTTGCACGCTGATTTTGGTGGAATTTTTCCTCATTCCTCTCTGGAGAACAGCTTCACATATTGTGTTGTTAACATGAATTCTTCTCTCTGTGAAGACAGGACTTGAAATTGACTGTTTTAAGCCACTAACTTCATATATCCATTATTTTCCGCTTAATCCTCCACTTGGATCACGGGGGTTTCTCCATGCCTATTCTGGGGAGAACGTTTCGGGACTGCGCAGATGCACCCAGGACATTGGGGCACACGCACTCACACAGGAATGCACACTATATAGAGAAATTTAGAGTGTTCAGTTTACCTTTAATCCATGTGGAAGGAAACTGGAGAACCCAGAGGACACCCACGTGGACACCGGGAGAACATGGAATCTCCACCCAGATTGGGATTTAAAAATGGATCCCCATCGCTGAGAGGCCAACGTGCTAATCACAAAGCCACCATGCCGCCCTTAAACCACTAACTTATTTAAAAAATTCTTTCTTTGTGCATGACCCACTTTAACTTGAGTTACAGTTCATAATTTATCATAGTGATGGCAATTCATTCAGGTTCAGACATTCCCAAACCATGACACTGCCACCACGTTGATTTACAGATGTGAGCAGGTTCTTATGCTGCAGTACAGTACCTTTTTACTAATGTTTCTATTATCTCATTTCATCCTTGTTCACCTGATCCTCTGCAAATGGCAGATGGACAGTGGTGTTATTTTCAAAGCTGATTGCTTTATTTCTTTAGTTTATATGAATCCATTGGTAAGGTATTTAGGAATCTTCGATCGGTCCCCGTTCTGTTCAGCTAAAAACCCTAATAGTTATTCCATTGAGTACATGCATCTGAATTTAATTTAAACTTTTATCTCGGAGCATCACTTTCTGTCACTCGAGATGTGTTACTGGATCATTTTACACTTGAAAATGAATGACCAGGTGTGGTAATGGATTTTGGGAGTTGTTTGTCTGAATTCTTGATGTTTACTTTTAGTAATGATATGAAAGATATTTCAGATGTAGCAAATGCTAAAAAGCTCACAAATATTGGAGCACCGCTGTTTGAGTGAGCACATGTATGCACCAAACATTGATATACAGGGGTATTAGGCCAGACATTTTATTCATAAATAATATTTTGGATTCAGTTCTAGTGCCAAAGGTCCCTAGCCCCATGCATTACGGTTCTAAAGTTGTATGTTTGGAGTAGAAGAACATGATTGTCAAGCATTAAGCCTTAAAATCAACTTAAACACCATTGAGATAAACTAAAATGGAGATTGCATAACAAGCCCTCTAATTCAGCATTAGTGTCTAATCTCAGAAATGGCTTCATGATGAATGAACAAAAAGTCCAACAGACACGCTTCAAAATCTTGTTGAAAGCATTCCTAAAGTGTCTAGATGCTATTAGAGCTGGAAAAGGAGAACCATCTTAGAATTGGATGCCCTAAAAGCCCCTGTAGATGTAATGTGTAAATGTCCCATTACATTTCTACATATAGGCTGTATATATGCGTACCGAGAAAAAAGTTCTCTTTTATTTAATATGGAAGTCCCTGGGCAGGGTGCAAAGCAGGTGGCACAGCTTTCTACTCAAAGCTCACTTTTCAGAGTACAGTCCTTCTCATTGTGTGTGTGGTTTTTTTTTTTTTGCATTTTTTAATATAAATAACTTGTGTATCCTTTGAGCAACATTTCCTCAGGTGGTTAACAAATTGGATTTAATAAAATGTTGATATTTGCAATGCAGATTTTATAATTAGTGAGAAAACATTTCACCACATCAACCTGGAGCAAATTTCTTTTGGGATTTTACTGAAAGGAAAACTTTCAAACTAAACTTAATGTGAATGCATTGAGATTTAACATATTGCAAGTGCAGTAATAGCATTGAACTGATGCAATTACCAGATGAGTTATGATTAGATGAAAACGTAGTTCAAACTAGTGTTCTGTGCATCAATCTGACAGTGTAGCATTTAAACTGAGGGTACAAGCAGACTTAGCCTTTCTTGTCTCGTATGTCATTTTCATTCACCTCACTTTACTAGAGAGATGTGGGAGAACTTTCAATTTCACATATTCATTGGGGGCATGTGAGGATCTATGGGAGTGTAAGAACACATTAAAGGTCAGTGAGCATATTATTTATGCCATGCCATACTCAGGGGGGTAAAAATGCCACTTTTTCCCATTTCTATTCTTCCATTTGATGAATTTTGCACAATAATGAAATTAAATACAATATATAATTAAAAAGGTATTTGGTCAACTGACAAATAAAGGTCTTATGTAAAAGCATTGACATGCACTTGGTCACGACAAGCGCCCTAATGCTTTTACATACCTATTGCACTCATTCAGACAAAAGTATATTTTTGTGGTTGGATACTGATATTGGGTGAGAAGGTCTGGATTGCAACTGATTCACAAATTGAGCAACAGCATCTATCTATTTATTTTATAGACTATGTTTTGTTAGCTGCACCAGAGTCCATCTCACATAATATCTGCTGTTTCATTACTCATTACTATATTTAATGACAATACGTTATTGAGAAGTTCTGTTTTACATCGAGTCAATCATATAATGTATTGTTTCATTTTTCTGTTCATACTATTTCTGTATCTCTGAATCTAAAATGCATCTACAAGTAAGCATGCTGCTGTTAGACATGCTTAGTTTTGGTTAACTGAACGGTAAGCAGTCACATTAACATACTTGGAGAATAGTATGAATCATCACGCTAAGTGTCTGACAAATGAATAAGACGGCATTTTCCCACCCTTATTAGTTGTGCAGAAGGAAGTGCTTTGAGTTCTTGCCACTCCCTTTTTCCTCTTTCTGGTTCCTGTGAAACTCAAAGCAACTTCTTTGGTATCTTTTCATGAGCTGCTCGAAATGCTTGACTTCTAAGCTATGCAAATGCCTTCGGCTACTGAAACTACAGCAGCCTTTGTGGCTTTTCAGCGCCTTCTCTAGAGTCCTTCATCAATTCCCTTGGATCAAGACCTTCAGATTTCCTTCAGTAATGAGATGAAATGAGAGTGTAAAATTATTTTGCATATTTGAACATTAACTGAGTGGATTATGGAAGCAAGTAGAGCTGTTATAATGATTGGTGAGGGTCTTTTGCATCTGCACATGAATGGCTTTGCTATCTTGGACTTTTTCTGATGAGGATTTATTTGATAATTACGCAGTGAAAATATGAGGCTTATGTGGCCTGATGCTAGAATCCTATAATATGGATTTCAGTTTAGAATGTTATGTAGGTTTTTTGGGTTTGGAATCGTGTCCTTAGTTGTGTATGTAAATATTATTGGCGGATTCTGGCATTCGACACAGAACGGTTTCATTCAGATCACTTTTATTTTTTAATACAAAACCAAAAACTATCATACTGACATTTTGAAGCACTTCATAAGGCAAAGAATAAATGCTGCAGATGAGTCACGCAAATAAGTGAAGTATTGTACAGTGTTTTAAATTGTTGAAAACCTATACTATAAAAGTATAAAAGTACTCTACATGGCTAAATCGTAATTTCCAGTCTAGCGTTTCAATCATTTAATTTGAAATCAAACATGATCCCTGCTTTAATGAGACATAACTGTGCGTTTAATGTGAGCACTGTAGATAAAATAAACCAATATGAGTAGAGTACATATTAACACCTAAATTATTACAGTTAAAACTGTAGATTCGCTTTTTATTACTGCAGTTGTTTTGAAAAATAAGTGCAAAAATTGTGAGTTATCATAGCCACAAATATTTTGTAAATATTTTTGAATTGGGTTCTGGAGGTCAGTAGTCCACATTCCTTTGATCATGTGGTATATGTTTTTGTGATCTATAATGTTTTCAACTTTGGCATCAAGTGCCTGGGAAGTTTTATTACATGGTGTGGCTCAATGGTGTAGGAAACGTTGAACTACAAAGTACATCTATAAGGTAAGAGTAACCAATAAGACGATCAATGAGTGTAGAAAGAGTGTAATCAATAAGGTGGTCAGTAAGTGTGTGTGTGTGTGTGTGTGTGTGCAAAAAAAAAAGCATTTTTACAAGACTACTGAAATAATAATTGAAATAATATGTAACTACTGTACTCAAAAGAAATAGGAAAGGGAGAAATTTATAATTTTGTTTGTTCATCACATCATTGTATCCAAATAATACAATAACTCTTAAAAATATTCTGTATACACTACTTTCCTACTCCATGATATATTTTCCATTTCTTCTCAGTGCTTACTTTCTTCCTTCCTGCTCGAATGGGAGAAAAACACTTCATGTTGGCATTAGCAAAATAACACATCTATTTACGTGCTTAGTCGGTGAGCGGCTCATGGTCTATATATACCATAATAAAGAAGGCTTGGTACAGTTCTTCAGACAATTTAATTTTAGTCTGACCCTCCATCAAGATGTTTTTGTGTCTGCTCCATTTACCGCTGCTTGTATGTATTGTGTACATCATCAATGTGTACATTAGAATACTCTTATTATTTTTTCTCTCTCTCTTTCTCTCTCTCTCTTAATATATATATATATATATATATATATATATATATATATATATATATATATATATATATATATATATAATGTGTATACATTTTGACCCACATAAGGTCAATTGGTAGTGTGGAGTTAATTTTAAATACCTTTCCATATTACACTTATTATCCTTTGATTTCTAATGCCTGCACATATGTAAACTAACATAATTCATCACAAAAAAATTCATCAAATAGCAGTGCAGATGTATTGTGTGAATAACATGCCCTATATGCCATGCCAATTTCTTCCAATTTGACTTCCAATGCGCTCAGCCTATTTTATTTATTTTTTTTAGCTCTTCACAATGGTCCCAGTTTCTCATTTGTTATCTTGAGGAATTTAATTGCAGAGCTTTAGTATAGATGCATTTAAGAAGCAGATTAAAATTGGAATGAGCAGGAGACAATTGTGAAAGTCTCCTTGCGTCACTTCTATGATGTGATCCAGATTGAAATCGATGTGATGTTAGTGTAATGCTGGTATATTTAAGTTGCTTTTCTCTGAATATCAGGTTAGATCATCTATGGGATCCCAGATGATGACAGATTGTAATATATTTGTGATATTTTACTAATAATATTTTGTGGATCACTGTGTAGGTTTCCTGGTATTTAATCACAACAAGAAATGAATTCTGCTTATTTTAAATGAATGCTTTTTTGCTGCAGAGGTCTACTGATTCAGACTTCTAAGGCCAAGTGTTTGTCCTCTGAAAAGTGGTCTGTAACCTACTGCGACATGATAGGTGGGCTGTCATTGATTATGATCACGCTCTGATGACATGGGTGAGTAAGTGTTTGGCATGCAGGTCATTGGTGGTTTGGTGCTGTGTTACTCCCACTCATTGTACACATTCAGTCCAAGTGCTGCTTCTGTCTGAAATGATGTCTGTTGTCATGGTGACAACATTCACGGCGCACCGCTACTCACGTCCCAACTTCCCTGTTTTCCTGCACTGCATGCCAGGAAATCAATTGCTAAAGAGAATGCAAAGTGATTGCAACCCACGAGTCCTCATTACCCTACGCAAGAATTGGAAAGGCCTGGCACAAAAAAGAAATATATAAACAATTTCTCCGGCAACTCAAAGGCGCTACTTATCTCTGTTGCAATCAGGGTATAAGCAGCTCTGACGAGCACGGAACAAGGCTGAGGTAAGCATGTTGACAGTGATGCCTTCAAAAGTCTTCAGGCTTCAAAAGTTGATGATAAATGACTCAAACGGTAGGGGGCCGCATCCATATCTTCTCCTTTCATTCCTGTCTCCAAGTTTTCCTTCTCAATGGGAAGGAGTTACACAACCACCAGCACACCAACTGCTTAGTTCCTTTTTATCTTGTGAACTTGAGTATAAGCCG
The DNA here is from genome assembly GCA_019802435.1 of Corydoras maculifer. Classification (NCBI taxonomy): domain Eukaryota; kingdom Metazoa; phylum Chordata; class Actinopteri; order Siluriformes; family Callichthyidae; genus Corydoras; species Corydoras maculifer. The sequence goes on from JAFMOD010001722.1 coordinate 278,318, forward strand.
GTATGTAGGCCAGATGAGCGACAAATTAATGGGTTTTATGCACGTGTTTTACAGTCCATAGTCTGTTGCATCAAATAATTGTGAGCAGATTCATCAAAGGGATGCATGAGACTTCATTAGTGTTCATGTGACATTGTGATTAGGCATGTGATTAAACACCCAAATACTTGAGCTCTTTAAGGCCATCAAACGTCAGCTATATTTTGTAGACAATGCAGAGCTTAATTAGAATCAGTCTACAAACACCAAGAGAGTGTTTCATGAAACTTAGCTCATGGAAAACAGTTTAAAGGAAAAATTACAGTATCTGTCAAGCTTGTGCTGCGTGGATCACAGCTGCTTTTTAGAAATGCAGGTACTTTATTTCTATATAAAGAAACAAATTAACTAAATTAAGTCTAAGTCATGTGCCAAAAATGTTAGCACATCGCCTAAAGGGTCAGAGTTCTGCTAATTTTAACAGTTACGACATATTGACTACATTTTTCAACTGGGGGTAAATTTAGTATTTTTATTTTTATGTTTATTTTCTATTAAGTTAGTTCATTTTTTTACTGTAGAAAATAATGATTTATCATAAACATGTTTCCTATATAACAATAAAATTAATCAACACAAAGCATCAAACCTAATGCTAATTTCATTATCTTTTGCCTAATCCCATACTAAGGACTAGGGTTAGTTGGATGTTCTCCATGTCCATCAAGGGGGGATCGTTTCGAGCGCTGGGCAAAATTGTAAAATATTATATAAAAAAATCACTTTTTGTGTTATTAATATGGCCAGGCATCTGTGGACATCACATTGAATTATTGTTTCGTGCAGGGTCTTTCTGGTCCTGGATTACTGACCCCCTGTACACAAAGCAAGGACATGGTTTGATGAGTTTGCACAAAGGAACCCTAGTGGCCTGCATAAACCTGACCTTCACCTAAATAATCAACTTTTTGATTGATGATGCCAACGAAAAGTCAGGCCTTGTCTAACATGGCTTGAGTTCACAAATGTTTTCTTGTCCAAACAAACACTTTATTAATTTTTTTTAAATATTGCAAAAAATCCTCATGTTTAATGGCAGGGTCTCTACTTTCTTTAGACTTTGTATTAAAAAATGTAGTTTATATCGATACTAATGCATTTCTAACCATCCATTGGGTGTGCGTGTATATTAAAGCAATACGGTAGGAAGGGCGTGCATTATTGTAAATAAATCACTGGAAAGTGGTGTTATTAGGCACAAAGCAGAATGCTGTTACACCTCTTTCCTGTAATTACTTTAGAATAATACACAACCTAGAGTGCCTCATTGTTTTTATAAATCATATACAAACACACTAAAAAAAACCCACAATGTTTGATTTATAAATGTGTTCATTATTAGTAATCAAAATCACTAATAAACTGGACTTCTGCTGCATTATCTAGTAAATCAATTTAAACTGAATGCTATGATATGACATGATTTAAAATGCTATTATGTAGCAAAAATGGTTAACATAATTATTTTATCTTGTCCACTAAATTCAAATTATAGTTACAACCTGTAATCTATGTTTTTTTCCCTTTACAGTATTTTACTGATCTAATATTTTCGATGGAACCTTTGCTGGATATTTCTATGTAACCATCAGTACATTAAATCTACAGCAGGCAGCATAGCAGATACATTAATATTTAAAATACATGACACTAATGAATTACAATAAATATCAACAATAACTCTTCAGTGGAGAGTATCTCTGAGAACATTTGTACAGTGTAAGCAGAGTCTGTAGGCTCTGTATCGGTGGCCTGTTTTCAAAAGCGTTTTTTTGGTAGATTGAAACTAAATTACCTGCATGTTATTCAGAGCAATGCCCTTTGATTAATTAGCATTCTACCTAGGGAGTACTAAGTTGTCCCTACTGCTTCCCAGCATTCCCCTGGCCTGGATCAATGTATGGAGAGTGAATAATTGAATGCAGCTTTAATACATGCAATTAGGGGTAAGGGGAAGAGGGGTTGATTTAATTATCTTCAGACAAGGCAAATGGAAAACCATTTTTAGAGCTTTTTGTGTTTTTGCGAACTTGTCCTTGTTTACAAATCCTTTTCACTAAGGAATATTAAAAATAAATCTTTAATATAGTGCATGATAACTTTTGATAAAAAGGCTGTCTATTTTTTAAATGTATATTTCATTATCTATATAGAGACAACTTGTACTATGTTTGAAATAATATCTAAAATGATCATGTTGTTTAGACTACTGTGTTGTGAGGTTGTGAGGATGACACTTGCAAGTGTGGCTAAATTCAGCATTGCTACATATTCATATCAAGCTGTCGGTGTGCATGTTAATATCCAATTTATCTTTATTTTTTAGTCGAAATGGTCAGTGATGTGTTTTGTAATTTATAATCTAAATTTCTAATTTACTAAGTTTCTGTGAAGTACATTCCTGGTGTCATGACATCCTAATTCTTAAAAGAATTCTTGTGCAGTTGATGATGCCAGTAGGAAAAAAAAAATATGATAGATTTTACAACAAAATCCAAGCCTTTGCACAGTTTGCAAGTTTGCACCAATTAAAGCACAGCATTCCAACACAAGGGTGCAAGATGTACAGAACAAAGTGATTTTGCAAATTCTGCTTGTCTGTCTAATATGATAATTTAATATGACTTTCAATATGAGGAAAAATGAAGACATAGCATATACCTTGTCTCCCAGCTGTACTTTGTCATCACTTTGACTTCTGCATGCAGAAACACATTGTATATTAATATTAAACCTTTTATCTTCTGCATAGATTTTTTTTTTTTTAATAATTGAAATACTAATAAAACCAAATACTTTTCTTAGACATGCCTGTATTGCAGTGTTATCCAGGGACCTGCATAACGGTTACTGATTTAAATGACGTTTCAGTTAAAATGTTGAACAAGCTACAAATTTTTATCTTGTTTAATTGAAGATTTTTATATATTGGACTCACAAGGGATTGGCTTCCTGACCTGAAAACCAACCTACAGAAATTGCAGTTAAATCCAATTAAATTACTGTAATCTGTATTTGATCTATTGTAATTAAAATAGAGTTTGTAATACAATGATTTTAAAATGTATATGAGCAATGGTTTATGCTAAAAGCATCAATGAGAGTGCAGTGAAGAGTTGTGTTAAAGAATTAAGTCTCTTACTTGATACTAAATACTGAATACTAAAATTGTTTTGTCTTGAATATAGTGGAGGATATAGAATTTTAGGAATTTGCCAGCAAAACCGATAAAGTGTTGAAGGCAACCTGGTTGGCACCAATACATTTCATTTAAATATTTTTCCACCACTAACTTCAAAGTACTCCTTTTACTGTAATAATATGTAGTATCATATTATTTTATGTTTATCCTGCTTCTTAATGGCCTTTTCTCACTTTGAACATGAAGTTTTTATCATTTTGCTAGAATCTTTTTTGCTGGAACACAAGTCTGGTTTATGTCTGGTTTGCTTGCTGCCTTGACATCGATCTCGTGAAAGTAAAGTTACTGCACTGCACTGTTACTGCACTATAGTACTGTAGTTTAACTGTAGCTATTCCCAAGAATCACAAATAATATTGTTACAGCCCCATTACGGTGTGAAATCAGAGAAATTGTCACTATATTCATGTCATTTTTAAGCAATACTTTCTTAATGTATTTATCATACTTTCTTGAACTTATTTAAATATGGGAGCCTGTCCAAGCTCATGTAGGGTAAAACACAGGGAAACAACATAGACAGGTTGCCAGTTCATTGCAGGGCTGAAATACAGACAAACCACACAGACCTGGGGCAATTTAAGCTCTCCAGTTCACCTGACTGTATGACTTTGTCTTGAGAAAAGTAAATAAAAAAACATGGATGAAACCCAGACACGAAAAGAAAATTCATACTACCTGGAAGTCAAACCTTTTTGCTGTGAGCAGACCAGGCTAGCCACTTAATTTTTACCCAAAATTAAGTGTAGTGTTCTGAAACTAGCATTATGCTTTGCTGTGAGTTTTCCTGGATGTCATAATGGAGATTAAAGCAATGGTGATGGTTGCCCTCAGCCAGTTCCTCACGCATGGGCAGGCTCGGCCTGTGAGAAGCATCAGCTGACACCCAGAGTCTGATTTCCACTTTTCTTGTTGCCTTCACTCCACAAAGCTCCTACTGCACTCCAGTAAGCTGAACACTTTTAGTTCTTTTGCAGCTTTACACTTTCTGTTGACAGTTCTTTCTTTTAAACGTCAGCTTTTAAACCCAAAAATCTTAAATCATGCTGTCATGTAGATACGCCTTTACACTATTTCTCCACTATTGTTTTACCAAGTGCTGTGGGTGAACACCTAACTTCATGGTCTATTTTTTAGTATATTAAATTACTAAATTATCAACTAATCTTTTTTTTCCCTTTATTTTTCTTTATTTTGGTCAACCACATATGTTAAAGCATTTAATCATCATATAATCATACTTTTTTTTTTTTGAAGTCAGTGTATATGATCAGAAATAACACAATGGCAGTGTTAGGATGGTGAATGATTCTTAGTACTGCGGTAATACTGACATGGTGGTGGTGTTAGTGTGTGTTGTGCTGATATGGGTGGATCAGACACAGCAGTGCTGCTGGATAAAGAACAGTAGATCATTTAAAACGTACAGGTGTCTGATCCACTCGTACCATCATCCACCACTCTATTAATACCTGCTCTGTGGGGGCTCATCAGCGAACAGAGTAAAAGGGACAAACAAAATGTAATTGTAGAACTAGTCCAGCTATACAGTTAAACTCTGATTTAACACTTTAAAACTTATCTGTGATGAGTGGAAATAAGCATCACATACTCTGTGACTGCAGTCAGATAATTGAGCTAAGCAGCAGCTCACTCAGTCACTCATGCAATCACTGGTGTATTCTGGATATAAAAAACTCCAGGTTGCTCAGGATGTAATCTCTTATTAATTAGCGGAGCATCTTTATAGTAAATTAAACAGCAGCAGTCTACATTTCTGGGCCGAAAATAATTGTCCAATCTCAACTGTTCCGCTACTTTTAACAAATCGTGGTTTAGACCTGTGCCACCATTTGCTTGTTATTTATTGTTGTCCAGTAAAAAAAAAAAAGTAAGAAAAAAGGAGATTTCAAGTTGTCTTCTTGTACACAACAATTTAATAATAAAAACATCTATTTCTCCGTCTGTAAATCTGTAATTCTGCTCTAGGCTCAAGCATTTGAGGAAATCAAATGCAAAGGCCAGCATATGTTAAATCCCTTTATGTCCTGTTGCATTCAAAACCATTATAAAATTAATGTTTTACCATTTGGACCTTTTTGCCTCTAATTTGATACAAATGCAAATGATTATTTTCAGTTTAGGGCTTAAATAGATAAGTAGGCACATAATAGTCAAAACTATTTAGATAGCCAGACATGTCCTTTCAATAAATAATTTTAACTTAAAGAATGCAGTTAGATTTTACAGAGAACTTAAATAACAAAAAAAACATCATTCATATAGCATTTTTCTAGATGTTTTTATTTAATTATTAATTTGATTTAATTATTTACCTAATTGTTAAAATATGCTAATGCATTAAATGATTCCTTTTTTTTGAAGAATAAAGAAAAGATTGTTCCTGTTTGTTAACCAATGAAAACTCATTTTATTAGGATAAAGCCAATCATAGATTCAGTAAATCATATTTGATTTTGTAGAAGTCAAAGTTTTAAGCTTTTTTACTGTATCAAACAGATTACCCCAGATATTTAATACTAGGCCATTTTCAGCAGTAAATTAATAAAATAAAGACGGGCTAAATGTTTGCCTTATTTCTTTAATTGGGTTCTTTTTTATACTGTTAAAACTGTGAAAAAAGGAGAATGTTTTGGGTCATGTTTTTGAGTGGGTTCATTAACTTTTAGCATCAGTGTTTTAACAAATTAAGGATACTGTAGGTGTAAGGGTTTCTGAGAACATTTGTTCTGTTATGCGTGAATAGCCAATGCTATATATGCCTCATCGTTTTTCCTTGCTGTCCTTGTTTTGCTCATCATTTTCTGTCCTGTTTTGTTTGCAACACTTTTGTTAAAATAATTGGATGGTGTTGTCCCAAAATCCCTCATACCCCCAAGCAAACTGGTTTTAATCCCCACCTGCCTCTGTGGAGAGCTCAGACTAATAAATTGGGGCCTTTTTTAACCTCCCATATATGAAAATGCTTCTTCTGGTGAAAAGTGCTTCGCCATTAATGCTGATGGAGCACAGAATTTTTTTTAGGGCAGTGTAAGTAGGGAACAGTGGTGTTAAAAAAAGGTCTGGAAATGGAGGACAGACTCAGTGGGCCGCCATCCAAAATAATCACACTGCTTATTCGCCGCAAGCTTTGTTCAAAATGGAAGTCTTTCGACTTTACAATCGTGCTGGGTCTTGAAGGTGCAGCAGCCTACTGCAGGACAATTTTATAACCGTGTGCAGGTTTATCATTACAATAAAACTTTTAGTGCCTCATTTTGATTAATGGAGACTAATGTAGTCGTGGCTAGAGTAAAAGAAATGGAAATTTCATTTTGGACCCGGTGTGCAGTGAAGCCGAACTGGTAGCTCATAAGCTTACTACCAGTTTGCATGTGTAAATGGAAAACTCAGCAGCATTCTATGCACTCGCAGCCTTAATTCTTAATTCCCAGTACCAGTGATGTGCACACTTCAATGCATTTCACCCTTTTTAATATGAATTACATTAATTATAAATGACACAGGGATCAAAAAAAAGGTTGGAAACATCTAAGCATGTATTCTTGGATGCATGTGAGCACGCGCTGTTCCTGTGTGTGTGTTGTTCATAGGAGGCTTTGCTTTGATCGAAATTTGGTTTGATTGCTCTTTGCTGTTTTTAAATCTGTGCTACGGTACAGCTTTAAAATTTCCTATCCACTTGTAGCATTTCTCACTATGCACATTCTTCCTAGCAAGCCTTAGTCTCATTTTTTCCTAGCATGCTGTGGATAAAAGCCACGGGCAGTCTGCCACAGCTTGTGGATAGCAATCTGACTAACAGTCTCCCAGAATGATATTGATGGCCTTCCCCCTCATTCCTTATTTCCAGCCCACTCTCACCCTTTCCCCACCTTTTTTTTTACTTACATGACTTAGTCTCCTGTTTAGTGATGGTAAAGCCAATTCATGCTGGATGCATTTCAGAAAAGCTTTTGTAAATGTAGCTGTAATGGAACATGCTCGAACCCACACCAGCAGCCATCTGCTGTGTTTTTTTTTGTCTTGTCTGTACTTTCTCACTTCTCAGACTGATATAACTTTACACATACAGTGGTGCCATGGAGATCAGGCTTTCCAATATGTATAGCTTAATCTTCGAGATTCTAAACTGTGATAAAATGTGTGTTGCTAATGCCACCTGAATTATTAACTACATAATCAAGCAATTATGTTGTTTAAGGTGCAAGAACCTCTCCAGAAAATAGGGAAACACTTACACCAGGTTTTCAGTTTATTGCAGGACAGACACCTGAACACACTGTGCACATTCACAACTAGAGGCAATTTAGAAAGTTTTCCTGAACTTTGAAGCTTATGAGAGATCTTCACAGGACTTGGGGTGAATCAGAAGAACAACAAAGATTCAGTCCTGTCTGCCTGTCCGTCTTTACTAGATGTTCCTACATTTTAACATCTATCCCTTTGCATTGGGCTTACTTGTGTGTACATCTTGTGTAGATTATATTGTATACATTTGCATATTTAAAATTCATTCTGTAGAGTGTTTATTCCGAAGTCTCACCACAAGTATTTTATTGCACACATGTCTTAACTTGTATTGAACATGACAAACTTAAAACTATAAACTTGAATATGAGCAATACTGTATGTACAAAAATATAGTTTTCCACTGTTAACACTGTTGACGGCTGCTCAATGAGGCTCAAGGTTTCTGCCTTTAAAAACAGATCCTAGAATTGTAGAACTGCAAAAAAAAAAAAAAATACCAAACTGTAAAACTAACAAAACATGAAATCAAACGTCCATGAGGATTACATAAATGTAATTATATTTTATATAAACCACTCTTCTGGACATGAAAAATAAAAATTAACGAAGAATAAGACTTAAAGATCAATAAAATGGAAACTGGCTATCTGATGTGGGAGTCAGTTTGATTATGCAATGTTTTTAAAATATGAATCTTAGAATATACTGATTTACATTTAAAAAATACATTAATGAATTATTCAGAATTTCTATCAGATACAACTTAATTTAAACAAAGCGGAGGGAACTAGATCTGCCTAATGATTTAAAAAGTGATACATGCTTGTCATTAATTGAGGTCCTTTTCAAATAGTTTTGAACAATTTACTTTTATTTTTTTACTTTTTGCAAAATAAATCACATTATATTAGACATGCTGTTTCTTTTATACTTTTTATATTTTTTCTCATGTGTGTAATTCAGTAAACAAACAGCAACTGTAAACATGTTCACTTTTTCAGTCAGACTATTGGTTAAAATATGATAAAATATGATTTTACCAGGGATATTCAGTCTTTCGCATAAAATTGTATCTTATTTACTGTATTATTCTATAAATGTATCAATATTTATTTTGCTTTTGGATATTTTGGCTAAGGCAAGCAAGTGAATATACAGAAATGAAAATCGATTACTCTGTGCATTACACTGGTGTTAAAAAGATCAGCATAGTGCATAACCCTAACATTAGCTGGAAACAAAAATCAATATAAAAAACAAGCAGATTGAACTGAAATTTCTATGTTTAGTGACGTTGGCAACATTCATATCCATTTAAGGTCCATGGGTATGCAGGTTTTACTTTTTAAATAGCTTTTAATAAAAAAATAACTTCTTTAAGATATTCTGACTCTATTGAGGAATAGGAAACACTAAACTTTAAATTAAGGTTAAAAACTCCTTTTTGCTCTTGCTTTTGCTTTTTAAGTATTTTGTTTTACTAAACCGTATTCAATCCTCTTAACTTTTCTTATGTTATTTATCTATGGTATGTTGGTTTTTTTGGGCTTCTTTTAGTAAAAAAAAAAACAAAAACAAAAAAACAGAGGAGAATCGCAGACTTCAGATAGAAAGAACTTTGTCTGTTAGGAGCTCTTTGCTTTGAGGTGAGAGAGCTGTCTTGTCTGCCTTTTACCCAAATAATAGTCCCAACCTGTGTTTTTATTTCTGGATGTGGAGTTTGCTTATTATCTCCCTTCTGTGTGGGTTTATTCACGGAGCTATGGTTTCCTCTTACTATCAAACATGATAAGTAAGTAAAAAATAAATATATATAAAATATAAATTCTTGTCCCTTTTTGTTTTCCTACCTTTAATCTGATGAGTGGTAGAATATGTTCCAGCTCTTATAATCTTAATTAGACTAATTAGATTAATTAAAAATGTATACATGTATTCACTTGTTTACCAACTAAATTAAATGTATTACACATCAAGGTATAAATTGTGTATCTATTGAAAGTTGATTGATCTTAGCTTGAAAATATCGTGTGAATCGCAGTTTTACAAAGATGTCTTATAAAGCAAATGGGTTCATACTAAGCATTACCATTTCAGTGTGCATCCTTCATCTGCTTTGTGAAAGGGTATTCTCAGAGTAGCTCCTAGTACATTTTGCATAGAAATAGTAGCTGTGCGTGTGTTTGTTTGTGTATGTATGTATGTATGTATGTATATATGTATGTGTATATATATATATATATATAGTAATTCTTATTTGAGCTTTCCATGTTTTAGAGGTAGATCTGGTGCCCATAACTTTTGTTATGTTATAGAATTTGATGCAATATGCCAGATATCGATATTTCAGGTCCTTTGCTGGTCTGACCTAATCTGATTGAGTTTTACATCAGTCATTGATTGCAGTATTAATGTGCTAGTGACTGCTTCAGTTCAGACTTGGGAGCCCATTTAATCATGGTGAAGTTTATTATATTGTTCCCGTAGGAGTAAGCTATGTACTTTGAGTCATAATTTTTTGCTTTCTATTAAAAATAATTAGGCATACTTAGCAAAAAAAATCCTAAATTCCATAGGGGCAATCTATTAGTGAACCTATATAATAACTTCAGGAATGCTTTTTTGCTTGCCTAGTAAAACAGAACTTGAAACACACACACACACACACACACACACACACACACACTGTGTATTTATGATAAATTCAGTTTTATTGTTTATTATTATTAATCTGTACTAACGTAATATTGTTTGATGTAAACTATAGTGGTGAATCATCTCAATGAATTTAAATATGTAGTATATAATAATGACATTGATTATTTTTTAAATCTGTAACATATTTTTAAATAATATTGGAAATAAAGCATTTCTCATCTGAGTTCTATTTTTTAGCATTAATTTACACATTAAAAGCTGCCTGCTTCTTACTTACAATCACTGACTAATTCAATTCTGTAATTTTCTAATTGAAATGCGCTGGCACACCTTGACAACTGTGATTTATTCATATTATGGATATTCAAGAAATATTAATCAACTAAACCAGAAAAGAAATGGCATTAATTCCACACTCACTCTAGTGTCAATTACTTCTACAGGGGATGGGCTGGTTGATGTTTTGTATGCTAAAAAATACTGTATATTCTACTGTAAATTACTGCCAGTAAGGTTGCCATGACTCCCAGGAGAATTTACACTTGTCAATCCTTCTGCTTGCATATTTATAGAGTATGAGTAAATCAGATTGTTTCAGTGCCATGCAGACACAAAATGTGCCAAACTCTCCATAGGAACAGAAAATGAAGGTAAAGATCAAACCCATTCTCTTGAGTTATGCAGAATCATGACTGTCTGCAGCACCACTGTGTGCCCAAACTAAAATTAGACAGTATGACATGGTCTGGTTTGGAGAGTCTTAATGGTTTTCATTCACCAAAGATGTACTTTATTTTGTTAAATAAAATAAAAAGTATACCATTCTATGCATTAGTTTTGTGTCACATTGTTTTACTTTCAATAACAATAAATAGATTATATTAAATGTGTAAAATATAGGGAAATATGTCCTTTGTTTAAGATATGATGCCATGTAGAAAAGTAAATATATTTTTTTTACTTTTGCATGCGACATGGTACATGATGATACATGCTACAAGCATTTACAAAACAGCATGCATCCTATTTTAAACGGATTTATCGGCGATTAAAACATGGATAATGCAAAAATATTTAGAGTGCACTATCAATTGCTCACCTTACTACTCTGGGCTTTCATACTTGGTGGGTAATGATATGTGAAACAGGTACTGTAGGTCTTTCGTCTTTTTAGGAGACAGCATAAAATTGATATGAGCATTAAGGGTGCATAATAAAGGTAGGCAGACTTGAGCTACAAGCATTAATCACATATGAAATAGATAGCTGATACCGAAACAAACATCTAACATACAAAATAAGTCATGTTAAGTAACAGTGTATGATTTTTATGATTTTAAAGTGTGTGGTTTGATAATTATTAAATCATAAAAAAGGTTCAGAGCACGTCCCTCATCCCCAATGAAATGCAATTTTGTATGTGTGTGTGTATATATATCTGTGTGTGTATATGTATATATCCGAGGTCTTCAGAGTGCCCATTTAAGGGAGAACTTTTAGAGTATCGGGCAGGTACACCCAGGACAGAGCACCAATATATCGCTGGGCACACACTCCTCACATAGACATATACTCTATAGAGGGGCAATGTGGTGCAGCCAATTGAATCTAGTTTTTGGACTGTGGGAGGAAACCAGAGAACCTGGTTAAACCCCACGCAGACAATGGGGGAACATGAAACCTCCACCCAGATTTGGATCCCAGCACTGAAAGGTGGATATAATTATTATACCACTAATAATGACAACCATAAAACATAAATACACTGTGTGTGTCTGTGCGTGTGTGCAATGAGCTACAAGTAATAAAGAAATAATGAGGGTTTCTGATGCAAGACAGCATTCTGTTCAGTCAAATTTCTGAAAACAAAATCAAATTAAAAGTCTTTACCTATTGAATGTTTGAAGTCCACACAAACAATGGTTATAGATTATTTTAATACTGCCACAGGCATTAATACTCAAAATCAAAAGCCTTTAACTTGAAGTTCAGTTGCTAATTTTAATTTTTGAATGATTTGATTAACTCATTTTCCCTCCTGAGTCAAAGGCCCACAGATTTTTTTGTCCACTGCTTTTGCCTTGACCTGTTCTGTATTTGAGCACAAACTCTGGAATTCTCAATCCTGGCAATCCTGAATAAAATAAACTAAAAAATCATAGAGTACTTTTTTTTATTGTAATACTTTGCAAGAGTATCTGCCTGCAGCACAATGTGTGACCTACACTAGAAGGCACCTCCACACTGGAGCCAGAAGTCATGTAACCTTGCAGATTTTATTTTAACTTGTGGTTTTGAAACAGTTGCTGAATAACCAATAAATTATTGTGACATATCATCATTTCTTTCAGCTGGAATGTTGTTAGATGTTAAGATTCTAAAGCCCTACCAGCACACCCTGCAGTATTTTGTGTAGGTTGTCAGATATGAAAATTTTATGTAAATTCTTATAGCTGATTCATGGTAGCATTTCGAATGTATAGTTAATTTCTTTCTTAGAGTTTAGGAACCTTCAGAAAATCTGTGCATGCTTTTTACCTATTATTTCATTAATACATATTTATTAAATTAATTTATAACCAAATTAGTTGATTTTTTTTTTTTTTAACCCTCAAAAGATCAATGAGGAAAGTCTCTATATGAGCATCTCTACAGACAAGGACAAATCCAATCATAAGCCATACTCATTGTTTTCTTTATCAAAATATAAAAAAGATGAAAAACACTGGTGGGTGGCCTCATGTTCAGAAACAGCATCCACTCACTCACAAGTGCAATCAATAACCTGTCTATTCATCTAACATTCAATATTCTGTGGTACTTTTTAATTGACATAACAGTAATAAAATTCACTTCAAAACTAGTTTTTGAACAACAACAGGGTGCATGTGGAGACCAATAAAGAGACTGAATAAAACAAAGAATACAATCAGACTGCAATTTGAATAATATGCAATTTTTTATTATATCATTATAACTTAATTTAACTAAAAGTATTTGTTTATGTGACAGTGTTAATGTAGTTTTCAAGATGGTGTTACAAACTGTTTTTAAAACTTATAAACATTTTTTTTTACCCATTTTTGGATGAAAAAGGTTTCTATCCCAAAGTTTAAATCAAGTACATTAACAGATTAAGATCAATTAATTACAAACTATTAGAGTTGAAAACTTACCCAACATGGGCAGCGAGATCATAATTACATTTGAAGAAATACAGTCTTTGAGGTTTGCATTAAGTACAACTTGAGCTTTAATAACACTTAATAAAATAATCTTAAAAATTTGTACTTTGATTCAAGAAACTCTTTATTTATATGTTTACTCTCTATTTACTGTACACTCACCCACAATAGAGGTCACATGCAGGCAGTGCTACTTAGATCATGTGACCTTGTGCAAGATTGCAAGATTGAGGTTTTAAAAAGGACAAAAGCAATTATTAAATATAACACTTTAACACATTTTGATGTTTTTGTACTATTTTTGCTTATTTCAATTTAAAAACTTTGCACCCTGCCATATGCCACGTTGGCCTAAATTATACCCAAAAGGTATATGTTCATAGTTATACTTTTGATGAGATGTAATGGAACAATAAATATAATCTAACTGTTATATTGGCTGTGCAGATAGCAAAACAACTGAATTAGTGTTAAATAACAGTTAACATAAATTATTTTATGTAATTTGTCATGATCATGTGACTTCCTTGCATAAAGTGGCATTTCAGAGCCCCTTTACATTTAGTTTAAACAGTTGCTGCAATATGGAGAACCCCAGCAGGGAATAAAATAATGATCTCTATACTGGCGTCTTCATTGGACTGAGGCTGTTGTTAATATGCAGTGACACCTGCATACATCTGAAATGATCCTAGGTGTCTTGTCATGGATTATAAAATTCCCCAAGGTGCCTTTTTGCACATTGCATACTGAGAACACTGCATGCACCTCCTTTATAAATCACAGTCTTTCCATTATCAGGAAAGAAATTACTTCATTATATTGGTCACGACAAAACTCCAGTGATATTGAGCAACTTCACAGTCTGTATAGGGGTATATCTGTCTTTTGAGGTTAGAAGAGCAAATGGACTGATTTTCTGGTTCATGTGGTCTGTAAATAGATGTGTGTCGAGTATGATTACTCTGAGGCAGGGTGAAGAGAGCAGAAATGATTGATTCTTACCTCACACCGATGCTACATTTCCTATGTTTATAACTAAAATGTGTGTGTTAGCTAATGACCCTATTTAGAATTCATTTCTACTTTGGAAATGACCGGAAAATGAGCCACCAGGAAAATGCAGTCATCTGTCCAAACCCCTTATTGACGGGCTAATAAGGTAATGGTACTGACCTTTTAAACTTGTTATATTTAATCTTTTTTCCACTATATGGAGAAAGTTTAGAGCAGTCTAATTACCTTGAATTCATGTTTTGGACTATGGGAGAATCCTGGACCCCCAAAGTTGAGAGTGCACTGTGCTGCACAATTTTGGATTTTTTTTCTTAATAAAAAAAAAAAAAAGTTACATGATGCAATGTTTCATGTGGTGTTGTTCATCTGAGGATATGTTGACCTCATTCAAAGACCTTCAAAGAAATTTTTGATAAATATTAGATATCAAATACTGTGGAGCTGTTTTCAATGACTAGATTTTTTTAGTTGTTTAGGAAAACATTTTCTTCATGTAATTTCTTTGTATTTTATTACATTCGAAGCTCCCTTCCCTCAGTGGTTTTTAGTAGTTATGGCTAGAGGATCAGATCACTGCTAAATATAGACCTGATTTAATCAACCGATAAAATGTTCAGCCAACAGGACCTGTGACCAGTGATGAAAGATGACTGACACAAATTGTGCAACAACTGAAGCGCTACTCTCTGTGACTTACCTCAACAAAGATGTTCGTAGAGTGCAAAGTGAGTGACTGAATACATTGAATTCAACATGGTAAAGGGGTCTCAGAAGGTGCTTTTACTGTGCTGACTGATTGCTGTACATTTGTTGGATGTTCTTTTTGTTTAAGCTTTTGCTTAAACTTACTACTCTGTTTAAACCTGTCTATAATAAAATAATTGAAATTCTAAGTAAGTGCCATTTGCTATTATAGTGTCTGTCTCACTATCGACCTATATTTGACCGACTGTTATTGTCAGAAATGAGCTGAGAGACAAGGAGGGTGTAGACTTTAAGTAATGGGAGCTGTGTAGAGAAAGTTTGATTGAATATCCTACAACTGTATTGACAAGGCTGTGATTAGTGAACTTCTCTTTTGTGCAGGAGATGCAGATCTCATTAAAAATATGAATAGGTGTCAAGCATAGCTGTGGAGGTTAAACATATCCAAGCAAGGCAATGGGTGTTTACTCAGTAATTGAAATTTCAGCTTCTCGCCCTCTGATAATCTAAATGAGCTGTCATCCATGATTGATTTTCACATTTCAAGGATGTCTGCCTTATCTGCACATCATTAGAGGTCTCCCGTTGACTAGATTACGTGAGGTTTAACACTGAGTAGAAACTATGTGGATCAGCTTGCCTTGCTTGGGCCTGTTTTATTGACACAGTGCACCAAGACAGCAGCTGGTTTATGAGTTAGAATTCTTCTTGTGAGAATTGTTTGAACTGTAGCACCAACTTCAGCTGTAGTGGTATGGCCTTTTCACCATCTGATGAAGGGGATGATGTTCACACAAACTCCTCCTTTATAGTATTAATAGCAAATTCATTCTCAGAAACCTCAGGTTGGCACCATTGTGCTAGTCAAGCAAATAGACATCCCAAAGGTTAATCACGAAACAGATTGCTGCTTGGCACTTAGGTGATGCAAGAGTCTAACACTAGTCTATGATCACAGGCACTTAAGACAGAGGCTCAGCAATGTCACCGATGTGCTTGGCTTCTCAGAGTCTCAGAGGAAAGGCTGGATTAGTTCTCATCACTATCTTTTGGAAACAGCAAATCTTACTGGCAGGTATATGTATAAAATCATAAAAGAACACAGATGAATATCCATCCCAGTATTTATCTTTGACAAATACATTTTTATTATATGACTTTGCTCATAATCTTTTTTTTTTTTCATTTTGATCAACATTTTGTGCAGGTGTACTGCTCTGGCCATGTGTGCTTTGAAGGGACTCATTAAAAAACATGCTGCAGTACTGATGGAATCTGTAAACAAAGAGCTTCTTAGTGGTGCACTTAATCATGCTGCTTTTCAGCTGTGCATTTGCTCAACTCACTCTGCCTTCACACTTTAAAGCAATGCGGCATAAAATGTGTCAAAAGAGACACAAATGGACATGCATATAAATTGTAATTATTGTTTTTGTTTATATAAAAAGGAGTTCCAATAACCTAAAGTATTGAATTGACGTTATTTGGCTATGAAAAGTTCTTTTGACATCATTCACTGGGCAGGAAAATACCCTGGATAGAAAAACATTGACACCTTAAGGCGAATTACAATCTCCAGCTTTCCAGACTAGCTTGTCCTTGGACTGTGAGAGGAAAGCAGTGCTCTGGAGGACACCTGTCCAGACATGTGGATAACATTCAAACTCAACACAGAAGGAAACCATGGCCTTGAATTTGACACAAAACAGTAGGATATCAAAAGTACTATTTCAGACCTAAATATAAAAAATAAGTGAATAGTTTTGAGAGCCTATGTAGTTGACCGTTAACACATTCCAATTTTGTGAGATTTTAAAAAATCAGAAAACAGCTTAAGAGATTACACATTTACCGTATCTAGTTGTTAATGTTCAAATGCATTAACAGATACATTTTCCACAGTCTTGGACCAAATTTTTTTATTTTTATTTTATTTATATATATTTTTTTAACCTGTCATTTCTGGTAGCTTTTGCAATCTGAATAGTAACCTGACTGCACTGATGTACCAAACATGTTTGCTTTTACGCTTTTACATGAACAGCTCTACAGATTATTGTAGCCTATTCCTGTTAATTGTGCTTTTATTTGATTTATTTAAATTATTCTGCCAATGCATGACAGGGGAAAAAAAGGAGGAAAATAAAAATTGGACCAAATTCTGTGTAAAAGTGTTTATTAGTATTTTAGGGTAGAGTGGTTTACACTTCTGCCTTACAGCAGCGACGGGACTTTGAATTCGATTCCTAATTGCAACCTTTCATCTGGGAACTGGATCCTTCCCACATTTCAAAGACATGCAGATAGGCAATTTGAGATACTAAATTGACTGACCACCTATGACTGTACTGCTTGTTACTATGTCTGTCAGCAAATTATTGTTGATTCGATAAAGATTTAAAACTCTTGACTAAACAAACAATTATATAAATTGGGTGAAAATATTGGCCGAGTCAATATTTAACGTATTAAGTTACTAAATATCATAAATTCTTCTTTGATTTGGTTTAAATATATGTTCAGTATATTAAGATGTGCAGATGGCATATGGAAATAAATGGTAAACTGGAAGAGATTTTTGAATTGCTTTGCTAATAGTTAAATTTTTCCATGTTTACTTTACATTCTTGTGCAAATGGGATGGTATAAAGAATGGGATGGCATGGCAGTGTGGCAGCCAATAAAATACACAATCTGTATGTAACACCTTTTCACAGTCTGGTAAGAGACAAGGAAAACCAACTGGGCATCAAAATCTTTGGATCAGGTGGAAAAACATCCATGCGGTAGCACATCTTTATCTATATTCAGAAGTACTTTATAATAAAATGATTCTCTTCAACACTGCAAAAGGTACAAAGTGCAGCTTCATACACTGTGGTGTACCATATTCCCAGTGGAACAGCGTGAGGTGTAGACACATATCAAATGCAGCGGTGAAACGTGAAGTATCTATGCTTTGAAGAAAAAAAAACATTTCTATCTTATTTGGAAAGTTTTATAGATTTACATGACATTCTCTTTCTAAATTCATATTATTTCATAATATTCATTGGTGTACCTGGTAATCTGCTTGTCTTTTTATATTATCCCTTTGCCAATAATTAAGTCTAAATTCATCAGTGAATGGAAAAAAACACTTTCAAGCTGTAGCTAAAAAGCAGATGTTGCAAGTAAGCCACAACAGGCCTCCATTCAATATTATGCATTTGGTATACTTGGTGAGAGTTTATAAGGGTATCACAAATATTTAACAGATTGTACAAACTGTTCTAGGGATTTGAGTGAGTTCTCTGCATTGCTGGTACATTGTAGAGTTCCACTGTGTATGCTATAGTTGAGTACTAAATGACAAAAATTTGATTTATTTCAATAAGTGGAATATCTAGACTTTTTGCAGTTAATCCTGGTGACAGTGATGGACCCAGCAGCTGAACAGGGTAATAGCAAGGTGCCATACATGATTACTTAGCTCTTTAGAAAACACAGCAAGAGATATGAGCCTATTAGGAAAAATTCTGAAAGTGTTGCGTCAGGTCTCAGCTTGCATTTTTGCTTGAATATTAGTTATTGAAGGCCACAAAACTTTCAAATAAACTTTGTTGGCTGTAGAAGGTCCTTCATGCAAAAAGTATGTGCATTATTAAACAATCCAAATGGTCTACAGGGGACTGTTGTGCATTTTTGCTTGTCAATGCTAATTAAGTCTTGAGATAAGAAGCAAAAGAGAATCCCAAAGGCACTGAACTTTATACTCCTTATATGTAAGTAAGGGCTTTGTGGTAGGGCTTACTTTACACTTAAACCAATTATGTGTGAGCTATTAAATTCCTTTACCAGTTGCTGGAGATATTGCTGTAGTTAATAAATGCTACGACCTTTCTTATTTATAAAGAAAAAAAATACTTAATGGCTCTGGTTCTATATGCATCATTTAGAACCTTTGCTCTTAATCTTAGAGGTTATCGGAAGCTACATGAGAACGTATAGTATGTGCATGCACCATTACTGGCAGCCCTGCATTTATTATTTTATAAAATCTCAATTTACCAATAAAACCACCTTGTATTTTTTAATAATTCAATGCCATTAATATGATAATGTTGGAAAAACACCAAGCAGAAGACTTGTTCTCTTTCCGGACTTTCTGTAGATTGTTTAAAATCTAACCTTTTATCACATCCTATGGGTTTTCTTTTAAGTTTGTGTCAGGGGACTGAAATGACCTAAGCAGATAGTGAGCCTAGGGCAAGAGGTGGAAAACATACTGGACAGGTTTTAATTCCATCACAGGACAGACACAGTTCTTGCATTGATTTACACCTCTGGGAATTCCGTATTGACAAGTTACCCACTGGCATGTTTTTGGACTATGTGAAGAAACTGCATAAAAGGGAAAATAAAACATTAAAAGAACCTTACGATTTAGAGAATTCAAATGACCTTAAGTCCATGTTTTTTCACTGTTGGAGGAATCCAGAGAACCCAGAGGAAACCCACATGTGCACGAGAACACGGAAATTTCACCCAGACTGGGATTTAAACCGAAATCAGTACTGTGAGCGTGCTAACCACTAAGGCACTGTGCCGCCCTTCAACTTGTTCAATGTTTGGAGAAAAAAAAAAAAAGAATATATATATATATATATATATATATATATATATAAAATCACACTGGACTTATGTGGAATGAAAGCTGAAAAATTTAAAGCCTTGCACCCTTTTCTGCAGTGGATGTGTATTGCATGTATAACTCGTTGTTTTTTATAAGCTATAAGCCTTAATGAGTCACCTGAATTGATATTTTTAAGCAATGGAATTTGCTTATCTTTAAATTAATATTCAACATTTATAAAGTATGGGTGAACTTTCAATGGATAAAGAAAAAGTATTGCTCGGTTGCCAACTTTGTGGCTTATTCTATTTGTCACTCCATTTATTGATGTAGTTAACCCCCTACTGAAAAGGCTTTTACCTATTTAAAAAAGAGAATAGCTTGAGGGTTCACTTTGTATCCCCTGGATTGCTATGAACAAGCTCCGAGTGGGTGTTTGTATTTCTGATCTGTCTTAAAAATAAATGATCCAAAAATCCTCACACTTTGTCATGCTGGACAGCAGGAAAACACCTTTTGAAAGATTGCCTGGCTCCTTTCTTTCTCGTTTTGCCACTTGTTTGACGTTTGAAGCAGTAAACCTGGTGTCAGGAGAGGCTGCGCTGGAGTAGGAGGGCATTAGTAGTTCTTTTACTGTGACTGGTATCTATAGATACCATTGACTTTAAATTAAAGTGGTGTGTGTGGTGATCAATCATAAGTGAACAACTTAGACAGAAGCACCAGGTTTGATGCATTAGCCTGCTTCTTTTAGCTTCAGAGCCAACGTGCTGGGATCAGAGTAGAATTAGCCCAGTGACCCACAGCGGTGTGCCCACACTCTAAATGCTTCCACTTCTCTCCACATGGTGAACAAAGGGTTTCCATGCAGTCACTTTTGGTCCTTTTTTTCCTGACCTCTACTGGCTACTTTTTAAATGAACACATCTTTTATAAGGGTATTCAGTTCAGGGCCACATTTTACATCACTTTGTTCTGTGGTAACGATTTCCTCTTTACAGCCATTCAATGTAGCATCTAGCTAATTCAAGAGTTTTTTGGATAAGCTAAACCGGGCAGTTGAATGATTTTTCTCAGCTCTCATGCAGTTACTGTGGATAATAAAACACAGATTCAGCAGTAAATGCTTCAGTGTAGAGAACTTTGCATTCTGCTTGCAAAGCACCAGTAAAACAAGGAGAACATGTAAACCAGGATTAAAATACGCAGTCATATCACACCTGCCTAGCAAGCAATTTTGGATTAGAATTATGATTTAATAAAACATCAAACCTGCAAATAAAGTGTGTTCTCAGGATATTATCACAGGTTCTAGAGCACACTATGTTCTAAAAAATCTTATGATAAAATTATGGCATTCTGTGTTTTTACATTTTATAAAGTTTGCGATATATAGTTTTCCCATAATGCAAAACAGTACTGGTTAATAATTAGCAAATTATTTCATAGACTGGACAATGTCTGTACAGTTAGTATTGTTAATATAAATCTGTTTTTAACATGTTTACATAATTAGCATATATCCTCATTGATGAGATGGTGCCACAATATACACCAATCAAAGTTTACAATTTTTTGACATTAATTATATATAATTGCAAGATAACATGTGTCTCTGACAGAATGTCTGTTTGCTTTTGTGTTACAGTCTTTAACTTTTACAACTTAATCTCACTTAACATAAAAGTGTAAACTTTGAGATACGGATGTAACTTCATTTGTCATGTCAATAAAGCATCTTGAATTGAATTAAGAGAGATAGATATTTGAATGCACTTGTCTCATGATGTTTATTTCAGTGTTGACAAAAATATGGTATGAAATCAAAGTAAGGTGTTGCACCATTAGTGTCAGTATGTGACACAGAACAGCAGGAATTGCCAAAAACAGGGATAATCTGATTTATCTTAATGAGAGAGGCAGCACCCCAAGAGCCCAGGCACTCAACCCTGGCTACAGGCAGACGCTGAGCGGCTCAGGTAGAATCCTCTAATGCCTGTCACTTCACTTTATTATTTAGAGTGGACTACCACAGCTAGGTCGAACAAAGTGAAACCAATTCTTTTTCCAGCACGCCTTGTGTTCCTCTGCAGTTACCTGCTACAAAGTCCATATGCACAGGAATCTATTGTTTGACATTTCAACATTTCTAATAGTTCCAAATAATTTATAAAATATTTAATATAATTTACATGAATATTTATATACAAAACACTTAACATGGTGATAATGTAGCAAAATGATTGTTTACTGCTTACAAATGAGAGTTTATTCATTCATTCATTATCTTCTGCTTCATCCTCTATTAGGGTCGCGGTGGGGTTCCCCATGCCCATCCAGGGGAGAACGTCTCGGGCGCCGGGCAGACACATTCAGGACAGGGTGCCAACCTATCACTGGGCACACACTTACACACACAAACACACTCTACATGGGGCAATTTGGAGAACTCAATTGACTTGATCCATGTTTTTGGACTGTGGGAGGAAACTGGAGAACCCGGAGGAAACCCACGCCGACACGGGGAGAACATGGAAACTCCACCCAGATGGGGATTCGAACCGGGAATCCCTAGTGCTGAGAGGCAAATGTGCTAACCACTTGTGCTAGTTTATTTATAATAAGATTTATATTTTATTTTAAAAAGATGTAAATTTCAAGTTTAATAATAAACAGCATCATTCAGGCAATAAGACGATAGTTCTTGATATTCAATGTTTATCGTAGTTTGCTTCAATGCAGTCTATATAGAGTTGCACTCATTATGCGGTGAGAAATTCCAATGAAAGCATTTGGATTGAAATGAGGTATGCTGCATAAAGTGCAATCAAAAGACTTGCAGAATCGATTAAGAGATTCATGATTCAGTTAAGAATACAGTTCCAGTTTCATTTTCTCAGATAGAGCAGAGCGTCTGTCTGTCGGCAGCAAATTATCAAGTTCAAGTTCAAGTTATTTATTTCTGTCGGGGGGGGGGGGGGGGGGGGGGGGGGGGGGGGGGGGGGGGGGGGGGGGGGGGGGGGGGGGGGGGGGGGGGGGGGGGGGGGGGGGGGGGGGGGGGGGGGGGAGAATGAAAAGCCTTTAAACCCCCAAAGAGCAAGCCGAAGCGACAGTGGCAAGAAAAAACTCCCTTTTATGTTGTTATTCAAGGAAGAAACCTTGGGAGGACCAAGACTCAGTGGGGGACTCATCCTCCTTGAGCGGCCAGGCAGCAACAACAATGTAGGACAGCGAGAGACATTTAACAAATGGAAAAACTAAAAACTAAATTTGACAAATGGAAAAACTAAAAACT
Source organism: Corydoras maculifer (assembly GCA_019802435.1). Classification (NCBI taxonomy): domain Eukaryota; kingdom Metazoa; phylum Chordata; class Actinopteri; order Siluriformes; family Callichthyidae; genus Corydoras; species Corydoras maculifer. The sequence continues at coordinate 301,309 of JAFMOD010001722.1, forward strand.
AGAAAACTATAAGTGAGTCCATTAGGGGGCGTCCTGCAGGACCGCCAGTCCAATTAATATTCAGGTTCCATCAGTGTTTGTCGGCAGAGCCATGGATGAAGATCTCCAGGAAGCCGGTCACACCTCAAAAGAAACAGACATGGAAGGCAGTTAGAGCTAATAAGGCACGTAATTTAATTAATAACTAATTTATTGACAAATTATCCTGCCATTCAACACTGCGAACACTTAGTCTCAACCCCAAATGTTCTGAAGCTGTTCTCTGGTGTGAGTAAATTTATAGGAGAAAGTACACAAAACACATTACATAAGGTGTCATCAAGATGTCACTGTTGCAGCCTTATCAAAAGTAAAAACACATCAATGCTGCTGGAGAATGTGCTGATGGTTGCTATTAGTTCTACACATCCCTTGTAATAATGTTTAAGAAAATGCAAAATCTGGACGGCATGACCAATCTGAGTGGAGTTTCCATGTTCTCCCCATGTTCTTACCTTGTACTCTGGGTTCTCTGGTTTTCTTCCACAGTCCAAAAATAAGAATTACATATGAATCGCCTGCTCTAAATTGCCCCATTTACCCCCATATATTACCACAATCCATAGTATCGGATAAAGCAGAAAATTATTATGAACTCAACTATTTACAAAGTCAGATTCAATGTACAACTTCTTAATTTAACATACTTTTGAAACAGTATTCATTAAAGTGCTTTTATTTTGGAAATGTCTGCTATTGTATTGAAAATCCTTTTCAATAGCCACTTCAAACAAGTTTTTTTGCAAACTACACATCATACATAAAATCCAAATGCTGTAAAAATATCTCAGCACATAGCAATACTTTGTTTAGTAGTACGGCATCGCTTTAGTGAGTGACATTGAGAGCATCAAGCCCCAGAAATCTGGTAAAATATTAAATTCCCCAACAAATTCAGTACAAATACCACACCATTAACTTTGCAACATTACTGTCCTGGCTGTATTTGCCCGGTGCATGAAACGTTCTCCCCTGGATAGGCATGGGGAAGCCCCCAGGAACTTTAGTAGAGGATTAAGAGGAAGAAAAAAAAATGAATTAATAAACAAACTATTATCTGCAATAAGTTTAGTCCTGGGTACAGTATATGCCTGGTATAAATCCTAGCAAATCTAATTCAAGATAATAATTCTTATTTTGTGCAACACTATGTCCTATGTCCTATCTTACATGGAAAGAACATGCAAAATGACCACAGAAGGCCTTGTTCTGCATTGTCAACATGCTGCTGTGTTGTAAAAAAAGACTTTTAGGAAAATTATATACTGTTGAAAGTGATCTAATATTTCATATCTGTAAGTAGTACATATTTGTAAATCACTTAATAAAAGTCCAAGTATGATATTATTATTTTAATATTTGTTATTATTATTTAATCTGTTTAATTCTTAGTATGTACCTTTAGGACTTGTTTGAAAATTGAATTCTTAATGTAAAAAAAATTGCCCAAAATATACAAGTATCCCAACTGGTAAAAGTTTTTCTTCAATTAGTGATAACAAAGTCTATATGATTGATTGGTTGATTGGTTTTCTCCTATACATACCAATGAACTGAATCTTTTTTATAGTTGGAGGAATTACAGGGCCTTTGACGGTTCCCCAATGATGTAACAACAATAAATAATCATACATATGCGCATAATTGAATACAACCCAACCAAAAACACTGTCAAAATTCAATTAAGTTAACAAAAGCTTTCAAACAAATGCCAATGGTAACCAATAGAATTGCACCTCTCTGATGCTTCTCCTCACATCATCAATAACTGTATAAAGTCTAACTACTCAATTTCATGCTTTCATGCTTACTGCATTGCTTGAGAGAACATATTGACACACTGCATGCCAAGTTGGCCGAGATTGGTTATGAAATGTATTTTAGTCACTGCTTTGTAAGCCTGAACTGGGTTTCCAAAACTTGTTTGTAATTCTACACGTGGAGGAAATGTGTGTAACATATGGCATTATTTTTTTGCACATTGTGCAGCAGATTGAGGTTATGAGGATGCATTAATCTGCTTTCCAAAAATTGTCACAGGGGAACTGCTGGAAAGAGTGATTTTTCTGTTGCTAAACAAATGGCCATTGGTTTTATTTGTGGTTGAACCATTCATTCATTCATTATCTTCAGTGTTGTCCTATATTAGCGTCGCGGGGGGGGGTTCCCCATGCCCATCCAGAGGAGAACGTTTCGGGCGTTGGGCAGATACACCCAGGACAGGACGCCAATCTATCACTGGGCACACACTCACTCACACAGACACGCACGCAGACACACTCTATATGGGACAATTTGGAGAACTCAATTGACTTGATCCATGTTTTTGGACTGTGGGAGGAAACCGGAGAACCCAGAGGAAACCCACGCAGACACGGGGAGAACATGGAAACTCCACCCAGATGGGGATTCAAAACGGGAATCCCTAGTGCTGAGAGGCGAACATGCTAAACCACTAAGCCACCGTGCCGCCTGGTTGAACCATCAATAATTCAAAATTATGTCTAACCAAATAAGTCAAAATTTGTAAACAATTAAATTATTGGGCACGTGCTGCGGGTTTCCACATAAATAGAACTTTGAATTCCAGGTGTAAAAAATAGGGGCGGGATGGTGGCTTGTTTGTGTGAGTGAGCGTCTGCCCAGCGACAGAATGAATGAATAAATAAAAATATGTGAGTCGTGTCAATCAGAACATTTCCAAAAGGGTTTTTAATTATAGGTTTTGAATCATAGACTAATGTAATCGCTTTCTGTTGGTTATTTTATTAATGCATTATGGTAACTTGTCTAGAATTATTTTATTTGTTATTCAGAATAATATTTCATAATTTTATGCTTTGAAAACATAACATGTTTAATATTCGGATTACTATGACAAAACAATAAAAATGAAAGGACAAGAGCAGAGTTCTGCCTCTTTGATCCCAGCACCAGAAAAAGAGCATGCAGCAAACAATTTTGTATGTCACGAGTGATCAAAGATAAAGCTTGATGCACATAAGGTTCCCCACATGCAGTGGCTGGAAAAACAAAAGAAAAACATCTCAGACCTATCAAAGATCTGTCACAACTGGAGAGACTTGACCGCTAACCAAACCACATGTCACCCATGTGTTTCAACTTTTCAGTTTAAAGGCAAAACACATATTCTGAATCCAGCTTCTGCGCTTAGGAGTGGCGCATCACGCCCACACCCCCCCACACTCACACACCCACACAAAATTTAAACAGTGAATTGAATTGCACAGCACAGAGCTGCAGTTTTTCATAAAATTTGCCTTTATTAGTGCAAGCAAAAAGCTGAATTAATAATAGGGAAGATAAAGCTTTGCTCAGTTCTAAAAATCCTCAGGCTCAGCATATTTCCTTGGGGACTTTGTATCTTTTCAGGAGAACTGCACCATTAGCACGCAAAGAACAGATATTTACCCTAAAAGTGCATTTTGTATTAAAACATCATTAGGATGTAAATCTATATTTTCATTTTGTGATTAAATGACAGCACTAGCAAAAAGTTGGCCCTTAACACTTCTACTTTTATTAACTTTTATTGTCCTTTGATTCACCTTCATTTTCTAATTTACGCTCTCCAGTGATTATATGAATAATTATGCTCCATTGATGAGACTGTAATTATTAAAAAAATATATATTATGTAATCAAATAATCTGGTTGAAGTGTTGAAACCTAGTGGGTTTGGTTTTCCTTCTGCCGAGTCTATGTACAGATACCATAAATGGAAGAAAGAAACTTTGCTTGTTTAGAATATGCAAATTTGTGTCATGGTAATTACTTTGTTAATCTGTTTTTAATGGAATGTTGGCATGGTGTGGTAACTTTAATCGAAACTTCCTGTAAACTGCTTATTTTGATCAACTTCGACTTTCATTTTAATTGAATTCTTGTCAAGGGCCCAAGCATGTTTATTAATCATGACTTATATGGAATTAATTGAGAGGGGAGTGTTGGACAGACACCATTAGCTAGTCATTAAAAACTGCTGGCACATCAGATGATGGAAAAGCAACTTATATTTTACCAGCTCGTTTTATTTTTATTTTATTTTATTTGTTCTGTTGTATCAAGGAATTTTCAGTTTGGCTGATTTTTTTTTTAAAAGCACATTTTTCTTTATCCAGCTGAGTCATTTTAATTGTTGCTTTTGTACCAGCACCAGTAATGTCATAGTTGGTGCAAGATTTGACTGACCCTCCCATCACCCTGACCAAAAAACTACACAGAGAACAACACTGCAGGACAATGTGAACGAAAAAAAAAAAAAACCCTACATACTCAACATTTATATTTTATTACTGCTTGCTGGTCACGTTCAATTTGCAAAGTGTAAGAGTGGAGAATAGTCTCCTGATTTTATAAAACTGTTTGAAAATGTATACAAAGACCATACATTATGGTGCCATAGTGCAAATAAATTATTATAATTTTTTTTTACGAAAAATGGCCCACAAAGAGCCCTGACCTCAACCCCTCCCAATTCTTTTGGAATGAAGTAGAATAAAGACATATGTGAATAAATAGACAAAAATTCCCACAGGCAGACTCCAAAATCTTGTACATAGCATGCCCAGGACAGAGGAAGTTGCTAAAGAAGTAAAGAGGGGACCAATTTAAAATGGGATGTCATTAAATCTCCTAAAAGTGCCATGTGTAGGTGTTGAGTTTTCTCTCTACTAGATATTAGCCATTAAACGTTTAGCTGTGAATCTGTCAACTGTCCACTTAACCGATCATAACCGGAGATGTCGGTGCTGAAGCACTTAGAAAAAAACTTCCGTTGCATCACTTTTACTGTAACCTCGACAGTCAGTAGTCTACTTAAACTCACTTCCAGATCTGTGATGGTGTCGTAGGGAATAAATCAGATACTTTTGGGTATTTCACTTTTGTTGTCAGTCATAAGTTTTCTTTCTTTCCTTTTTCCGGCTTCACTTTTCTTAGGAAGGCTCCCACTGTGCGAAAGGGATAAACACTGTTTCTCACCTTCAAATGAGTACTTTGTTAGTATGGTGTCCTCAACACAACACAGCCAAGAACCTTTTCTCTGTTAGCTCTTTCTCTGTCTGGTGATTGACTAATGACCCACCATTATTCAATTCCATTGTCAATTTCTGAGAAATAAAGTGCATTAACTACTGGACTATGATTTACACCTTGGGATTCCCATGGCAATTCAGTGTCAGAGATGCATTTTCTAGTGCAGTACTTTTTTCCAGAGCATTTATTTTATTTAATTTTATTATTTATATATATTTTTTAAAGGTCACAAAGATTTATTTTATAGTTTTGTGTTATAATATTTAAAAACTTGACAATATTTATTATAAATAATGCCTGAATAATTAGTGGCTTATAATTTATATATATATATATATATATATATATATTTTTTTTTTTTATTATTATTTTTTTTATTTATTATTTTTTTATTTTTATTTTGAGCAGTATGTTCGTTGTCATGCCCTGATCAAATTCTAACAAAATATTGTGTGACATTTTAAAACATCTTAAATTCTGAACCTGAACGTTTGTGTGCAGTCGTGTGTGTTTGTGTATTTGAGTTCAAGCGTAGGTCTGTTTGTGTGCAGGTGCCTTCGTGTTTGTGTGTGTGTGTGTGCGCGTGTGTGTGTGTGTGTGTACAATGCAAGCAGGTGTGCACATGTGCTGCTGTTGTTTTAGGCTCTGTCTTACTGTCTCTGACACACATACTTATCTTGCATACAGAGCCACCGTGGTTCGGCTCAGGATGTGATGCAGGATAGAAAATGCTCGACAGCATGAGATTAAGTAACTGAAATCTGCAAAGGAAACCTAGGACACATTCTGCAGTCTGATGCTCATCTTCAGGAATTGTAACACTGTATCTTGGTAAACATGCTTATTATTCTGCCAATGCACTTGATGGAGCAGAAAAAACTTTGTATTGTGATTAAAACCTAATAACTTTTACAACAAAAGACATTTTACTGTAATATAGTCACGATGTCTTTTAACATAGGCACCCCTGCACTTCATTAAAAAATGCATTACATTTTTATTTACCATTGCTGCAATTTATTTATGTAATAAAATAATGTTGTTGTCATTGTTGTTGCTGGACTTTTTCAGAACCGTTAGTCATAATTAGATTTCAGATTCAATCGCATGCTGCTTCGTTAATTTTTTCATTCATTCATTCATTCATTCATTATCTCCCGCTTATCCTCTATTAGGGTCGCAGTGGGGTTCCCCATGCCCATCCAGGGGAGAACATCTCGGGCGCTGGGCAGATAGACCCAGGACAGGGCGCCAATCCAACGCTGGGCACACACTCACTCACACAGACACACACTACAGGGGCAATTTTCAGAATTCAATTAACTTGATCCATGTTTTTGGACTGTGGGAGGAAACCGGAGAACCCGGAGGAAACCCACGCAGACACGGGGAGAACATGGAAACTCCACCCAGATGGGGATTCGAACCAGGAATCCCTAGCGCTGAGAGGCGAATGTGCTAAACCACTAAGCCACCGTGCCGCCCCGTTAATTTTTTACTTAGTAAAATGTTCTAGTTATACAGAAAGCACAAGTTTGAACAGTTTAAATGGATAAAAGATGGCTCTATCTGTGTCCGTGTGCCACATTGAGCATGGAGAAGAAAATTGTCAAAGGATGTGAGAACCGAAGTGGGGTCACGGTATGGACAATCTCAAGACAACAATTTTATCTCTAGAAGTCCTCTAACGTGTCCTCTGTGAATTATGTGATAAGAATTTTACGGCTCATGACACTGTAGCTAACCTCCCTGTAGAGGGTCCGAAGAGTCTTCCAAATAAACTTCTTTTAATCTATAAATACAAGGTAGATCATTGTTAGCCCGCACTATCGATCATAATAAAATTTGACCGTAATTTAAAAAACAAAGACGAAGCCCTCTGTTGACATAAAACAACAACTTGCTTAAGGAAACCACAGTTTATTTTTTGGATAATGTTTATTAGACATATGAGCACAAACAAGAGCTTTTGGCAAACCTCATAGTATACCATTTGCAAAAAATTAAAAGAGGCATTTAAAGAAAAGAATTCTGTCCCTACAGGCATACATTCATGATGGTTTGAATATGTTACAGAGTTGTTTTGCTGCTTCTGGTACTGAATGGCTTGACATTATGAAATCTGAAATGCACCAAAGAATTTATAAAGCACAGTTTAGGGCCGCTGTCAAAAAACTAACTCTCCAGCAGAGATTATGTATGCATCATCCAGCATGACAATGACTCAAAGCATGATTAAACCAGCAGACAAAATGGTTTCAGACAAAACATTAAAGAATCCTAAAGAGTTCAGCAATGAATTCAGATCTAAAGCAGATTTATCTAAAAAGTTGGGTGGTTTATTACTCCAGCAGGTGTAAAATACTCAATTATGGTTACAGGACAATAATAGTAACGTTATTTTTAAAAGTTAATGTTTTGTCCAATAACAATGGAAATGCACCATATGCACATAGATGGTGACACACACTGCCTAATCAGTAATGTGTTTTACTGAGTTCTGTTCACTACCATTGCCCAAACTCAAACACCTGTCTATGTATTTTGGAGAATTGTATGCTTCCAACTTTGTGGATACAGTTTAGAGAAAGCCATTTTCTGTTTCAGCTTAATTGTGCCCCTTTGCACAAAGCAAGGTCCATTAAGACATGGTTGGGTGAGTGTGCTGGAAAAGAAATTGACTGGCCTGCACAGGACCCTGACCTTAACCCCATCAAACATTTTTGGCATGAACTAAAATGGAGATTCTGAGCCAGCACCTTTCATCCAATATTAGTGTCTGATCTCACAAATGCTCTTCTAGATGAATGAGCAAAATTGAGATCTGACCATATTCCCTATTTTTATCCAGCCCATCCGCACCATGGAATGATGCTCTTGGTTGCAAGATGTGGGAACAAAAAGGGGATCACTGCCAAATTTTACCAGATATGTGTCACATTTGTCATTGAGATTTGGCACAAGCAACATAAACTAATAACACCTTAAATAACCTGGTTCGAAATTTTGTATATTGTTGGCCTTATATTTCTTTATATTGATATCTTACATGCCTTAAAGTAACACCGAATCCAAAAAGAATAAGAAAAATATATGAAACTTATAGTTAATACATGTGAATTTTTTTTATGAAGAGAATTACTAAATCATTTTATTTAAAGTATTTCATATTGTTGCAGAGCGTCTGAAAATGTGCAGCCTCTTCCCTCTTTTCTCTAGGGAAATAAACTGCATAATGAAATTGGAAAAGTAAAAAATGCCTTATGTGCGGTTAATATTTTTGATTTGTAGCACTCATATTATTATTGTGGACTGGAGACCCGTGTTTTAATAATGAATCCATATTTATGGAGCCCACTGTGTCCTTCCAGCAGCAGTTTGTTTGCCACAAGACTTGAATGAAAAACATGTCCAAAAAAAAAAACATGGTGCAGAATAAACAGAAATGTTTATTATGGTATAAAAAAAAATTATGATCCTCGAACAAGAGCCAGATTTGTAGTAGGCAACTAATAGCACATATTGTTTGTTACATTCTGTACAAAGAATATGGAAGCCAACGATCTATTCATTGTGACTTGTTTGGATGTTCAGGTTGATAATCCAATAGAAATACATTTTACATTCAGTGCACAGCCACAATAATTCTGCCTGATGGATGTGCTATTCAAACCTTTGCATTTCAGTTGTTACCCTGCCACCTCCACAAGACATAAGCAAAGTCTATAGAGTCTATGGATTTTCAATTTTACAAAGATTTTTGTTCTCTCTTCTAGATGATTGCGTTTTTGAATACCTTAATCCTTTGTAAAGGTTTTGTATCAGGGCAGAATTAATTTGACCTATATTTGTATTTTTAGCTCTGAACAGAATAATATTTTTAACATACAGTATGTAAGGTGTAATGTTCTCTGTTTCCGAAGGACATTGCAATTAAACTTATTTACAGTTTATAAAAATGCTGGTACAGTTAAAAAAGCAGGTACAAGCACGTCACTGCTGTCAGTAAATATGTTTTAAGTCAATATTTAGCTGAGGTAATACTTTGTATTTTAATTTGTCAGTGTGCTGCATGATGTCATCTGACATTCAGTAAAATTTGGCATGGATGTATGGACTTAAATTAATCTTCCTCCTTTATTAAACCACAGTGTTCTAATGACTAAAACCTTAAGCATGATTGCTAAGCTGTATCTGACATTTAGACTTTTTACATAATAATAATAATATTTATTGCTATGTAAGAACTCAATAGACACATTTGATTTTATATAAAAATCACGATTTGAAAGCTTTTAGTGTTCACTATAAATTAGTAGTTAATGTAGTCATTTTTGGTTAATGTAGGATTTTGACCGTCTAAAAATGTGGGATCTCTTTTGACATATTCCTTTTATTTAATAACATACCATAAGTTGATGATGATCTTGTCTGCAGCCAGGTCAATTTGGTACCCAGATTTTTTTACAATGGAAGCAAGTAGCATTTTTATAAAATGTAATTTGGGATTATCCTTCCATGATAAAGGATTCATTCGGATGGCAGTCTATTTTCTTACAAAACCTGTTTGTATTATTCAGCATTAGTAGTGCTATATATTCAGATAAGCAGATCAAGTGTCTTTGCAAGACTTAAGTGGGTTAAAGCAAAAACTGAATCACTGAAAAGTGCAAAAACATTGTCTGGTCAGAGAGATCTAAATGACTTTTGCATGATGCCTATAAGATTGTCATAATTTAGAGCAGGCAGCATAAATCAATAAACCCTTCCTATCAGGTATATTTAGTTTAGATTCATTGAGGTAAGATATTGCATGGGTGCTGTTTTCTTGGCATTCCTTGGGTCCAGGGAACATCCTCTAGGACAGCAGGGCATACCCAAGCACTGGGGCAGAGCAAGTTCATCCCTTCATAATGACAATTCACTCTATTGCAAAATGACATGTTCACTCGTAGCAGAACAATGCACCATGTAACAGGGTTGTATAGTCATGGATTTGTTTTAGGAACATGAGTGGGAGTCTTTACAGTTCCCAGATCAAAATTCTGTAGAGTATAATTGGTAAGGGGTAGAACAGGTTGTTCAGAGCATGTCAGTACCTCCATCCAATTTGCATCAACTGCAAAAACCTGTCCTATCTGGAAGAAGAAACTATTCCCGCAGACCAATTTCAGCACCAAGAGGTGTCATGATGAATATCTGCCTTTCTAAAGAAGGTCCAGTGCAGTAATAGATGAGTGTCTCTAATAAAGTAGCTGTTCAGTGTATAGTTTATTCTTTGCATGATGGGGTTTGATTTGTACATTTGTGATGGCGGTTTAAGGAGGTGTTGCTGAGCATATGCAATGAATTCCATTTCAAAATTGTCTCTGTTTATAATGCCGTGCAGCTTGAGGCCCTTAAGATCAAACCAATATTGGATTTTGACCTAGTCTCTGTCTACATTTTTTTGGTTCTTTGAATCTTTTATTATACAATGTTCTTTGCAATTCTATGTTGAGAAATGTTCTTATCGCCATATTTCCCTGCACAGTCTTTTACAGAATGGTCAATTCTTTTTGAGTTCTAAAATAAATCAGTCTTTCTGAATGATAATCATATTAATTAGTTGTGATCATAGTTACTTTTTTTCTATCACAATATTCTGTATTAATTTAAATTTTACACAAGTGCCATATTGGAAATAGTTGTATTTTATTTTTTTGTGCTATCGTTGCAATTAATTTCCTTGGAACAATATAAATAGTGATTGGAATTTTGAATCATTCAAAATTGTGATGTTAATAGTCACATGGTGTGGGCCAAACTGAAAAAAGGTATTGGTTTGAACAGATGTTCATTGTGGCAGTATGACTGAAACATTACTGTTTGTCTCCACCTTTTCAGAGAGGGATAATGAAGTGCTTGTGGTTTTGGCAGTGATTGTACCCTCACTGGCCAATGCTGTGGTTATAGATAGCTCAAACTAAGTCAGTGGACAAATCCAGCTCTGCATGCACGATGGCCAGTGTTGGGATGATCACTCTGCATCTGTCATTTTCCAGAGAGTCAACAGAGTGTTGCTTGGCATACACTGGTAAATGTGAATCTCAAAGGGAAATCAGCCAATGATTCCCAGTCTTAATTCACATTTTTGGATAACCGTTGCACCAGTTGTCAAAAATGTGTCTGCTTTCAGCCTGTTAGTGGAATGGGTAATACCTTAGCAATGCCAGTAGGGGGCATGTTTACCTTTGCAGATGCTTTCTTCATTTTCTTCAGGAAAATTAAATTAGCAACATAGGCCACTGGTGCCAGATATGGCATTATAATTGCATACAGTGTAGAAACTCCCTGTGAGTTACTGAGACCTTCTCAGTCTCAGAGTTGGGTGTGGGTGCATTAATTGTATGTGTAAGGCAGTAATAAAATAATAAAAAGTTTCAAGTTCAGGTTGCAAGTGAAATCAGAGCAATAGAATACTTATTAAAAACACTGTGTTTTAAATTTTGTATGCTTATGAAAGCTCTGCTACATGCAAATGAGTGTTTCAAGTTGTATTTAATTATTTATTTCAGTTTTGCACATTAACCATTTTAAGTGAGGAAATTAACGTTCAACACAAATTGGAAAAACTTTTATAACCCAAGCTGTCTTTTTAACTTTGAATGGTAGAATATACCATCCCAAATCCCCATGCTCATCCAGGGGAGAACGTTTCGGGTGCTGGGCTGATACATCCAGGACAGGGGACCGATCAGGACACACACACACACACACACACTATATATATATATATATATATATATATATATATATATATATATATATATATATATATATATATATATATATATATATATATATAAAGCAGCCAATTCACCTTAAATCCATGTTTTTGGACTGCAGGGAAAAAAATCGGAGAACCAGGGGCAAATGCACACAGACTCTGGGAGAATCCCCAGGTGGACGTGCTAACCACTAAGCCTCCGTGCTGCCCGACTACAAATATATTACAACTAAAATTGTCAGGATGTGGGCTGGTCGCGTCATTGAACTGTTTTCCTCAAGAATAACACATTTTCCTCTGTGGTAAGATACATTATTCTCCTGAAACCATGACTTCATTACTAAGCCTGTTTTCTGTTAGAAAAAGAAAGTTTCCAAAATGCTTATGTATACCAGTCTGGAATGCAGCCAATGTCTCATAATGGGTAAGAACCTGTAGTGAGCTCTTGTATAGACTATAATAGAAGAGGAACATGTGAGCGACACACATAATCAATCACACACAGACACACACTGAGCCAAGTTGAAACTTGGGAGGATGAAATGGCCAGAAATGCAGATTACAACAAAGTATGAAAATTGCAAGAGCAGAACACTAGGTGATGGAATGCTTCATCTCTTCTTTCTCCTTATGCTTTAGTGACAGCAACAGCATAGTTAGACTGACATCTACAATATACTGGCAGCCAAATTGAGTTCTACTAGGGGATAAGGGGATACTTAGATGGTGGAAATAATAAAAATATAAATAGGCTACAGTGGCAATTTTGGTGGTGTTTGCTGCATAACATGAGAAGCTCATGAAGTATGAATGATTTTCCACTAAATGACCCAAACACACTTTATTATTTAAATATTCAGAGAGACAAAAAAATTGATGTTCACTTATGCATTCTGAGCCAAATTTGGGCTCATTGGTAACAGTGAACCAGGGATAGCTATCCCATGACCCCCTGCTCTCTCTGCCACTAAAACATATGCATTATTAGTTAATGATTGTCCTTTTCTTGTTGTGTCTTGCAGTTTTGTGTATGGTTAATAATTCTGCTATTATTATTATTATTATTATTATTATTATTATTTTCCATCCCCGTAAAAGCCATTCTTCTTACATTTACATTTCTTTATTTACAGATACATTTTTTTCTGTAGAAGCAAAACATGTCAGGCAAAAAATCTTCACCTAATTCTTACTGAAAATCTGTTAAGTGTTTAGTTTGTGGTTAATAAACATTTGAATGTTGGGTATTTACACGCAAACAGTTAATTTGTTAGGAATTCCATTATATTCTATTGGTGGACTTTACATGGCATACGGAGGTGGCATTGCCATTCATTTACATTTCTTCCTGACTTGATGCTCCTGGTGTATGTCTATAATGTGAATGTATCCTCTGTGTGGCCTTGGTAAGTTTGCTTTGCAGCATGTCATGTTGCATGGCATGTCATCTTAATAACATGAACAGCTATTGTGGTCTTTGTTGCAGTTACATTTATTTACAAGGACACAGTAATGTACCAGGATTAACGCTTATGGCAAATGCTCATTGTTAAATGATTTCATTGAAATTAAAGGTTCATAAAGTAACCACAAGAACTGTTCTAATTATTAAGCCCAGTGCAAGTGGATAAAGGATTTGTGATTAGAAGTAATAATTTTCATGTAAAAACCTTATTTAATAAGTTTCTTCCTAGTATATCTGCAAAGCTGACTATTTTGGACAAGAGTTCTCCAGAGTTAATTTCCTGTTTGCAGACCTACTCAACCTGATAATTAATTGATGTGGTGAATCAAGGTGTTTAAGCAGGAAACATAAACTGTGCTGAAGCTTGAGATAATTACTCTAAAAGATGAGTTGCAGTCTGCTAAGATTTTGCATGTATTTAGGACACAGATTCAACAGTTAACAGTGACACTGACCAATACAGCATCATGTTTACATGTTTTCCTAAAATAAAACATGTATATTAGCCTGACAAGACTTTGTTGCTTTTATTGCACTGATGTTATTAATTTGCCAGCACGGTGGTGTAGTAGTTAGCACGTCTGCCTCTTAGAGATGGGGATCCGGGTTCAAATCACTTTGTTCAAATCAAGAGTTTTCAACACTTATGTTCTATTGACCAAAATGAATATCAAAAGCTTTATTGGTGTCCAGGTGGTCAAAAACAGTGCTTACTATCGTGTTTGCCTTATGATGTGATCTGATGATCTGATGTGTGTGTGTGTGTGTGTGTGTGTGTGTATATATATATATATATATATATATATATATATATATATATATATATATATAGGGTGGCACAGTGGCATAGTGGTTAGCATGCTCGCCTTTCAGCGCTAGGGATTCCCGGTTTGAATCCCCATCTGGGTGGACTTTCCATGTCCGGGTTCTCCGGTTTCCTTCCACAGTCCAAAAAACATGGATCTGGTTAATTGAGTTCTACAAATTGCCCCATATAGAGTGTGTTTGAGTGAGTGTGTGCCCAGCGATGGATTGGCGCCCTGTCCCCACCACGACCCTAATAGAGGATAAAGCGGGTGATAATGAATGAATATATATATATATAATTTTTTTTTTTTTTTTTTTTTTTTTTTTTGCAGTTATGGGTTTAATCAAATTTAGTATATTATAGCACTATATTTTTGTTGCATTTACCAATTATGCATAATGTTATAGCACTCTTACTTAAAATCACTTTTGTATATTGTGAAATATTGCATCATGTAATAATTTAACTACAGTACTAAATGCAATGTGTGCTAAAAGGTCTGTGTAAACCGGCTGAAAAAAAGACTTTACTATTGGTAGTCCGTTCATTGGGCTGCACTGCATAATTTATTGTAGTAGAAATATATGAACATTTTACATAATTTATGGAAAAAATGTGAAATGATGCAAAACACACAAATTATTCAGTTACCTGAGAGAATAGTAGCTTTACATAAGCAAAATAAATAGATGAACAGTCGAACAGCCTTCAGTGAAAATTAATCAGTGTTTTGAGACATAAGCAAACATCGATTAGGCCTTCGATGACCTGGAGAAAAGCATCACCTTTTCATAGTAATGATGTTTTACACTTAAAAAAAGGAGATTGTACTGTTTGTGGAGTACAATACTTACTGTTAGGATTCAAGGATTTTTATTGTCACATCACCTAATAAAGGTGTACAGATGAGTGAAAGTGAAAGAGATGAGGTTGCGGGTATCCACTACTGTGCAATTGGCAATATTTACAAGAATAAAAAAAACAGAATAAAAATATTGAATAAAATTAAAATATATATTAGTCCCCTTCACTCAGTTCTCAGTTCATGGTCAGAACCCAAATAGTACCACCACAGAGCAGGTATTATTTGCATGCTGCATTATTCCTATCCCAGCACTGAGGCGTTAAATAAAACTGCTGCATTAAAACCCCCTCACCACATCAGTGTCACTGCAGAACTGACAATAAACAATCCACCACCCAAATTCTACCCGTTCTGTGATGGTCATGACCAATAGAGAACAGAGAACCGACTGATGACTAACATAAACAAAGTAAACAGATGTACTGCAGTCTGTAAAACTACTAAGTCCATCTATATGGTAAGTGGAAAAAATAGACAATAGAGCAAGAAGGAGGTGTGTCCAAACTTTTTACTGGTAATGTATTTATTCATTTATCTATCCTCTTGTTCTTACCTTCTGTTAACATCATTGTTAAACATTAGAAATGTAATTATATTTTATTTTTATAGTGTAATAAAGTATAGAATAGTATATTTCATATCCAGCTTTAAGTAGAACCTGATCTCCCTGACAACCCCGCCCTTAGATTTTATGCAAGATTTAAATGTATAATTATCATGCATGAATGAACAAACAGGTCAGTGTATGATGAGAATATACAGATAAAGCTGAAAGCTTTTGAAAATGATTTTATTTCAGGAAGCATAAATAATGCATATGTTTTGCTGAAATAGAACATTTTTACCCAAATCAAATACCAACATTATAAAGATGTGCTCGTAAGCAGAAATGGAATAAGCAGGATTGGCCAATTTATTTTATTACTTTTCACCAGAGTTGTTAGAATTCAAATAATCCTTTCGAGCTTTGTCAGTACTGCTTTAGATATGATTGGGTTACGTCAAGTGCATTATTATACTTGATTGGGTTCTGATACAGAGTAAAAAGTCTGTGCTGTAAGAAATTATGATGAGTATTTTGCAGTCTGTTAGATAACTCGGTTTGCTCAAGTGGCAGATATATACTTTCTATGTAAAGATTTAGTACACTATTAAAACTAAAGTACATACGCGTCACTGTAGACACAGTATATAGTGGAACAAAACAATGTTTTCCAGGAACAAGGTGCTTCACATAACAGCAAATACACAACACATAAATACAGAAATAGCACAAGTTATCTGCACACGTGCACTTTATGTTGTGTTATGTTGTTGCTGTTATATGCTGCACCTTGTTCCTGGAGAACGTTGCTTTGTTTTGCAGGAGATATGTGTTCTTAGTTGCAGGTTTTTACAAGAAATATGTGTTTTTGGTTGTTTCTTAAAAATCAGATTCAAGGAAATGATAACTATATGCATGGAGCATTGCATAATAGTATATTATTAGCACTGCAAATATTGTTACTACCTAACGTTATGTAAATAATAATGTGTATTGCACTTTTGGTTAAATGATAACTACATTTCATTGACCCTGTTTTAATAACAATAAAGTTGAATCTAATATAATCTTCTCTAATATAATATATATGATGATAACGGCAACCACCTGTCTTTTGGAATGCTTGTCTTCAGGGTTTGGCATGTTCATTTACATAATAAGTAGCATGTTCATTCGTCCTGAGGCACAGAATCAATAAAACACCCTGTCTTACAATCTAAGCATCTGTCCTTCCCTGGAGTCGTCTTTAGTCTTAAAGTTATGGCCACTGGTGTATCCTCAGGAGAAATGTATAAAAACCTCACTTTGCATATGGCTGTGCCCTCTACCTTCCCTATTACAGAATTAGAATTTGAAAGTGTTTTTCACTGAACAGTACTGATGTATATTTTTACCATAATTTTCATTTGCAGTTAAGGAGGTCAACATTTTACTGGAATTCTATCTGGCGTTTTAATTCTATTACTAGAGATAAAATGCATAGCAAACACCAATTCAAACTGCAAGCAGGATTACCTATAAAGGACAAGCTCTATGTTCTTGCACTCAAATCCGTGGAATGATTTACAGGTAATTGGCTCCTACATGGGCACATTACTGGATGCTTCAATTTAACAAAGAATTTTGTCCTTGGCTTAAATAGCTGAGAGCTCTTGAATTCTGAAGCAATTTGCAGACATTGTACTTGTTCATCTTTGTAGTTGACGCTAAACCTTTGTCTGTTGTTGCATTGCTGTACAACAAATGTTTATCACCCACCTCGAACGGTGCACTGATTGTGTTTACCCATGTGCTCCCCTGATAATTCACCAGAAGCGGTATATTTTGCTGGGAGCTTTTCAGCGTTGTTTTTTTTTTTTTTTTCTTTACTTTTTTGCTTGTGCTCACATGTAAACTCTTGATTAATTAAAGCCATACACCAAATGAATGAATGAATGAATTAATCACTTAATAGTCTCCTGTTAAGAGTCTGCCAGTTAAACAGTAAAGAGAATAAAGCCATGTGCAATTTTTAGCCATATGTTAAACAATGGAGTTTAGGTTGCAATAAATATAGTAGGCACAAAGGAAAATAGTGTATAGACTTCTATACACATCTATCCTGCCTGTTTCAGACCTGAGCAGAAAAAAAGCCTTTCCAATCTCTATTTAAAGTTTTTGAATGAACACACTAAAAGATCGAAAGGTGAGGCTTCGTTTTCTTGCATCACCTTTCCTCCAGGTCTGTCTATTCTGGTGAAAGACTCAGCTGCTTTCATCACCCACAGTCAAATTTAAAAATAAATGTCGTGTACGTGCTAGATTTAAAGCATTGTTGTACTGGCACCAATGTAGAACATTTGGAGTTTTTAATAAGTGCTTTAATTTGTCAATTATTACTTTCTTTTTTTTCTATGTTGTATCTGTCTTATATGAATTGATAACTGAAAAAACAAGAATATTAAAAGCTAATAATTATTTAAAAGGCAAAGAGAGATATGGAATGGGAAGCACGGTTTAGAGGTTTGGGTTCTGTGTAATTACCCATAAGGTTGAGGGCTTGAATCCAAGCATTGATAAGCATACACAGTTCAGCTCTTGAGCCAGGTCACCATGCCTATTTGGGTTGGATTGCGTCATTGACCTTCCTGCAATTTGCAATGAATACTATAAGTGCAGCAATCCATCAGTCTGCAAAGCTGCATTAGCCAAATAGCAAATGATCTCAAAATGCCACTGATGTGATGCTTGAATAATAATTTGCATGTGCTATTTTTCCCCCACACCTGTTATCCACATGCTTTCTTTAAACACTCCTACACTGTAGGTGGCAGCATGACCACTGTTTTCCCTTTCAAAACAGGTTTGTCTGTATGTAATATGTTTATGTAACAGATTGTGTGTATAATAACGTCATATATTTTTATATATATTTACAATAACTGCATCAGATTGAACTGCATTACAGCAGCAAGACATCAAAAATAATCAGATCATTACCTAGAAAGAGTCAGAGTGAAGCTTAGAATTGGCACTCATACTGAAGAAGAGCTTCTGTAAATGTACTGTTGTTCATTTAACTACCGGGCGATAAGATTATCCTTCCCTTTTTTCATACTCTATCATTTAGAAGAAAAAAAAGCTTTGGTACTTGTCTTTTTTTGTGCTATAAGAGGTGGGTTGAAGTGAACAATTCTTGATGACCAAAGGGCACATGATTGATTAGTGCCTCTAGTTAGAATTGAGCTAGGTCTTTTTTCTTTTAGCTTTGAAGACATGCATCAGTGTTTTTACTAAATACAGCTTTCGATGAGACTACCAGATTTGCTGAGGCCATTGTTTTCCATCATTTAAGAGGTGAACATTAGTAGGACCATGGTGTGCCTTAAACTATAAAATAATGCATATCCATTAAAATGCTATAATATTCTATATTCTGTACTCTTTAATATATAAAATTCTGTATGCTCTTCTCTTATTATTATCACTAAATGAAAAGTTACTAGCATATCACTAATTAAACTGAAAATTGTGCTATTGGTTTTGCCAAAAAGCTACAAAACCATGTTAAAAAATCACTGTTTTTGTGCAACCACACACAAAACAACAAAATATTTTTAAAGGATTACAGAAAAAAAAGAATTCTATGTACATTGTTTTCTTGGGAATCAATATCATTTATTTCATTATTGAATCAGCTACCATAAATAAGAAAGTTTAAAAATGCAGGGCTAATGCAAAATCTACAATGTTAAAATCAATAAAGTGGACTCGACACTTAGATTATGAAGCAGCATGCCAATGTTTGGGAACCACATGTGAATTGTTATTTATGAAGAGCTTAGCATGTAAAATTACTTGATTTCCAAAAGAGACATAAAGATAGAACATTTTGTTCAGATTTTAAAACTGATTTTTATGTTCATTTCATAGCTTCAAAATAATTAAAAAGGAAAAGGTTTGAAATGTTTGGATTAACATTGCATGGTCAGTACCTAGAAAATACCACCCTTCATGGCAGCTATTAAAATGCATTTTAAAGTCAGCTAAATACTTCACAATTTTGGTTTGTGGAATTCCAAGCTTTTTTCTTGTTCTCTGGGCATCTTCTTTTAGCTGCTCTGTGTCATTTTGGACAGCATTCTGTTTGGAATAGGAAAAAAGACATGGACATGGAGTTCACCTTTTATAGCAGAACCTTTGACAACAGACTTTTTGCAGGATTTGCCAGCTATGCTAACAAAAAACCCAAATAAAACGCACAATACTTTATAGTATGATTGAGGATCTATGAGCGAGCCATATTCCTTTATGGGCACCGTGCATTTAGCACTTATACCCAAGTCATTGTTTTCAAAAATGCACATGTAACTGGTTTTAAAATGTATGGAAATATTTCACAGGCATTAATGCTACAGCTTGTAAAATCCCTATTGGATCTGTAAATTAAAAAAAAAACAACTTTGTATCAGAAGCTGTTGTTTGAAATCAGATTGTTTTTGACGCACGCCATGAACTGATCACTAATCATCTAGTAAGACACTTGTGCGGATGTCATTTTTAAGAGGGCTTTAAAACTAGTGACATACAAGGCTGATTAAACAAATAAGAGTAATGAAGGTGGATATTCCATTTCAAATAAAAAGAGGAAATGCTTAGAACCAAAAAGCAACCAATGGCCGAGGTCATTCTTGCACTCATCTCCACTGTAAATCTCCAGCAATGCACAAGAAAGTTGACTTCAAAAATTAATCGAGATAATTATGTGACAGTGTTTTGTGACATTGTGACATCCTGCCTGTGGCAACACAAGACCTAAAATATGTTTCACTTCTGCAGTGTAACCATAGCATTATTCTCTGACATGACAGGAACAACAGAGAATATTTTCTAGCTTAAAGCTGTCTCTCTGGTACTAGATTATAATTTGACAAATAGAAGAGCACCCTGTGTCATTTATTTAATGGTTTATGTAGTGGATATAGATTCTTTTACCCCAAGAATGTTGATAACATCCATTTTTTTGTTGTTGTGTTCTTTTCACAGCTCCCCCTACAGTGCGAATTGTGCACTCTGGTCATGCATGTAATGTCGAGGAGGAGCGCTACACAGAAAGGGTGTACACTATAAAGGAGGGCGAGACCCTGGAGCTCACTTGTCTGGTGTCTGGACATCCCCGGCCACAGGTGAGCATGTGTATGCTGCTAAGCACCTCACATTTGAAAATATTTAAAGCTTTACTTGCATGTCTGGCCGCCTTATTTAATGGTGCTTAACAGGTTAAAATTCAAGTCCTGCAGATTAAAATCTTAAGATAATAAATCTGAAACTTAAAAATATATATATTATTATATTATATCATT
This sequence comes from Corydoras maculifer, assembly GCA_019802435.1. NCBI lineage: Eukaryota > Metazoa > Chordata > Actinopteri > Siluriformes > Callichthyidae > Corydoras > Corydoras maculifer. The sequence continues at coordinate 322,199 of JAFMOD010001722.1, forward strand.
GTCATGTGTTTATACTGTACATTTTCAAGCCACTGCTATATTATACATAAATATACACACATTATAAAGGGGCAATTTAGAACTGCCAATTTACCTTGAATCCATGTTTTTGGATTGTGGCAAGAAACCAGAGAACCTGGAGGAATCCTGCACGGACACTGTGAGAACATGAAAACTAAACCCTGATTGGGTTTGGAACCAATAATAAAACCAAAATATAATAGTCCTACTGACAAATAGAAATGATGTTACTAGAAGTCTCAGTATCCAAAGCACGTGCTTGTTTAGTGTATAATGTGCCTTCTTTTAGGAAACAAATTTAAGTAGTACAAGTAAATTTTACGTTAGGAATGATTTGTTTTCAGGCAAACATGTTCCTGGTTCTGATTACATCCCATGTAAAAAGAGCTCTTCAAAGAATCAGTGCTTAGTGCATATAAATAGCTTAGTCTGCAATCAGAGTTAAGTCATTTAAATAGACAACAATATTTGCATGCAATAACAATGAAAACCATAGGAGATATACCTGCAGGCTGCTTTATTACAGCTATTTAGAGCAGGTATGTCCGTAGGTTTCAGTTTACAGTCTTACTATTACGGGATTCATGTTTCAAATCGAAACTTACAATAAACTCATTATTTCCATTTTAATTGAGATGGTAAACAACTCTCACACACATCCAATGACTTGAGGGGCTTCTTAAACACTATCTCTGAATGTAAACCCATCCCACACAGCATTCAATCTCTCAGCTCGGTTTCTCCCCATCTGAACCCCATTGCCAAATCTGTGCAATTAAGACATTAAGGGAAATGGAGGTGTCAGCCTTATTTATTAATGCTCTAAATTAGCCAACCACAGTTGTAGTGCTCATTTCCCCAGGAGGGTCAGAGCACTGCAGGAAGAAACAGATCTGCACTCTAATCCATTCTGTTGCACTGGGTTTGCTCCTCATATATTTCCCAGCTGACTGCGTACGCACAACCAAACGGATAAACACCACTAACCCAGAATAAATCCATTTGCTGGAGCTAAATCAAGCAGAATTGTGCTTATGGCTTTGTTGACAACCTTGCTTGGTTGTATAGCATAGGCAGTGGAAGTTTGGAACAAACATGATCATACTGCTATAGTATTCATAGTTTTAGCAATAATTTTTTAATATGTTTCTACAACAACAGAACAAGTTGAGAAGTTCTTTTTTCATAACTTTCTTGTACAGAATTTAGCAATTTTTACCGAGCACGTGAGCACGTTCCCTTCTCAGTGCTGGGGATCCAGGTTCAAATCCCAATCTGGGTGTTTCCATGTTCTCCCTGTGTCCTTGTGGGTCTCCTCCAGGTTCTCCGGTTTCCTCCCACAATCCAAAAACATGGTTTCAAGGCAAAATTGATTTCTCTAAATCGCCCCATAGTGTTTGTTTGTGTCTGTGTGATTGAGTCTCTGCACAGCACTCAAAACTTTCTCCCCTGGATGGGCATATGAAACCCCCCTGCGACCCTTGTAGAGAATGAATAATATGAAAGTTCTAAGGAAAAATAAATATTCAGTTTATGTATCCCTTTTCCAGAAGTGTTAGAAGTGGACCATATTTTATACCAGTAACTAATGTACCTAAATTTTATAAACTACAGTTTTCCAGAATCAATATTCAATATATATATATATATATATATATATATATATATATATAATCAGTATGTTCAATATTTGTCCAAGGGAATCAGGGTGTGCATTGCATTGTCAATTCAACAATATATAAAATATATTCATATGCCTCTGCTTTAGTAGGACCATAGCAATAAACATATAATCCATAAATACATGAATTGGCTAATTTGGTCAGGAAAATATTTAAAAGATTTAAAACAGTGAAGTCTAACATAGCCACCAAGGGGAGCCAATTCCATGTTATTTTGGAATAAGATATTTTTAGATCTCACAAATCTCATGTTGTAAAATGTTTACTTTGGCCTTATAGTGTGTACTTTATGTACACCAGTTCACGAATATACTATGCCTGACAGCAAAATAATAATTATTTGGAATTTCACTGTTTTATGCTGATTTGATTAAAATAAATCTGGTCTAGTGTAATACTTGAAAGAACATAGACCTAAATATGCATAAGGTTCAAACTTATAACACACAACAATCATGGCATGTCAAAACACAAAAATTGGGACATATGAATATATATATATATTTTTTTTATTCATAATATTGGAAATAAAACATAGTTATTTTCATAGTCAAGTGGAACAGCAGTATGATGTATGATAAATACTGCAAAGTGTTAATCTCCTTTAATAACCAGTGTTATTAGTTTAACATATTAGTAAATTAAAATAGTCAGCTCTTATAAAATTATGCATGTAAGGTTATGAAGGCATCATTTTTTTATGATTTCTTTATGATTTTCAGTGTGTTCTTTTCTGTGGACTTAAATTCCTTGATAAAATAAATTAAAATGGGACTGGGTGTGCTTTGGGACTTGACTTTGCCCATTTACCCAAATATTTAATTTGTCTTTGATCAATATGCAGCCCATTGATTTGGGGTCTACTGCTCTGGACTCTCTTATGTGCCGGTATTGGCCCATATTTCATTTGAAAAGGTAAAACCTCTAAATTAGTGAGACGCTGTAAGATGCCTTTGTGCTACATGGTGATGGCTGCTTTCATGCTTTTTGCTGTCTTAATTAAAATTGGAAGAGGAAAGGGGTGGCAAGATCAAAGTTTTCAATGGGAAGAGAGTATCTGCTTTGAAATGAAGTCATTAAGAGATCCACTTAGATCCAGCAAGATTGAGGCTTCTAACCAGCTATGGCTGAGCAGGGGATTTGTTTTAGAAGTTTCTCTAAGAATGTGCATAGTTCAAAGACTACTTTTCAATTGAAAAACGATGCTATGATGTACTTTTTTGCTCCACACTTAAACATTGCTGTACATGTGGAATATATACAACCTGTAGCATAACAGGAAATCCAATACAATATATACACTTCAGTTCTATACTGACTATCTGACCACTGATAATTTTCATAGCATTAGTCCATCTGTTTTTCTACATACTTTATTTTGATTTAATATGTTATTTGATAATCAGGACCCCCACAAAAGAAGGCATTTATCCGGTGGATAATTCTCAGTACTGCAGTAATGCTGACATTGTGGAGGTGTGTAAGTGAGTTTTGTGCTGGTACAGGTGGATTAGACACAGCAGTGCTGTTGGACAGAAAACAGTACACCAATCAAAACATACAGGTGTCTGATCCACCACCCAAATAATAGCTGCCTTATGGGAGTCCTGAGAACATCATCAGAGAACAGAGTAAAGGGGATGAACAAAGAATGTGGAGAAACATACATCTATATGGTACATGAACAAACATTGGTTCGAAGAAACTTTGAGCTGTACCTAATCAAATGGCTGGTGAGTGTGTGTGTGTGTGTGTGTGTGTGTTTATATATATATATATATATATATATATATATATATATATATATATAAGGTTTAATGTCAGAAAATGTACTGATTAAATGATTTGTGTGCAGTTCGTAAATTTCAATTGTATTGCTAATCAATGCAGCAATTGGTGAAGCTTCTAAAATTATCAGATTTTTGTCCGAGGCACACTTACAATTAAACAAATGACTACCCCAATCAAGACTTTAGTGTACCAACAAAATATAGGCTAATCACATTCACAAGCTGATTTTTAAGCAGTCTGACGTTCTTATTATTTATCTTTGAAAGTATATATTTTTTTGATTTATCATATATTTAACATGGTAGCAATCAAGGAGCCCTCCAATCATGTTCTGTTCTGTTGCTTCACTTGTCTTGTACCCCCTGAGCTATGATTAGAAAAACATATGATATTAAACCAGTAGTAACATTTTTTTTTCACAGTTGATTGCAGTTTGCACAGCAGACTGTCAGATTTTTGGTCATACTGTTAAAAACCTTTAACTTTTCTTAAGTTTGTGGAATTCAAGTGAGCAGAAACTTTTTTTGTGACACTGTATTTCTTATAATTGACATAAAATACCCTGCAAATGTAAGAATATGGAGCCATTTTAATGCTGTACTTTAATATACTACTGTGCAGACTTGTGATTTTGACCTTTTATATTTGTTCTCCACTACCCTCACAAAAGAATGAACAAATTGCAGAGAAATGAACTGTAGAACTATTGAAGGTAAATAAAGTTTTCTTTCCCTTTTATTCATTTTATTATTTTTTCAAACTAGTCATGCAGAAATCATGCAGGAAGATAATTTGAACCAAAAAATGAACCAATTTTTGAGGATAATTTTTCAATATTACATATGTGTATGTGTATCTGTATGTGAAGTTTTAAGATCAAAGTCTGTGAGATCACAAAGAACCCATTTAATTGCCAGACAACAAAGTCTTTCTCACTTTGACTAATTTTATTGATTTATAGTCCACAATTAAGAGGACACTTAACAACAATGGTGTGAATGGCAGGGTCACAAGGAGAAGGCTGTAACTCTCAAAAAGATGCTGCTTATTTAAAGTTTGTTAAATAATTTTTTTTGTGGACAGATGAGACCAGTACAGAACAGTTTGGTTCAAATGAAAAGCATTATATTTGGAAAAACTACAAGCACTTTATTCCTGCATGAAAACCTCATCTCATCTGTGAAATATTTTGGTTTTGTATCATGGTTTGGCTTGTTGTACTTCATCAAGGCCAGCCAAGCTGAAATAATCCTTTCTGCTTTATGGCAGCAAAATTTAAATTGTCCTGAAATTATGTACATTTATACACAAACTATTTTTTGTTGGAAAGTCTTTTTCTGGCTTGATACATTTTCTTATTTCCTATTCCTGTTGTGGATATGAAACTTTGATCGATTCTTGTTCATTAAATATAATCATGTTGCCCACTTATATCTGATTGTCATCTTATTGACAAACATTTAAATTTAGTAATTTTGTAGATGCTTTTATCCAAAAGGGTGGCATGGTGGCTTAGGGCTTACCGAAATGAGGAATGTGAATACTGCGTAAGCCATGGGATCAATAACATACTCTGCACATTGATCATTTGTGCATGTAATGGGGCTGTGGTTGGCAAATCCGCCAGTTTTTAATTTCTTTCGTGTCTTTCACTGCGCAGTCACAATTAGCTAACCTCCCTCAGGAGGTCATTTTTAGATGGAACCATTGGATTCTGGCCAACTGTATGGCGTATTTCACTGCAGGATGTGGCGGTTCTCCAAACACGTAAAGATTCGAATCATTTTAAAATAAAACAAAAAAAAATCTGAAATTTATTGGGCAAGTGATTTTTATGATGGCAGAAATTTGTTTTTATATTGCCTAGCTACATTTGCTGTGTTATGATTGTTTTAATAGTCCCTCTATTGTGTTCAAGAGGGCACCAGATGTTACAACTATGGTAGCAAGACAGAGGAAGAAACTGGCTGTTATATGTGCCTGTGTGAGTTGGTGGTGTTGATGAGATTCTCAGTGGGAGCTTGTCTAGTCCGACTTTAATTTTCACAGATCTTTGGAGCAGTGTTTGTTCCATTTGGAGCTGTGTGGCTCAGAGGTCTTGTCCAGCCCTATTTTTGTGGTTTGTGTCACAATTCCTTTCAATCATATAGAACCTGATTAAAGGAAAGAAAGAAAAAAAATACATCTGTTTAGCGTTTTGGACAGTAGCATTCAAAATCAATCCAGACGTGTGCCAACAAGTAAATTGCATGTTTTTACCCATGACAGGCTCATTATGTTGTTTTAGGTTTCTGACAACATGGACAGGAGCCGTACAAGTAATTGTGCATGTTTACTTTAGAAACATGGAAGACACTGTAGAAATGACTTTCTGCTCTTTTCTTCCTCCTGATTGAGACCCAGTAGCTTAGTTAGTAAATTATTTGTTGTTTTATTATTGTTTTTTACTAGTGGTTACAAAAAGATAACAGCAGCTTACCTTATTGCACATATAAATGTCTTGTAATTAATGGATTTTGCATACGAAAACAATACTGAATCATTTATTATTATGTTTGGAAATTGGACCTAAAAAATTAAGTTTTGGATTGAAGTTAAGGCAAAATTATGTACCATAATAACAGTTACTAAATCGGTAAAGTAAAAATAAAAAAAAAATTCTATAACTGCATATACAAAGTTTTAATACATTAAGTAAAATTAAGTAGTGCCAAAAATTGCAGGGTTTGACTCTCAGGAAACATAAATAATTTTTCAGCAAAAAAATAGAAGCATGGTAAGTGAATGTGTTTGCACATTAATTATTGATAATCAGCAAACGTTCTTCCCGAGTTTTCTACTGTGGAAACATTATAAAGTGAAAGAAAGGATTCGTGATTTGGCTTATAAAGAGAGACATACTGAGGTTATCAAGGATCTTGCTTATTGTCAATTAGTGGTATAATAGTAGTGCTAAGCCATAAAGCATCAGCTCTTTAATAGTGCATTAATCTCTGACAGTGTGTGTGTGTATATATATATATATATATATATATATATATATTATGGTTTCAGGTGAATAAAAAAAAAAATAATAATAATCCACACATTCATCATACATCAGCCACACTCTTGCCGTTTCATTCGATGCATTAACATGCATTCCACTACATTTGCATGAAGTGAATGAGCCTCTGGTACTATATTTGTCATTTTTTGCAAAAAAGGGTTCAGTGATGTCAGTCAATGGTTCATTTCTCTTGAGATTGCTATTCTCGGGGGCGCTGTTTGGGATTCAAGATGAGATAGGAAAGGTACTACTTGCATTGTTTTCAGTCCTTCACACAGTGAAGCTGCTGTCGTCGGTGTCTACCTGTCCTGCCACATGAAATGCCTGCCTGCAGCATGCCAATAGCTAACTTATACACTGTTACGTTTAAGACCGAAATGCATGCTAAATCAGATAGGCATTTGCTTTAAATTCTATGATATAATATTAAATAATAATTTAGTACTTGTAGTTACAGATCTGTCTGGCAAGTCAAAATAACTTATATTTACACATTTACTACTTTCTGAAGTAAATGAAGTATTTCCTTTTCTTTAGTCAAGCAAAATCCATTTATTAATTATCTTTCTTCTGCAGAATCCTGTATTATAGTTGTGGTTACCCATGCCCATCCAGGGGCGAATTTTATTTTGGCCGCTGGGCAAATACACCTAGGATAGGGCGTCAAACTAATTATTTATTGAATTATTTCTATAGCTTTTTTCTAGTACCCAGCCACAAAGTGCATTACAATGCCATAGCATAGAATTAATACATAAAATTAAATACTTGGATATTACACATGAAACATGAAAACACTGGGCAAATAATACGAAACAAATAGAATAGGATTATTTGTTATTTCTCACATTTTCACTTCTTGCATCTCAGTGCAGTTCCTGGAATCCTGGTTTGTCTCGCTTAAGAATTGTGCATATTTTTATGGCTATAATGTAAGATCACCACAGCATTCTGGATAAACTCTCTTGTCTCTTAGTTTCAATTATCAGCCAGGTTCAAGCAGTGGAGAGCAGTGGGTCAGTGGACAGCAATTAGTAGACACAGAGGGTAGAGCTCACACAATTCAGTGCTGTTGGCCAGAGAGCAAGGATACAAAGCCACTGAGTCAGTTTCTGCAGCTGCTCTTCAAGAAAGGCTGCTTCCTCTCTTTGTCACTCTGTGGTCTGTTATGGCCTTTTTTGTAAATTTCAGCTGTTTTTTTTAAACATCTTTTTATAAATGCACCTAGACAGTGAAAGGTTCACTTAAGCTGCATATGTTACCTACTAATTAAAGATATTAGATTTGATGAACTGAGTAATTGAAAGATGTTTTGAGTAAGTGATTATGATGTAGTAACCAACGCATCACATCCAAATGTTATTTTAATGTAAGAGGGTAAACCACCATTATAAAAGTTTCCCCATGCACAAAGCTCTATAAAGGTATTTAATTTCAGATTTAATTCAAATATAATACACTTTCGCTTACTTCACCGTGGCATTTAATTGACCTTAATGCACCCCAATAGAGATTTAAGAGAAGGATGGATGGAATGTAATAGATGAAGACTACAGATACCAAGAAATCTGCTGTACCACCTCCAACCTCTTCATCTGTTTACTTTTCACTTTTATCTGCTGCTTTGGTTACTAGTGCGCTCCCTTGCATCATCGACTTTCCTACTACCAACACTGACCTTAAAACTTGCACCTTTTGCTTCAGCCCATGACTTTCCAGTCTGGGTCTATCTGTGAAGACGGACATCTCACACTCAAATTGCCTAGCCTTTGATTTACTGAAAGAAAGTCTCCTTAATCTGCCTCTCAGGAACATGTTTAGCACATTTAACTCCTTACTCTGTCCATCATCTCCACCACCCAACACCTCTTGTCAGCAGATAACTTTGCAAAAAGCAAATTAACAAGCTGTCCTTTCAACCCCCTCCTTTCTCATCTGCTACATCAGTCTGCATTGTCCTTAATTACACTAGCATGCACACATCATATCAAATCCCCACTCAGCACTAATACATTTCAGAATTCTTTCACTTGGATTAAAGCTACACTGCTGCTCAAGAATCCAACGCCTAGCTCATATCTGGTTGATGGCTACAGGCCTGTGATGCTTGAACATGTGGTATCTTCCCAGGTGTCAGTGTTTCTTGCACAGAACAACCTTTCAGATCCCAACCAGTCCGGCTTTAAGTATGGTTATTCGACCGAGACAGCTCTGTTATCTGTTTTCGATGTATTAAAATCTGTCAGAGAGACCTCTCAATCCTCGGTCTACATTCTGCTAGGCCTATCTGCGCCTTTCGACACAGTGAATCACCAGATTCTACAGTCCACTTTATCTGAACTAGGCATCTCTGAAATGATGCTTGAATGGTTTCAATCATACCTCCATGGTTCTTTATAGTGTCATGGAGAGGTGATGTGTCCAAATCTCATCAGGGAAACACTGTAGTGTTGCAGGGCTTAGTGCTTGGCCTCTTTTTTTCACCATGCATGATCTCAATGGGATCAGCCATTCAGATCACTGTTTTGCTGTTTTCCAGTTACACAGATCCTTCATCCCACACAACATTACAATTTCTATTTAAATATCTGCCTACCTGTCTGACATTTCTGTTTGCATGAACTCCCATCTAAAGCTTAATTTGGCCAAACAGAGCACTTGATCATTCCAGCAAACCTACTCATTCCTAGATCGACCGATTCGAAATTTTCCTGGCCAGCTCTGCTACTAACCTTGGTTTTGCAATTGACATGCAGCTAAGACTAAATGAAAAGGTTACAAAAGCAGCATGTTTCCACAGAGTTGTTCTTTGCAACAACAGGAAGATCAGACCATTACTGACTGCGCTCGCTACGGAGCAGGCCTGAAATCGACTACTGCGGTGCGGTGCTTGCTGCTCTCCCATGTTGTTTGATTCATCCTCTGCAGCTGATCCAGAAGTATGTGGCTCATCTGAGCCCATGTTTTTACACCCCATGTTTCACAGGCTTCCAGTAATTACCCGCATTTAGTAGTGGCCTGTGTACAGTGTGTCTCCTTCTGAGTTTTGGAATATGTTTTGGCAAATCTTACGATCCTGATCAGTACAAGCAACTTATAAAATTACTGAAACTTATGTCAACTTAACCTTACATGATTTTATTTATTTATTTATTTGATCTGTTTTTTATTCGTTATGGCCGTCATTGTTTTTAATACAACAATTTAAATATAAGACATTTTTTTTTGTTTATTTACTTTGAAAATTCAGTCTACGTTCATCTACATTCACAGTTATAACTTCTGGTTCCAGTAATGAGGTTGCATTGTTGTACATAGAAATTTTTTTCTTTTTTTTAACTTTTATACACCTTTTAAAAAATTTTTCACAATGTGTTAGTAAACTCTATTATCTGGCTATTAAACCCGTAGAGATATGGGTCATAGAAAGGTTTGCTCTTTCCCAGAACGAAAACTGTCGGTGGAAAAGGTGCAAATTACTTTGTTTGCCTGACCAATCCTCTTGCTTCACTTGTCACACTGTCTGTGTAGTCTGTCTTTGAGTAGGAAGACAGTGATGTAGAAAGCGGGGTATGACCTTTGAAGAAGAGTAATCCCAGTAGGTAGTGGAAGAGATTTACTCACAGTTCGTGTCCTGGCATGTGCAGCCAGCATCACTGCAGCTACATGCAGCATATCAATTAACTGTCCTACCAGCAGCCCATTTATCTTGTATGTTGTTGAGCCTCTCTGATTGCTCTGGCTGTGAAAGAACCAGGGGGCCTTGTTTGAAGAGCTATATAGTTTTTGAAATGTTGCTTTGATCTTACTTTTTGAAAACCCTGTCACTGAATTAGCAGAAAAGGACTTTTTTCTGCAATATCTTTTATTTTTTTTATTTGAGTAATTAACTTTGCACATTTACTTTTCATTCATGTTTGGTTGCTTATAAAATTGCATAGTGTTTCAAAAAGCACACACACACACACACACACACACACATCCATGACCAATCTGCTGTGACCAACCTCCTGTGCTTGCCTTGTGAATCACTTTGAAAAAAGTGTGCTAAATGACCAAATGTAAATAAAAATAAATCTCCAAGTCAGAAATGACAGGCTACCATTATGTCACAGTCCCCATTCTTAATAATCCCTAGTGTTTCCAGTCAGATTTGGGTAAGAATACTATTGAGGCAGCTGCCACATCAAACCTAAAACACCATGTGTCCTCACTTCATTTGTTGGACTGAGGCACAATCATGCTGCTATAATTTAAAACATCCTCACAGCTAAACAAAATAGAAAATTTTGATTTAATTAAAAAAAGTAATATTATCCTTAACTGTAATTAATAGCTAACAAAAGTATAGTTTAGCTAACTGCCAAAATACATGCTGTGTGCACACAGCATTTCAATTTGCTGAACACCTAGGTAATAGTGTAACTTAATATAGCCCATCTCATTATGTAAAGAAAGGTGAAAAGGAGAGTCCAAAAATGTTCTCTTATCATTCATTTATGCTACATAGTCAGTGAGGTAATATTTCTTACAGTGAAAGTTACATGGTTGCAAATACCTGTGAGTGATTACTATATAGCTGGAAATCCATCACTGCTAAGCTGTGTTTTTGTGCATTTCTGGGATGGTAAAAATAATAAAAAGAAATCATGTCTTTCTTCACTGTAATAATAGTGGTTTTTCTATTTGAACCCACAGAGACATTTCATAGTTTGTCATTTGAGTGTCAAGTACATTACGCTGTGAATATGTAGTTTTGCAATTACAGCTCCAGGTCTTTTAGGATATGTTTCAATCAGCTGAATCCCTAAATCTTTGTCCATTCTTTTTGAAATAATTGCTTGTGCAACTTCAGAATAATTGGAAAAAAAATCTTCCAGCAGAATTTAAATAAGTAGTTAAAGTACTAATATGACATAAAGCCTTTATTCTTTAAAATGAAGTTGTAATACAGAGGGGACCGAAAAATATGAGTTTATAAAGATAAATTGTGAGTGGTGATTTCATTCATGTTCAACCTCTTGCACATCGTTTTTAAATCGTAACCTGGAGCTTTTCAGAAATTACCCAAAACACACCCAAATATATAAGCTGAAATGGCACCTGGTGGATAAAACGACTGCAGTCTTGTTCTTGTGCTTTCAAACAAGGCAATATTTCTATCTAATTTGGTACAACTGGATATATAAGAACATAATAATCACATCACATATAATACAGTTTCCATTTCATGGGCTGCTAACCTCATCCAGTCTATACTACGAGTGTAAATCTCTTGACTTCACTTCTAGACAATTATAATGGCTGGTCAGGCTGCAGCACCAAAATGGCATCAGCCCTATTCTTTGATGGAGGTGAGCAGATTTTATATGAGGCTGTCATTTCCATGCAGTGAAACTAGTATTCAAGTGTGACTTGGAACACATGGACAAAACCCCACATATTTGCTGTCGTTAAGTCCAACTGTATGGAACCATTCTGATTCTGTCAATCTAACTGTTTACCTGAAAAGTCTTGATTATTAGTCTGCTGTTTGTGCAGATTGCATCATGGTGCTGCCAGGTTGCCTGGATTTAAAGCCATCAAAATGCTCAACAGTTGCTGAGCAGTGCATGAATCTGTTAAGTGGAGAGAAATGGTACTGATGACTTGGGCAGTCTCCAGAGTGCCTGCAGATGTGAACACCCCTGTTGGCTGCGGAACCAGCAGACCATCCCTCTACTTTTTTGACTTTTTTCAAGCATCATCACTGTATCTTTACTCCAACTTATTTTTTCTCAACGATCGACAATGCCATTTTCCACAACACTAGATGCACTGATGTATCGCGTGCATACATATCTGTAAACAGAACGTATTTACTAACTTTGATTCTGTGGAGTTAATTACCTTGGCATCGCTGAGACAGCACCATTACAGTCCCAGAAGATTTTTGGCAAAAATGACAGACATTTTCACATCAGCATCAGTGGCTGCACAACATAGTATTATCCGTCAAATGATTATAAGTATGATTGTTTTCGGTTTGCTTCACTCTGTTCTGGCAAAAATAATAACTATGTATTAAAGTGCTTTGTTTAATCACACTAGTTTAGTTAGATGTTTAGGAATTGTAATGCACTTTGCATTCCTACATGGGCTGTGTTGTCTGTTTTTTTGCATGCGGTTTTCATTTATTCATCATACCTTACATGTATTCAAACCCTCCTCTTTGAGGGAGACGTGTCATATGAAGTCGCGTCTGTCTTCCAGTGAGTGCTTGACCTGTGCCATGGTGTTTCATATTTATTAAATACTTTTTTACTCCTTAAATACTTTTTGGATGCCTTTTTTATGCCACACAGAGATTGTGCAGCAGATTGTGACTATGGTAATTACTGTTTCTGCTTTATTAAGCTTACAAACCGTAATTTTTGTCGTCAGATGCTAGAAAATACAAAATCTTGGAACATTTTTTACTGACATCTTTTTAAAAATTTTTAGAACAGTTGGGAAAAGTACTGTTTTTGTGTCCTTACTATAGGATATATCTAATGTACTAATACATGAAATCTAAGGTCTAGTACAATGTTACTGCTAAGCTGCATACCTGCATATATTTACTGTTCATACCCACACAGGAGAAAATGAGTGCCGTAGATTAATAACAAACTGCTGCATGACAAGTACTCAAAAGACTGGAAGCAAGTTAAGACACCGAGGGGATTAAATGTCAAAAGGAAAAGAAGAAGTAAATCAGACCTCTGCTCATTTTTCAAGCACATCTAAATTGGTGCTTAAAAGTTTGCGAACCCTTCAGTTTTTTTTTATATACATATTTCTCCATTAACATTTAAATCAGACAATCACAAAAAAATTAAGTAAAAAAAAAAAATCTCTTTGGAGAAAATTGATTTAAATCAACAGGATGACAATCAGTTGCATTTTCTAAGTACCTCTTAGAAAATGTGTTTAGCACTATAAAATAGTGGTATATTTTAAAGTGTGTTTTTAAAGCTTTACAAGGACTTTACAGCATCCTTGGAAAGCCCTTGCTTCACATCCATGATCTCCAAACAACTCAGCGTCGGCTCTTTATTTTCAGATAAACCCAAATGTTTATTTGGTTGTATTTCTGTGTTTTCTATAGATTCGATGGACAAAGACAGCGGGCAGCGTATCAGACCGTTTTCAGGACTCCAGTGTCTTTAATGAGACACTTCACATCGCCAAGATTCAGAGGCACCATGGTGGACGCTACTACTGCAAGGCAGAAAATGGCCTGGGCTCGCCAGCAATCAAGTCTATTAGAGTTGATGTTTATTGTGAGTACAGCTCGCAGACTGTGTTATTTTTAATTCTCGATCTCACATTTTCAATTTATATGAATAGAACATTGATATACTATGTGAGTTAGTGTATTTTAATAAGATTTATTATTATCTCATAATTCTGGGAGTATTAAATGTGTCTTAACAGGTATTTGCTGTATCGACAAACAAAGTATTTAGCAGTCCTGTATTATTTTTGTATGGATTTGTGATGGAGTCAGGTCGCCGTGTCTCAAAGGCATTACCCTTAATTGTGCCTTGATTATTCAAATTTTAAATGTGGCTTACATATTAATTAATTTATGTTAGCATCACAACAACCAATGAAACAAGTAGATTTATTTGTTAAGGACATACATTTATCCAGTAAATCTATTCAGGAGCTGAGCAGTACACAGAAAATAGGACTGTTACGATGCGAAACAACAACAATATTTTATAAATACATTTCATGTTTACCATTTAAAGATTAAAATGTTTTAAAGTTATTAAATACAAGGTGTATTATTGGCCTTACCACTTGCACTAAAAAACCAGGCACAATAAGCATAATTCATTTACACCACTCTACCCACATGCTAAACTATTAATCCTGGACAGTCTGATTGTTGCTACATCATGGAAAATTAAGAACATTCAATTTAACTTCAATCCATGTTTTTGGACTGTGGGAGGATGCCAGAGAACCCGGAGGAAACCCACGCAGACACAGGGAGAACATGGAAACTCCACCCCGATCAGGATTCGAAACTGGATCCCAAGTACTAAGAGGCAAATGTGCTAACCATTAAGCCACCGTGCTTAATAGTTGTTCAACTTATAAGAAGTAAAACAAAATAGTAGCTAATTTACTCTGGGTTTATACCATAATTGTGGTACAATTACTAAATTGTCCAACAGATGCATTTCATTATTGATTCTGACTGGTCGGGAGGTATGAGATGTCTTGAACAGCACAGCAATGGTGTCTAACAATGTGCTGATTGTCTGTCAAATTTACTTTAGGCTTTTCCCAAACACTATTATAGTATATGACAGGAAATTGATTCAGCAGACTATATTCTATTTCACTGCGGTTCGTGAGGTTCATTGTGGTTCTTCACACTTTTTTTTTTCTGCAGGCTTTTGTTTTTATATTCTTTCTATTTCCATGTGTTATTTATCGTACTTTAGTAATTCCATGTAACGTTTATACCTTAATCTTTTTAGTTGCATTTAATCTGCTTTTAATAATTGTAAAAGTTAAATGAGTAGTAATTTATTAATTAACAAATAATGTCGTATTTGCTGTGGGTGCAGTTTGTCTATAAAAGTGAATCATTACATCTGGTTCTAAAATGTGATGTGCATCTTGATTGCAAACAATGTGACTTTTATCTGTAAAGGCAAGATCAGAACATCTAGGATAGATACAAGCAGAAAGTTCCTGAAGGAAATCATGTTATTTATATATGTATTTACTTTATTTTACTTGGGCGTCTTTTATTGTTACTAATTTCTAAACAGTGTTTAGTGGTTAGGGAAATTTAATGTACAGCAGTTTTAAATTTAGCACCTTTTATTTATCAGAAGTGTATTCAGCAGGTTGAAGTGCCTTATCATATCTAACATTTGTCCTTGATCAGTAAAACAGGTTTTAGTATAAAATGTCTAAGGAATATTTCCAAATTGCAATACATGTTAATGGAAAACATGCATTATCAAAATTACTCCAATGTGTTCTGCATTAGCAAAGCATTGTGCAGTAAGCAAAGAAATTATTTTACATGTAAATCCTGGGCATTAATGACATGGTCCTCACTATTAAGTTAACACTGGTGCTCATTCAAAGTAATAATGCAAAATTGTATTGTAGATGTGAATGGGTATGTCTATGATGAACCCAATAACGATATTTATGTATTTATGTATAAAAGTATTTTGACAGCTGCAGCTGTTGTTTGCGATTAATGTATTCAGATTGTTGATTACAATATGTCCTTCGGAATCGCAAAGGAATTAGACCTAGTCCCCCAAAAAATTCCTTAAATTCACTGCTTTGGTGTGAGTAATGAGCTTAAATCCATGATGTGCCCTTCAGATGTGCTGCGATGCAAGTTGATAAAAGACTCTTTTGAAAGTAAGAACAGGACAAGTTGTGCATCTTCATCAAAAAAACAGTCATGATAGATGATTAGTTTCCAGCAGTAAATCTTGTAGGGGTCCTATGGAGAATTTATAAGATGCAGCAGTGCTTCATAATATCTGATGCAACAATCCCTTCAGGTAGATATCATTGCCACTCTGAACCTGTGATTAATAAGACTGGGAGGGATGGTAAAGAAGAAATGTTCTGGACAAATGAAGAAGGACTGTTGAAGCCTTGGCATCTTGAATCTACATAATTGGCTGGTTTTGATGTTCATACCCTTTTAAGCTTCATATTATGCATGAGGTAGTACCTCGCAACACCCACTCTTGGCAGAGATGCAACTCTAAAACTCGGGCAAAGAATAAAGATCGTACTTGTATCTTACAGTTCATATGATGTGTTAACTCACAAATGACATGGCTACTTTACCGAGCTTATAACTAAAAATATTATTATTATTTTTTTTAAAACCAAACGTCTAAGACCTGAGCATTTTTTGCAGGTTGTTTGTTGCCTCCCGCTGTTGTATTTTATATTACAGGACCGATGATTACATCCTGAGAATTACCCAAGGGTATCCCATTGTCTGTTAGTCTGTCAGTTAAATGTCCTTGGGCACATTCCTTCTGCTTTACCACAAATATATAAGAATATAGCTGATAAAAATATGTTTTATAACATGTGATTTTTGCCTACTTAGTAGGAGCACAGCAGCATAGGTTTGTCAAACTTTATTTGTTGAACCTGATTATGGCTGACCCTGCTCTTTGACCTTGGCTCTAATTGGGACTAAATTGTTTCTGCTGTTCTATTAAATCGGTCTGTCTTAGATAGACATATTAAAGTAGAAGACAACATTAGATTTTGATGTACTTAATCTTTCGATTTCCCCATTGTGAGACTAATAAAGGCATATCAATCAAGGCTTATCAAACTATAAAGTGCAGCAATAGTCCAACATTTTAAAAAAGAGCAAAAAAAGGCTTCTATTTTTCTTGCTTTCTGTTAAATTGCTTACTTTGCATGATTGGCTAACTCTATGAAACGATATGTCATTTTTATAATATTATATGTCAGATATAGTTTTCCTATATGAAAATGAATAGAAGTAAACAAATCCATGTGCCTTTCCCGCATATCTAAAAGATATCAATAAAAGATTAAGATGGGTACGTACATTAGAAAACTGTCTTCTTTGGCTAGCAAGGCAAAATCCATCAGAATAATCGACACACTGCCATCCTGATATAGCGGTCTGGTACTGGGGTATAGATGGCTGTTAGAGTGAATTTTGTGGTAATTTCCCTGGGCACTTTGGCCAAGTGATCTCTAAGCCCTCGGCTGACTTGGTGAGTGCAAAAAGCCATGAATTCTTAGTAATTAATGAGAATGGCTTCTTTTCTGATCTCTGGAGTCTTGATATTGCCCACTCTCATTTTTTTTTCATAAAATGCCTGACAGGTCTTTTAAGTTTGTCTTTTTCAGATGTATCTTAGATGAAGTTGATAAGCATCTTGCATTTTCTGTAAAGGGAGGACATAGTTTAAGTTTTATTTGCTTTTTGTTGTAGCGGGTAGCATGTCATCCTCTCAGCGATGGGGATCCATGTTCGAATCTCGATCGGGACGAAGCTTTAATGTTCTCCCTGTGTTTTTCCAGGTTCTCTGATTTCCTTTTGCAGTATAAAAACATAGATTGAAGGTGAATTGGCTGCTCTAAATTGCCCCTAGTAAAGGCCTTGTAAAGCTTGAGTAGAATAAAGCACTACACCAGTGCATCATGGACAAGCCTATTATGGGATATTCTCATAGGATATGTTTTGCATTGCTTGTCATGTTATATTCAGAACTGGGCTATTTTTAACTGTTTAAATTTTACTTACTGTACGTAATAATAATAAACAGTTTAAAAGTAGAGTTGGTCACCATAAACCCAATTTCCAAAAAACCTTTAGTGAACAAATACGAAAAACTTACAAAACATGGCGAATAAACAGTAATTGTATTTTGTTAAAATAAAACAAATTTAAAAATATGTTGACAAATATTTATATTATTTTTTATTTGCATTATGGTTGAGAAAATGAGAGTAAATTAATTGTTAAATTTGCAATTGCAAGGGGAAATTTTGCCTATAAGTTCTTGAGCCAATATTTTAGCTGCTCAGCAATCAGATGTCATAATTGTCAATTTTTTCTCTTATGTAATTTTCAGTAGCACAGATATCTGGATGGCTGTCAGTCATGACATGGCTTCAGTGAGACATTACATATTGAAAGATTACCTTTAAAAATGTATGTTTTGTGATTATGGGCCAGGAGATGAGTGCTCATAATTTAAGGTCTGCATGTATTCAAATTACCAATAAGTACCAATAAGACCAGTATCTAAGTTAATTTTTTTTATTAAAGGCTGAATTAAATTTCACTGAAGAAAGATGAGCTTTAATTATCTGTGTTAAAGAACATTTAAAATGTTAAACTTTTTAGATTTCAGTTTACTTTGTCAAAATTAAAATCCCTGCATAATGTTTAACTTGAGGAAACTGGGTTCATAATGAAGTTGCACTCAATTTATCACTGTTGAATAAATATGCTGCAGGAAGGTAAAATGTAAATTGTTGTTTATAACTGCAAACAAGCTTCCCAAGCATGGCAACAGATTATTAAATATGCTACAGATTTTAATATGAAAAATCGAAGCATTATTCATACTCTTATTCATACACTGGTCCAGTGGTCAAGTTATTGGTGGTTTAAAAGGCTTTTGCCCAGAAATGCTCAGAGATGGAACTGCTAGTAGAATAGTGTCTGAATTTAACAGAATGTTTCAGCACCTTGTTTCCATTTTTTTTTTTAAAACTTAGATGAATTGTGAGCCAGATCAGGCCAGGCAGACACCATTGTTTCAGGGAGACGATGAAGAAGACATTCATTAATCCCTGAGTTGTCTGTTGGGCCTCATTATTTCCTCATCTCCATTGGGATGGAGAAGACTAGATACTGCCAGTATTTATGCTGTTTATCCATCAATGTCCTTTTTTTCTCATGTGGATTGTGTAATCAGAAATGACCAGCAGCTGTTACTGAAGAAGACAGAGGTGCAGGTACTAAAACCTCCAAATACCATAAGCCATATGGGATTGTTAAATTTAGGAAAAAGGCTAAACCGATGGTCCTTACATTTCGAAAGGAAAACTGTCTTTATTATCATTTTTTTTGGGTGTTTTGTATTTTTATATCTGCATGTTTAAGTCTAGTTTAATAATGTGAAATAGTGATCTATTTTGCTTACTGTGCTTGCACACAGAAGACTTTGTCCTTCAGGTTTAACCCATCCATGTAGTAAAACACAGAAATATAAGGCAAATTAGTGAAGGCAGTACACGTGCCCAGAGCAGTGGGCAGCCGTGTATACAGTGCCCTGGAGAGCAGTTAGAGTTTGGAGACTTTTTCAAAGGCACTTTAGCCATAGTATTTGGTGGGACCAAGGAGCAAACCGGGGACTTTGATATGACACTGCTTGTTTACAAGACTGATATTGGTTAATTTTAACTCTCGGTGCGATCCATTCATTACAGTATATATACACTGTGAATTAAAAAAAAACAACACTGGTAATTTAACGGTGCTAATCTCAGTCCATTCCGAATGTGATGCGGTTTGTTGTAAGAACATAATTCAGACATCAATCCAACTTATCTGTCAGTTGTATCCAAAGCATCCATCCATCCATCCATCCATCCATTATGTTCCACTTTATCCTCTACTATGGTTGCTGGGGGGGGGGGGATACACTTATCACTGGGCACACACTCACAGAGACGCACACACTAATACACTCTCTATATGGGGCAATTTGGAGAATTCAATTGACCTTGATCCATGTTTTTGGACTGTGGGAGGAAGCCGGAGGAAACCCACACGGACACGGGGAGAACATGGAAACTTAACACACCTTCCTTTGATCATGTTGCTGGTTAGCAGGCATCATGTCTTTTTTGCAAAATCTGGACATCATTCTTAGCAAGTGCTTTCAAAGTGATTTTGGCATTTTGCTCGTGTGGTTTCATCTGGTACATTCCCTTTATTTACATTACATTATTACAACAGTTCACAAATAAACAGATGCCATCCCTATCTTTGTTTCATTGTTAAACTGCATGAAACATTGGACATTCTTTGTATTTACCTCCTTGATGTGCCAAAGACCGGTCTGATTTGGACTGATCTGGCATGGAGAAGAAGAGTTGCTTAAGTAAATATTAGTTTTTATAGTGTTAACAGACATAACTAAAGCACATGTGCACTGATTCATTTCCCATACAGCTTTGCTCTGTGTACGTATCCAGTAAAGCTGAAATCCAAATCACTTTCTTGTCTGTAAACCAATGGAATGTCTTTCACAAACAAGATGGCACTAAAGACAGGACATGGATTTTAATCCTTAGTGGTGGGTTGGATGGAGATTGGAAATAAGACCTGCTGTAATGAAGGTTTCTAGCCAAGTCTGTTAGCACTGTTGTACTGCACGCTCATTTACATGACAGTATGCACATTGGATTTTATACAAATTGAAATACTAGAAATCAGAAATTATTCATACAATCATGCATTTGAAATTGCAGTTCCCATACTAGTATTTTTGAAGCTATAATTTAAAGTCAAGTGGTTCCCTTTAGATGCAAATAAACAAAGATTTAATGGTGCACTTTTATGCTTTACAATGTGCAATGACTAAAAGTATTGAAAAGCAAGCCAAAGTCCTTGTGACATTTTCAAATCGTAATGTTTTTGATTCCACATTAATAAAAAGTAATGACTTTCCGGTGTTTGCTGATGCATTTTTGTAATGTCATCCTTCACTTCTGCAAAAACATAAAACACTAACTTTAGACTTTTGTGTTGTGTGTGCTGTGGGATGGAGAACACTTTTGTGCATGCTGTAGGGAGGATTAAGGTTCTCTTAGAGTAAACAAAGTTTGGCATTTAACAGACATTTTATCAGCTAAAAGATATAAGCATAATATTTTGGTAACTCTAGACCATTAGACTCCACTGTTGTAACATTGAACTTAAAACTAATAACTAACAAAATTTTAATAACTGCATACCCACCACGAGAGACACAAACTTTCATTTATACAACAAATTTTAATATATAAATACAATAAAACAAACTCAAAACTGGGTGGAGTTTCCATTTTCTCCCCGTGTCTGCGTGGGTTTCCTCCGGGTTCTCCGGTTTCCTCCCACAGTCCAAAAACATGGATCAAGTTAATTATTTATTCATTTATTCATTATCTCCTGCTTCATCCTCTATTAGGGTTGCGGTGGGGTTCCCCATGCCCATCCAGGGGAGAACGTCTCGGGCGCTGGGCAGATAGACCCAGGACAGGGCGCCAATCCATCGCTGGGCACACACTCACTCACACACACACACTCTATATGGGTCAATTTTGAGAATTCGATTAACTTGATCCATGTTTTTGGACTGTGGGAGGAAACCGGAGAACCCGGAGGAAACCCACGCAAACACGGGGAGAACATGGAAACTCCACCCAGATGGGGATTCGAACCGGGAATCCCTAGTGCTGAGAGGCGAACGTGCTAAACCACTAAGCCACCGTGCCGCCTCAAGTTAATTAAATTCTCAAAATTGCCCCATATAGAGTGTGTCTGTGTGAGTGAGTGTGTGCCCAGCGATGGATTGGCGCCCTGTCCTGGGTCTATCTGCCCAGCCCCTGAGACGTTCTCCCCTGGATGGGCATGGGGAACCCCACCGCGACCCTAATAGAGGATAAGCGGGAGATAATGAATGAATGAATGAAACTCAAAACATGTGCACAAATCCACGCATGGCGCCAGGCGATACCTCAGATCTACATGTGACCCCTACAAACAGCTCCATACAGTAGGGGGCACACAGCTCTTACTACTGCACAAGTGTAAAGCTAAAAAAAAATTAAGAAAGAAAGAAACGTGAGATAAAATGGGACTGGGACTCGACAGCTGCATTGATGGCACGACGATACTAATCAATAAACCTTTAAAACTTATTTGACTGGTTTGGTGTTTAGGGTTCTGTCTCAAAATAAGAAATGCCTTGGGAACACTTGTCTCAGATAACAAAACCACATCTCTGTCCTTCATTGCCTTAAAAGAAATCAAGAAATATTTTATGTGAACTGGAAGTCAAATATCTTTATTGGGTTCACAAGTGGTTTATGTTTCACATTTTTTTGCCCCCGAGCTAACTGCTGATGAATTGCTCAGGTCTTTTTAGTATAATGTGACTCTTGATCACTGCTGTCTCGCAAATGATGAAGCAATACTTTGAACATCTGAGATGCAATTCAGATGTTATAGTTAATGTACTTTATGTGTTTTAAGAAACGTCCCATGTTATTGTCTGTGTCATTCATGTATGCAGCATAACCAGGAGATACTAAGGAATACACTGCTAATGTGTAACATGACAGCCTTGAGGCTTAACAATGATGGATCTGTAAAGGCTGTTTCTGCAAGGTTCATATTGGTTTGGTTAAAGTATTGTAGAAGAACTTTACTGGCCCAGACATTGCCTTCACTTGAACCCCATCAGCACCTTTGAGATAAACTAAAACAGAGATTGAGAGCCAGGCGAGACTAGACTCAAACACTCCAATGTATTTTTCTGAGGTTCAGTGTTAGTCAAGATCCTTGGGATACTATGAATAAAATAAAAATATGTGCTCTGAAGAACAGATCAAAACTGTTCTCTATCTGGTGGGTTACAACTTTTTATTGATTGCTCTTTCAGCTAAAATATTTATGAAACTATCCAATAATATAATATTCACATGGACCGACCTAGTACTCTATTTAGATTTCTAAAACTGTTGCAATACTCTATATAGGCTGCTCTCAATTTTTGCTGTCATTTTTTATTTTTAGTATATTCTTTGACTAAGAATTGTGTAGACTAAATAAACTACTATATAACAGTCCAGAAGGCTGATGGTTCAAACCCAGTGCTTTCAATCTGCCGCAGAGCACCACGTTTTCTGGATTGTATGCAATGCATATTCCTACATATGTGTAGGAATGGGCTTGAATTTCCACAAAAACAGCAAGTCTAGGAGAGACATATCACCTCTAATTGGGTTAAGGCTAAATCACAGTTTCTGAAGCAGGAATAAGGTGGAATATCCATGTGTCTAAATTCATGATGATGTGTGTAGTAACATATGGGCTGCAGTCAGCAAGTATACTAATGTGGTAGGCAGTAACTAGTTGCTAAACTTGTGTAAAGCAGAAATATCTGAAATAGCTTTAGAATTTCAGGATGTGAATAATGTATCCAATAACAAGCAGAATGAATGGTATTTAATGTGATTATGCATTGCTTGTGGTAATATGACTATGATATGTTGTCGCTGTTTTTGCATCTTCGCCGGTTTTGTAATTACAAAGTGAATGCTGTAATTTCTGCCTGAAGAATTCCCTGATAAAGCATTCAGCTCTATGGTAATAAGTCTCTTTACCTTGGCAGTTTTAATTTGTAAACTGATAGCTGCACACTATCTAAGCGTTTAAAAAGTCACCCTTCCTCAACAAAACCTTGCTGTGAACAGACACTTAATCTTGCCTTTGCCCAAGTCACAATTTCAGCAGCCAGTCTTAATATGTGAAATCATCCATCTAGGCCTTAGAGAAAGGTATGTTAGCAGCTTGGCTGTGCAATTGGAACACAGGCAAGGCTGTGGGTTGTTTTATAGATTTCGGAGCTCAGGGGTTGATGACAAAGTTGTTGCCCTTCAGAGCTTGGTGCCTGTTAATAGCCATTCTCTAATGCCTTACTTCCATATCTGAACACAAATAGCCTAGTGGGAATTAGCCTCATCTTCTTATAGGCCATGACCATTACAAAGCACCACCATCTCCAGGCTCATTAGCTATACATCTGACTGTTGACAATATTGTACTTTTCTGCTTCTTTCCTCACCTGTTTGCAGGTTGGTGACAAATTGCTATTCTTTTTCATAATGGGACTATTTTTACATGGAAAATTGGCATGCATATGCCACTCAGGTCACCAGTGTCGCATGTAATCAAGCTGGGACAATGATTAGTGCCACCCAGCCAGGGTGAATTTAATTCCAGCCCTTTGACACATAGCGGTTGCAACTTGATGGGGGTTATCTCCATAATGACTGCTGTAGATCATGCTGGGAAAGAGTGCTGCCTTTGATTAAGACCTCAGTCTGCTCTGTATGGTGCTTTGGAGTATATGGCCTGCTTAAATGTGAAGAACCTTGCGTTATCGTACCCTGTGGTAATGCATTTTATTCTCCGCTGTAAATGAGAATTCGCTATTTTACATTTTTTACTTTAAATTTAATACACATATATGATAAAGTATCAACATTATCAATTTCTGATTGATAATTTTAATTGAATTTCTATTTATCTCTTTTTATTTACATCTAATAATTGAGTAATGAATTAAACAAGGTCAGTAATCTGTGCCTTTAGAATCTTGCAAACAGATTTATAAATGCTATATAGGTCTATAGTCCATTGCTGGCCTTTCTAAACTTAAAATGTATTTTTCCAAATTAAGGAATGTGTGAAAATGAATGCCTGGAGCGTTCATGTTATTTATTAAATGAGATATGTGCACACATAAATAGTTTTCTTCCAAAATACAAATCAGAAATTAGGATGTCTGGTAAATGTAGTATAACTTGTGTACCAGGCTTAGTGGTTTAGCACGTTCTCCTCTCAGCACTAGGGATTCCCGGTTCGAATCCCCATCTGTTTCCATGTTCTCCCCGTGTCTGCGTGGGTTTCCTCCGGGTTCTCCGATTTCCTCCCACAGTCCAAAAACATGAATCAAGTCAATTGAATTCTCCAAATTGCCCCCTATAGAGTGTGTCTGTGTGAGTGAGTGAGTGTGTGCCCAGCGATAGATTGGCGCCCTGTCCTGGGTCTATCTGCCCAGCGCCCGAGACGTTCTCCCCTGGATGGGCATGGGGACCCCCCCCCCCATGACCCTAATAGAGGATAAAGCGGAAAATAATGAATGAATGAATGAAATTGTGTACCTGAGTTTTAAAAGTTAATCGGAAAAAATATATATGAAGAACAACACAATGTAGATTTTTGTGTTTTGTTATAGTCAACCTGCTGCTAGTGTGTCTTATGATCTCTTATGGCATATGTGCTGTGTAAATACTAATGACTTGAAGACTAATACTATTACTAATGATGTAAGACTGATGACTTAGAGCTTAAAGATAAAGTCTCTTTATGAGCATGCTTTTCATATTAAGAGTTCTTGTGCACCTTAAGAGCATCAGTTTAGATGCATTTGTATTTATAGGACCACGCAGTTTATAAAATGTCTCACTACACACAGACACAATCAAGAATATTGACTAAAAGTGTTCCCACAGACATGCCAGTTCCGTAAGCAATGATAATTCTGCTACTACACTTGAGCTGTTTTTATGACCCATCCGCCCAGCTACATGCATGCAATAAAACATAATAGCTTCTACACCCTGGGAAGTCCACTATCTAATTCAACATTTAAGATATGCCCAGTTGGCTATGTTAGCTTTAGCTCAGTCTAATTTCTCCAGAGAAACAGCAGAGGAGATTCTGTTGTTTATATTTAAGTTCCATTGTTGCTTAAGATCTCTTTATATAAAAGATATCTATATAATATAGACATAGGTGGCACGGTGACAAAGTAGTTAGCACCTCAGCAAATCCCACTCTGGATATTCCATGTTCTTCATGTATCCACAGGGGTTTCCTTCGGGTTCCCTGGTTTCCACAGAAAAACATAAATTCAATGTGAATTGGCTGCCCCTGATCCCCCCCCCTATAGAAATTGCCCATATATAGTGTTTGTGTGTGAGTGTGCCCAGCGATGAATTGGCATCCTGGGTGTATCTTCTTAGCAACCAAAACGTTCTCTAATGGATGGGCATTGGGAAACCCATCCGCGACCCTAGAATAGGATTAAGTGGAAGATAATAAAATGAAATGAGAATAAAGTAGGTCATGTATATATGACTTTATTATTTATAAGGTATTGCAACAGTCAGTTCTGTGGATGAAGGACAAGTTTGGTTTAAAATCCATAGTACTTTATTCTACTGGGTGCTGTTATGTGTTCCTTATTTGTAGGAACTCTAAAAAAAATGTTGTATACTGCTTAACATTGGGATTTTATCTTGGATATAATGCCTGCAGAAATGTATTATACTCCGTTGAACGAATCACCCATTTCCCCCTCACTGCCTCATATCAAATGTCTCTCTCTCTGTTTATGTTCACACTCTGATGTACAAGATTGAAGCAATGAAGGAAAACACTAGGGGTGGAAATGAATAAAACATTACTACCAGTATAACAAAGGAAATGTGATCAGTCTCCATTTTAATACTTAATATAAATACACTATATATCCATATAAAGTATTGAGACACACCTTCTAGTCATTAAACACCACTGATTTGGAAAATTGTATGCTTTCAATTTGTGGAAAAAGTGGCCTCCTGCATAAAACAAAGTGAATGCATGTTTGGGTGACTTTGTATCTTTGACACACATCTGTCGCTACAGCTGCAGTACTGTCTGTATACATCTGCATGCATGCCCACATATTTTACCTGAATGCGGTGACCCGTAACAGCAGCCCAATCCCACAAACCTGAAGATGCATACAAATACTTGCAAAATGACACAATTATTGCTTTTAGCTATAATTAAACTTTGTTCACATAAAAACTGGTTTAAAAGGCAGTAATTCACTGGGGAGCACTTCTGCTGGCTGTAGCAATTTAGTGTTTTTATATAACCTAATCATATCAGCCGAAATATCTGCACTCAGTAGCTTAGTTCTGCATCACCTATGTCTTTGTTAAGCAATTGCTCATACCCACATAGCTTCAGTAGATCCTGGATGAAGTATTGATCACACCTAGGTTTTGATGGAGGTGCTGCTGGGCAAAATGTGTCATAATGAAAGTAAGGAATCAGCATTCCAGTGGGCATACGGCAGTGCTTGATTAGGCTGGGATCGCCGTTCCCCCTGCGGTGTTTAGGATGGAGACGCTAAATTAAAGGGTAAATTTACTGATTAACATGATAAACTGGTCCTGTATTTCTTCTCTCAGATTGTAATGGCGTGACCGAGGATGTTTATTAAGTGGGTTATGGACTCTATGGCTAAAAAAAAGGTCAACGCTAATCATTTCTGATTATAGCTCAAAAAAGCTCACATTCTGGTCTATTACATGTTTAAAATGTGCAGTAAGCAGATTGTGCACCGAGTGAGAATTAAAGGTCTTGTCCGGTTCATGTAGTACACAAATAGGACAAGGGTAAGGAGACATGACAGAAAGGTGAGCATTAGCAAGTTAAATGGCACTACTTGGGGTGTATTCTTATGCCAAGACTTTAAAACAGGAAAACGTTGCTGAATGAATATCCATCTGGACAAGCACATGTTTATTCAAAAAAGAAACACATCAGAAGGCTTCATCAATCCTGGATGTTTGAAAGAGAGTTTGCAAGTCAAGCTTGCTAAACTAGTTGAATGTTGTCATGTTGTTTTAGAAAGTGTTTCTTGGCGGACGTGCTAACCACTAAGCCACCGTGCCGCCCTCTTCGTGGTTTAATATGATAATATTTAGTCTTTCTGGTCCAAAAATTAAGTTTTTTTTTTCTAAAGGGCAACACTGCAATGTGGTATCATTGAAGACACACCAAACAGGGATTGTTTAGTCCTTATGATTATATAAAATGTCGTTTTGATTTATATGTGGATTGTTTAGATATAATTTAGTGGATACTGATAAGAGCGGACATTTGATTTCACCTTGTAGGTAGAATAGGTCCCTGGTGTATTTGTTGCTGAACAGTTTGTGTTTGTAATCCTTCATCAATGCCTTCAGGCTGCTGGTGACTGGGGGATTATTCTCAGGCTCACGAAGTCACAAAAATCCCCCAAATAACTGCTGAATGTGATCCACTTGCAAAAGCATAATATACAATAACATATTGTCAGTGTCACTGTGAAACTTTTCACATCCTCCACCCAAAGAGTATTTTATCTGATAGGGCTCCTTAACATTAATAAACAAAGAATTTGATTAATACTCAGCATTTAAGAACAGAAAATCAGATAAACTAACAGGCTTTAAAAAAGCCTTGAGGTTTTTTTTTTTCATTTTTATAAATAATTTTAAATATTGAAGACACTGGGACATATTTGTCCTGTTCTCTGTTAAATAAAGGGTACATTGAACAAAATGGTTTTTTTTTGTGTTGTGTATTGCACAGACCTTGATGACCCAGTTGTGACAGTGCATCAAAGTATTGGAGAAGCCAAAGAGCAGTTTTACTATGAAAGGACAGTCTTCCTCCGCTGTGTGGCTAACTCCAATCCTCCAGTGCGCTACAGTTGGCACAGGGGCAGAGATGTCCTATCTCAAGGTTCTGACAAAGGTGTAGAGATCTATGAGCCCTTCTTTACACAGGTAAGAAACTTTAATGACATCTATAAATCATACCATTTAGGTAATTTTTACACATTTATATAATTTATTGGTATATATTTATTCATATGTTAAAGCTACATTCTTCTATATCTACATGTTGTGCCCTCTCTCTGTCTCTTGCTCTCACTCTGTACATAATAATATATATCTTTTTTTTTTTTTTTTGTTATTGTTATAAAGATATATCTATATGTGTATATACTGTACACTTAATACTTAATAGAAGAGAAATGTTCTCGCAAAATCTTGGTCAAGACCTAAGTAACCAAAGTACCACAGTGTACATTTAGCCAAAAATCGAGAGTTGTAAAATGACATTCTAAAAGCCGTGCAGAAACACTTGGGTGGAGTATAAGACACAGCATGTGCCTTCTGGGAATGGTGCTGGTAATTAGTAAAAGGAATCATGCTGCTTCCATTTGGTGGTGTTGTCACTCTTTGCTCTTTGACTCCTCATTCCTGCTGAGTATTTTTCAAAACCCAAAAGATTAGCTGATGTATTTAAAAGCCCTCGTGCATGTGGCATTTGTGTTCCGCTAAATGCCAGCTTTCCATTTCACCCATAGGACAAACCAAATAAAGATGCAACAAGTAGTATTTACATGTAATGCTAGAGCCCTCATTGCCTCACCCAAATAAAATGTTGATAGTTTTACTGGTGCTGCTGATTGTCTACCATCTGGGTGTTTTAATGTCACAGTTGTGCTTGTTTCTTTAAAGCACACTTACATCCTGTCCCCAGTTTCAGCAGTTCTGCCCTATTATATGATTATTTCTTTTAGTCTATTAGTGGGTATATTTTCTTTGCGTTATGTGGTTTTTTGATCACTATCTGTCCATTATCTGCACCCCCCTCACTTGCTTGCCAGCTCTCTGGACTGACAAATTGATTGCTGTTCTGGCTTGGATTCTATATTCGGCTGAAAACCTGCTATTTGTAGATGCTATCAAGAAGTACACAACAATATTTATATCCTACTGTTCATGCCGGAAATTTAGTAATATGTTCTTTATTAGACTTAAAAAACCTTACAGCTGGTTACATAACTTTAAAAAACCAGGAAGCAGCTGAAAGATATTTGTGGGATCTTGAAGTATCAAATGTGAATTTTGCCTAAATAAAAATTTTACCGCTGAAATTGGCACTGAGAGTCCTGCTCTTGTGGGATCACATTTATTTCTTACTATCTTGAGGCCTTGTTGAAAAATAAACTAGCTCTGGACCTGCAAAAAAGCAAAAATGATACTTTGATAAGCTTACCTTGTTCAAATTAGTTTTTTTGGTTCTTTAAACCGATCATCTTTAAACTTCAAACTGTTAAAAATTCACAAATTCTTTGTTTGTAATTCTGGATGACTTATGCACCGCCAGCAAACCTGACAGGTCTCCCACTCTAATTCCTACGAGGCACAAAAGTAAGAGGAGAATGATACATCTAAAAATATATTTTAAAGATACTAATTAACCATAAAATGATGAACAAGCGATGGCAGTGCATCAACAACAACAACATAATTAAAAATAATAAAAATCTCATTCCACAGACAAAGATCTGTTAATTTGTTTCTTGACTTTGTCCTTTATTTAGCTGTACTGTACATTTTTAAAAAATGAAACATTTATTTTTTATGCCAGCTTTAAATAATAAGCAACATGAATTAATTATAATTCATATTACATTAAAATTATAACTTATTAATCACAAAAATATTTAGCAGTACTTAAGCTACTTTTAATTCAATGGTATTTCAGTCAATTTATTCCAAACCTATCATCATTGATAATTTATAATAGTAAAACGCATTTAAATCATGGCAATGACCCCAAGCACATTGCCAAATTTATAAAGAACTATTTTTAGGGAAAGTTTAATGAGGAGTCTTGCAGCAGATGGGATGCCTCCACAGAGCCCTGAGCTTGACATCTTTGAGACATAAGTGAGAGTCAAAGTCTGGAGTGGAAATGTTTCAAGTTCTACAAGAGGGTTGAAACAACCCATAAGCCAAATCCCTCCGAGAATTAGGGCTTTAATAAAAGTGGCCATGCCAAATACTGGCTTCTGATTAAGTTTTATTTTCTTCTCTGCTCTTTTTTAAAAAAGAAATTCATTGATGAATATTAAAAAAATAGTTTTTTTTCTGAGATTTATGAGTTTTTTTTTCACTAT
The DNA here is from genome assembly GCA_019802435.1 of Corydoras maculifer. Classification (NCBI taxonomy): domain Eukaryota; kingdom Metazoa; phylum Chordata; class Actinopteri; order Siluriformes; family Callichthyidae; genus Corydoras; species Corydoras maculifer. The sequence continues at coordinate 352,909 of JAFMOD010001722.1, forward strand.
TGCCAAATATATTTGATGCAATCTTTCATGTCTGCAAGTGTGAACACATAAATATGTAGAGCTTGTTAGGAATTCATTATGTTTGTGAAAGATTACACTGGTACACACATTTGCACACCATTGTCTGTCTCTCGCTCTGAGCTGCAGGGGGAAACTAAAATCCTGAAGCTGAAGAACCTCAGACCTAAAGACTATGCCAACTACAGTTGTATTGCTTCAGTCCGGAGTGTGTGTGGTATCCCTGACCGCAAGGTCATCTTCAGACTCACCAATAAAACAGGTAAATGTCAGGATTATTATTATTAATGAGTTGCAATTAATAATGTTAAAAATTCTGTTTTAGGAATTAAAATGTTTCCAAAAGACAGCGACATAAATCTCAAGGTTTAGGACACACACACACACACACACACACACACACACACACACACACACACACACACACACACACACACACACACACACACAACACAGTGTGCAAAAGTCTTAAAACCATTTCTATTGAGATTATATATTTTTCATTAAATATATTGTTTTAGCGGCACGGTGGCTTAGTGGTTTAGCATGTTCTCCTCTCAGCGCTAGGGATTCCCGGTTCGAATCCCCATCTGGGTGGAGTTTCCATGTTCTCCCTGTGTCCGCGTAGGTTTCCTCCGGGTTCTCCGGTTTCCTCCCACAGTCCAAAAACATGGATCAAGTCAATTGAGTTCTCCAAATTGCCCCCTATAGAGTGTGTGTGTGTGAGTGAGTCTATGCCCAGCGATGGATTGGTGCCCTGTCCTGGATGTATCTGCCCAGCGCCCGAGACGTTCTCCCCTGGATGGGCATGGGGAACCCCACCACGACCCTAATAGAGGATAAGCGGGAGATAATGAATGAAAAAAGGATATGTTGTTTTAATTAAGGTAAATAATTATAAAAAAAATATTTACAAAAAAAAAATAGAATAAAAATGTTCTATTCTAATTTTAATTCATGTATTACAGTAGTTTTTTGATAAATGATTTGGAAATTATTTACCAGCTATAACAACTCAATAAATCTCAACTATTATTAGAAATATTTTATGTTCGTATTTACACAGTGGTTTTTTGTTGAGCCAATAACATAATTTTAACATTAAACTTAATTTCAGCTCAGCTTGTGGTCCAGAACTGCTAATCAGTTAAAAGCAAATAAATATGCACATTAACCATTTGGACGCTTTAATAATGAAATAAGTTGCTTGTTTGCATATTTTGTACAGTTACTTAACCAACTCATCCTTCTCACTCAGTTTTGACCTTTTTATTCATTAATTATAATTAGAGGGCCTTACAAAATGCACTGGAACTGCCCCACTGAAAACCTTTACATCTACCAAGCATGAACAGACAACACATGTCATAAATAAATTACACTGTTATTCTCTGCCTAACCTAATGTCATAATCATGCACAAAAATATGTTGGTTTAAGCTACTATTATTTATTATTCTACTGGCATAAAAAACATAAAATAATACTTTTAAATGAAATGCAAATTTTTAAAAGGGTAAAATATGTAACTGTTTACTTCTTTTTTTTTGCTGCAGCATCACCATCCATCAAGTTGCTGGTAGAGGATCCAATTGTTGTAAATCCTGGACAAACAGTCTCTCTAGTGTGTATTGCTACTGGTGGTGAGCCTCCTCCCATTCTCACTTGGATAAGCACCTCAGAACATCTTCCAGAGAAAAGTGTGGTAAAAGATGGTACTCTCACTTTACCTGCCGTGTCCTCAGAGGAGGCTGGGGTTTATAGCTGTATCGCAAGCAACAATGTGGGCAACCCGGCAAAGAAGTCCACCACCATAGTTGTACGAGGTAAAGCAATTTCCACCCTGATCTCACAGTTTTTTTATTTTCTTTTTCAACTAATGTTTTTGGTAATTAATCTGTTTTGAATTTAATTGATATCTTTATAGACTGCATGCCATTTCAGGATCACATAGAGGATCTTAAGACCAATGTCCTCTTAAAAATCAATCCATGATACTTTGCCTGCATATTAACAAATTTCACCTGATTTCAAAATTACTGTCATAAATATTGGTTTGTTTCTCACTCATTCAGTGCAGCATGGCATTTTTTTTATTATCACAAAATAAACCTTGCGACCACTTTGTATTTTCTCTTATATATTTTGTTTTTTTTAGCTTTAATTTTTGTCATTTTATATATACTATTTTATTAGTTTGCTATTTTATTAGCAGCTTGCATTTTGCACAGTGGCCGTCTTACAGAAACTAAAACATTTTCAGAAATGTAGCATTTTTAACACTTAATTTAATTTAACTTCATTTAAACACTCCTGATTAAAACTGAGTTTGCAGTTCACATACTTTCAGCCACTGCGCCATGTGTGAGAATAAAAAAAAACACGCCTTTTTACCAATCTGGTTACTTTTTTTACTTTTTTCCCTTTTATTTCTATGGATTGGAAAAAATGTTCATTATTCCTTTCAACTGTGACAAGTCTTTCATTTAATACTGTTTCTCTGACATGACACATGACTTCATCTGTCGCTCAGACAGTGAATTCAGAACCACCCAGTAGTCAACTTTGGTTTTAACTAAGTGTGACTATCAAATCTTGCAGAAAATTGGTGAATTGGAAATCATGTAGTGAAGCAGACATTATGGTACATGTCAGTGTGTGATGTGTAGAGCATTTCTTACCATAGTTCTCATTTGCTGAGAAATGGCAAAGCCTGTGGCATATTACTGTGTAAGTACTTATTAAACAGCCAATTACAGCAATTAACTGAAGGCAGTCAGGCTAATCACTAAACTGGGGACTTGTGTTTTCGTCAGAAAAAGTGTTTGAAAATCCCATTGCCTCCAGTGCTGCTGTCAGTTAGCTGTATGTTTTCAAAATTTTAGATGTCTTTTGTGCATTCGGGACATTGGGCAACCAATTGTTGACATAAACTGTTGATGGGACAGAAAACAGGCCTTAAGCCTTAAAGGAAATGACAGTAATTTTTTACGAAGCTCTTGAACTGCCTTCTGCCTGCCTTCTCTGTTCCTCCATTGTCCTATTTACAGAGCCCGGGGCATCTGCAGTGACAAGAATTACTTTATTGTTTATAAGCATTTTTCAAGTTTCATCACACTGAAAAGTCATCACTTTTTACAGTTTAGGACTTTTTAAAAAAAACAATTTTTAGCCTTCAGTAAACATTTAGTTTTACTGTTGCATCAAAATCTAGGTTCCATTTGGCTATTGTATGTTCTGTATGGAATTTGCTTGTTCTCCCTGGCTTTTTTGAGCAACCAAAGAGCATACAAGTCATATAGTCATGTTAAAAAAGAAATAACGATTTAAAATAGTCTTTAAAAATCCAAAAATTGGGTAAATACCACCTCAAATAAACTAAAAACTAATTATATTGCCATTGTTTAAACACAAATAAAGCCAGCATGCAGAATAAGTGATAAGTGTGTAAAAATGTAATAATTATTGTAACTATTTATATGAATAAAAGAGGTAGGTAGCAGTTAGGAAATGATGATGATATATATATATATATACAGATGTTTTGGCTATTGGCTCTGGCTATTTGGAGCTTTTAGTGTGTGTGTGTGTGTGTGTGTGTGTGTGTGTGTGTGTGTGTGTGTGTGTGTGTGTGTGTGTGTGTTAACACATTGCTTCTCTAAGCAATTGTTGCTGCCCATCAATCTTCAGAACTGTAAGAGGGCCACTTCCAAACAATTTAAGTCGATTATTCTACTGTGAGAAAGATTATTCAGAAATGAAAATCATTGAAGACAGATGACAGCTTTCCAGAACAGACGCACTAGCAAATTCATCCCAAGGTCAAATTGTTGGAGAAATTGCAAAAAGAACCCAGAATTCACAGGTTTTAAATGTTCAAGTTCATTACAGCTCTGTAAAAGTTGTTTGTAAGGGTTGCCATGAGAAAGTTTCTTCTTTTTAAGCAGAACATGGGAGCAAGGATTATGTTTGCAATTTTTTTTAATAACATGTGACCACTATAACCAAAGACATATCAAACAATGCATCCAATTTCTACCACCACACTGCTGTGCTTAACATACCTTAGAAAACATGCACCCCTACTTTACATTAAAAAACAAGATAATTAAGAAATAATAGAGCACCAACCAGAACAGACAGTGTGAGAGCCATGCTTACCATCTTGGGATGCCGGAACAACCCCCTGTCCAGTTGAGTCACTCCAGCCACTAGCAAAGAAAAAAAAATATCTTGGCTAGGAGGGTTAGGAGCCAAGGTTACTTACAGCACAGATTTTACTGTGGCTTTCGGCATTCCATTTTTCTTAATAAAGGGTGGATTACCAATATCAAGCATGCTGCATACCTCCTAAAGGTTTAATTCACTTGTTCCACTCCACCAGAACCAGGACTACACTATGTTGTGAGTTTTGTTTTATTATGTGACAACAATTACTAAAAATAAATGATTGGAAAAATTAAAATATGATAAATAATAATGTTGAAACGAAAAATAAGCATAAACTTAATATTTTAGGTAAAAAATGTAATATGACAAACCATGAAGAATTTTTGGCTTTTTTTTCTGTACACCATAACTTAAGAGCAACTTACATGTACTTTAGGCTTTTGTTTATAGCATTGTATGCACAGTATATGTGTATCTGCATATGGGTGAGTGCCTCGTTCTGGTTTTGTTTATCACACCAGTCCTTGAAAAGCCCTCTTGGTGTTACGTTGCCAAAAGGACTGTGTGTGTTTGGGCAGATTGCGGCTCAGCAGATGGTAGCTTTTCTATGCACACTTCCCCACAGCCTGGAATGACTTTCAGATTGGCCGTCTCCTTCAGCGTCACAGCATGCTTCTGGCTAGCAAAAGAGCCCTCGATCATGATCCACCATGGTTGAGAAGAGACAGTCTCCTCCGTAAGCAGGTTAAATTTTAGGCTACTTGAGGGCACCTCAGACTTGGCTTCTCTCTGCCTCAAATTAAATCCACCAAGTTGATATGGAAAAAAATACAGCAACAAGCAGTATTTCAGAGAAATCGTTTGGGGTACTGATCACCATTTAAATGGTTACAAAAGTTTGGAAGCTGAGAACCGCAAAGGAACAAAGTGTCCCTTTTATCCATCAGTGGGACTGCTCTGGCAAAGAGCTCTCTTACTTTATGTTTGCTTTATTCACCATTTGAAGAAACATGGGTTTTCTGTTCTGCGCTCTGACGTTTGGTGACTGTTAGAATCAAAGAATCCTTATCAAAGTAACATTCTGCTTAATACGTGTGCTCCTCTACGAGATTCCAGTGGATGCAGGGTGTGCATTTTAAAATGAGTATCAAGCTATACAAGACAGATAAACACAATTTAAACACTTTGGGTTTGGTTGGTAAGCTGTCTCCAGCAAGGGACCTATGCACTATTTATGCAGAGGAACTGAGCCGGTAGTTTAAATTCCTGTTCAGATTTTATGTGACCTGTAGTTTGTTAATGTGTGCATCCAGCTTGTAAATCATTGTGTGAATAGGCATTTAATTCTGCTTTGGAACAGGTTATGCATATTTGTCCATGGACATAAGGGGAGCTTTGGACAGGTCTGCAGTTCTGCAGTGTCACATGGTGAGAATGTGGTCTGTGATGACATCATTCCCAGTATACACGATTAAAGTTTTTAAGGAGCTTGTTTAAGCAGTTAATTAGGGATTAATATGGGGGGGGGGGGGGGGGGGGGGGGGGGGGGGGGGGGGGGGGGGGGGGGGGGGGGGGGGGGGGGGGGGGGGGGGGGGGGGGGGGGGGGGGGGGGGGGGGGGTGTGTGTGTGTGTGTGTGTGTGTGTGTGTGTGTGTGTGTGTGTGTGTGTGTGTGTGTGTGTGTGTGTGTGTGTGTGTGTGTGTGTGTGTGTGTGTGTGTGTGAGTGAGTGTGTGCCAAGTAATGGATTGGCACTCTGTTCTGGTTGTATGCAAATCCATATTATTATTTTCAAAATAGTTCATTTATCAGTTTGATTGCTTACTAAAGAATCAGTTTATTTTTTGGGTAACTCTTTGTTTCAAGTTTATACTGCTCCTGTCACTGACCATTTCTATTTTTGTGAGACAATCTGTGCATTAACTGAGGGAAGGCCATCATGGTGTTACTTTCCATTTGCATCCATGTACCCTTGAGAAAAGTCACAAGGTAAAGACAGCCATCTGTCCCTGTGGAGTATGTAATGCTGTACATACTGATTATGAGGAGGCAACTCAGGGGTCAAAGCACAAATACACCTGTTAAAAACTGCAAGGTCACAATAAAAAAGGCTTTTCTGAAGCTTTTTTCAGCCTGAAAATGATTCACAATGAGAGAGTAAAGAATGAGGGAGGGGAATGTTTCAAAATATTGATCAGTAATTAAGTCTGTCTGCATTGGGCAGTATATTTATTTCCAAAATTAAATTGCATGACGGAAGAGTAATGTGGCGGCTATTTGCCTCAGTATAGTAATAACTTATTTTCCTGTTTTAAATGAGCTGAGTTTGAGGAGCTCCAGTGTGCCCCATTTGTAGAAGAAAGTTCAGTGTAGCTTAAGTTAATATCCTCTACTATTTTTTTCATATACTTTTTAACTAAAAGTCAAGAATTACCCTCAATATAAATAAAGTATTAATCCATCCATCTAAAATGATATGTATACCAGTAATATTTAGGGCGTTTGCTTAATTTTAGTCAAAGAATGATGATGGTATCGTTATGGATTAGAAAAGTATAATTATATGATACTGTGTGCCCATGCAAAAATAATTTAGTATTTAGTGTCATGAAGTCCTTTTAATCAACAGTCATTTGCTGACACACAATTATTCAGTAAATAACAAATTTGTACAAGCAAGAGGCTTGTTGAGAAAAGAAGGTTATCATGTTTTACCTTACTATGTCAGGGATCCCCTTACTAGTTTTATTTCGATGTGAAAAATGTCTAAATATGTTTTTTTATTAAATTCTTAGGTCTGCGATTTTGTCCCATAATGAAAAAATTGGATTAGGCTTTTTTTGGAGTGCTTATTAAAAATAAAGGCTTTTTTCTGATGTGCTGCAATATAGCGAGATGTGGTTATGCACCCTGCTTTACATCTCACTCATTGTACATTGAACACTGAGAAACTTTACTAAACCTACAGAAAGTGTTTGATGACCTGAATAATGCTTAAAAAAGCTTAAAAAGGGGATTAGCACATCCACCATCAGCACTAAGTATTTTGCTTATTTGCATACTTTCTAGAGGACTATATAATAGTACAAATGTACTACATAATGTAAATCTAAGAAGTGAAAAAGAAAAAGTCCAGATTGAATTTTACTCTGTAAACTGTATGTGCAGAAGTTTCAAAAAGAAAGCCTGTTTGAGTTAATGAGCCCAGAACTGACAGCAGGGTGGTCCAGATGTAAGATGAAATTACTGCTGTCTTTAGAGGAAGTTACAGCATTCTTCCTGACTGTAGTCTTTTTAATTTACCAAATAACAGAATCCAGATTGTTAATTACAAAAGATGGGGTAAAAACAGCCAGGTAAAACAGAATTTTTTTTTCATTAAAGTTACATTGTGAGTCAGATTAATAAAGCCTTTATTAAAATTAAAAAAGTCTTCCGTTGGTCAAATAAAATATTTTGAATGAATGTAGGATGATGATCAAATGGGCTCATATATAAATACAGACAGACAGACTAGACAAAATATCTAGTTGATCTGGGATTTATTTTTTTAAATAAGGTGCATGTGTGAGGTGAATACATTTGTCACAGAGAGTCTATAATGGTAAAATACTATTTAAAAACTGTCATCCCTTTTCCATCCGATTGACACAGATCCTTTCAGTATTCATGGAACCATGGTGCTACCTATTGAACCTGCCTGAATGGCAGAACAAATTTATTTAAGAATTTTAACGATGTCACACATATTTGGAACTCAGAGCAGATATTGAAGGGAATTTACGATATTTACACCAATGCATGGATGTATACCAACTGCTAAACCAAATAATGATGTATAAATAAATTCCACTGATGAATATAGTTCACCGCACACTGCCAGAATGTCTTCGCTTTTCTCTGTCCTGTAGAATACTAGTTACAAAACCTGCTCCTGATAGCCCACATTTCTGCTGAGTTCAGTTTAAACCACAATCTACCACATTTGAACTAGGTAATTAACCTTTCCTAAAGTCCTTGATTGGCTGAATCAGACAAATTAATGTTGGTTAAGTAGGGGCAGCTTATTGAATGTAGAAACACAACCAGTCAAGGACTTCTAAAGAGGTTAATTTTTAATGCAAGTGTGGTTCCATGTGGATGGAACTGAACTCAATAGGAAGGTACTGTAAATCTCCAAAACCAATGTTTGATGACCACTGCTGAAGAACATGACATGTCTATTGGTGTCATCATGATCCATAGTGGAAGCACACTTGTTTAATTCCATGTCTGAATTAACTGTTTCAAGACCAAACCCATTGATGTTTGGTATAAAATGATTGTATTTAATTTAGATGCATAACCTGAAATAGAGTAACTATTTTAAAAATTCACTATTGACTAAATGACTAACATTGCCCCTGCACAGTCGGTGTGAGTGTGGGCTAATTATTTTCAATTGTAATGCATTAATAAAGTAGTTTCATCATATCATGGCAGCATTTTGCATTATTAAACCAGACTGAAGCTGAGATTAACTTGCTTGAAGAAATTCTGTTGCTATTGGAAAAAAATTTGTACTTTCAAATTAGTTACCATTTTTCCAAAAAAGCCTGTATAATTAGCAATTCTCAGTTGTCCAAACCATTCTCAGTAGACATAATTTACAGAAGAATAGAGAAGGAATGGATTTGAGGCAGCTCTAACCTGCTGCCAACTGGCACTTTTTCCATTGCCAAACCTGACTTCACAGTTCCAGGACAAAATCTATTGTACAGTCCTACAGCTCACAAGAAGGTAGTTGGTCACATTGTTTTGAAGATTCTTTTCTCTACTGCTGCTCTCCTTTATATTATTAAAGGATTTTAATTCATTTATTACTTCCTAGGACTTCAAATAGGCAGCCAGGTAGCATGGAGTGACATCAAGTGCTTAGGGCTTTCAACCCATAAAATGTTTGGGCAGAGGTCATTAATTTCCTCTATCTATTTGTTTTATTGCATATGTTTGAAATATGTGTATCTGGTCACTTTAAATACGTATACCCATTTTAATACAGCTGTGTCATTTTCATTGCATTTCTGCAGCTTGCACACAGTGATGTGACTGCAGCAATGAACTAACTTCATTTTTAAAGGACTACATAAAAATAGAATATAAATATGGCGTGATGATTGAATGCTGACAGGTAACTCTACACCCCTTACAAGTCACATCTCCGTAACATGCGACTTAACTGGTAATGAGGATCATCCATCAGACATCAAGTACTCAAATCTCAGAAGCAAAAACTATATTATATGCAGTATCAGATTAAACAGTGCATTCTGATAAAGTCACAGAATAGAATATTTTCTCTTGGTTTCTATACACTTTATTCCGAAGTGAATACGATTTCAGAAGCTAGTGAATGTTCTTGGCAAGGTTCAGTTTGTGATCAATGAAGGAATAAGTAATGGGTGCATGAGCTAAAATAAAAAAAATGTATATTTAGGCAATAACCTTTGGCACTATTTGAACTGCACCACCCAACCTGGAATAACCTTAATGTGATATTAATAAACTGGAGCAATTGTGTAGCATTCTGGAAGCAGGAACATATGCATGTAGCAAATGGGGAAAAGATGTTTTCGTTGTATTCATGGAAGTTTAATGAGTTGAAGCAACTTCTGGTTTCAGAGGACACGGCTGATTCTTGTCTGTCTTTGCCCTTTCCCACCTTTGATGTAGCCTTTTTTGAAGTGCACCACCAGTGGAGCCATCCAAGAGGAACTCATATTTTTTGTCACTACAGATGGTTCTCACAAAGGGTGAAAATGACTAGCTGCTTAATCTCTGGTTTTAGTTCCATCTAAAATGTCGGGTTCCCACTATGTGTCCAGACTTTTAAAACCACTCAAAAAAGTCTGTACTTAGATTCTCTTTTTTTCAGTTGATTCCTTTGTCTGGATCCTTTTTTCAAATTGAGTGAAAATCCCGGTGGAATAAAACATGTTTTTTTTTTCTTCTGTGTGACACTTTTTATGTTGTGCATCAGTCTCAAAAGCTCAAATCATGCACCATGCTCTAACCCCCCTACCCCACCCCTCTAGAGACTATAGATATTACATGAAGCTGGAAAATGGTTAGAAAACCCTGCGCCATTCAGTTATGCTAAAGGTCAGAGCAGTCAGTTTGCATTGAAGACCTGAGATGTGTTTGTCCAGGCATGCAGAGTGTCTGATGAATGTGCTATTTTGCCAGAAATGCTAGCCACGTCAAAAGAGTGGCTGATACTACACATTATGCATGAACGTTCTGGTGCAAAAACCTCACACACATTGCATGTCTAGATCCATCACTATGGTCTCGAGAGCACTTATGATGTATAGAGTGAAATCTGTCATTTCTGTTTGATATTGTGAGGGAACGTCTGAGCAGATGAAGGTGGTGAATGAGCAATGCACAATGTAGACTAGATGACCGTCCAGTGTTCACTACTGTTTAGAAATGTTTAGGCTGGACTACTTGCCACCTGCAACCTGTATAACACCAGAACAGAAGTACTTAAATAATTTGGAAAATATAAGAGAAGGTGACAGTATTTTACAAAGTCAAGTGCTTATTTCATACACACACATTTTAAAAGATTAAAGTTGTTTTGAAGTAATTAACTATTTCTGGTACTATATGGTAAACACCTACATATAGTCCACCTACATCACAACATAAATCTCATAAATAAATAAACCTCACTTCATTCATATACGTTGAGTTTGGTTTATTATCATGTCTTAAACAAATCCATGACCATTCCATGAATCTTAGAATTATAAGCCACATCTTATTCAGTCCTTTATTAAAACTTTATAAAATCTGTTGAAAAGCCAATACTACTTACAGAATGGTTGTATATGTTCATGTATTTCACAGTGAGGGGGCAGCTCGTTCCTGGGCTATTAACTGACTTGGAAAACATCTGTGATGTTAGCATCATTAGTTGTCTGATGTCTCAGTAAATTGGTTTAATTAATAGAAACTGCGATGTAAAATGCACATTCACCTTCAATAGCTATGATTAGTTTTTTTTTCTTCACTAAAAATTTTGGACACTTTTGTTTTTACTACAAGCTGTGCATCAAAGTTTACCTTGAAAATCAACTGTAAGAAATTGAGCTTTGCAAACTACCCAAACACTTAAAAAATGTTAAATTTGAATACCATCCAGTCAACAGATCAAAACAGATCAAATCTAAACACAAATCATAGTTAGCAGTTATATATATATATATATATATATATATATATATATATATATATATATATATATATATATATATATATATAAAACAACAATATAATCAGGAAATCTAGCAGGCATGTTTGATCGACTTTCAATATAGTGCATAACATCTAAAGAGAATCTGAAAAGTTCACTGCATATATTCCAACGCTTTCCTTTTCCTGTGCAAACAGATGTGGCTGATTTGTACTTTGAAAAGGTCACTAACTGTGTTATTCATGAACAGACAGGTGAACATGTGGAAAAGTTTGTTCAATGAATTTGTAGTTTGGAACTTAATTGGTAATCACTGTTATTTACCAGCTTCAGTTTTCTACATGTTAGTTTAACTGAACTACAATTACTGAAAGCTATAAGGGACAGATTTTGTCCAGCAGGTTTTGGTCATTAAATTACATCCTAGATGAAAAATCAGATCAGTTTGAATAGATAACGCCGTTTGGCTGACAGATAAAAACGTTCCCACTGTTAAAATGATGATGAAGTGTAATAGTTGAGTAAAATATGATTGCTGTTGTAAATATTGATTTGTGTATTGTAGAACTGAATTAGTTTTCATTCAGGCTAAATTAAATTTTGTAGCCTTGAGTGCCTTAGATAACTCCCTGTAGTAAAACCACAGCAACAACAGATGATTAAGTGCAACAGGTTTCGGGATTCCTATTTTTTATTTTTTTTTTTTTTGCAAAAAGGTCATTGTTAACCATGGAATTATATTTCATTGACACCATTTTTCTTCATGGGATTGGGGTGTAAAAGAATGACTACAAACAGTATGGCTTTTGTAAAACATATCAAAATAAATAGAAAAAGGCATTTACTTATGTCATGTTAGCAAAATGTTCCACATATATATATATATATATATATATATATATATATATATATATATATATATATATATAATTAATCAATGCATGTAACAAAGCAACAAAGCAAGGAGTGAAACATCAAGAAAAGCTCTGCAGATATATTGTAAGCAATATATAAAAGCAAATAGCTCTTACAAATTATAAATTTCAGATTTTCAGATTTTAAACTCATTTACAAGTAGAAATTGAACAATTTATAGCTTGTATTGTACATTCAAATCCGGTGCAGTGTCCTCTCATCAATTCACCTGAAAACATTATTTTGCACAGATTTCATTCTTCTTTGGTCCTGTCTTCATTACAGCGCTAAAGAAGGGCCGCTTCTGGATCACACCTGACCCGTATCACAATGACGACAACATTCAGATTGGCCGTGAGGTGAAGATCTCATGCCAGGTGGAGGCGACACCCCCTGAGGAGTTGCAGTTCAGCTGGCTTAAAAATGGTCGAGCCCTACGAAGCTCAGAGCGAATGGTCATCACCCAGACTGACCCTGACATCTCTCCAGGAACCACCAACCTCGACATAATCGATCTGAAATTCACAGACTTTGGCACCTATACTTGTGTGGCATCGCTCCGAGGTGGGGGCATCCCAGAGATTAGCATCGATGTCAACATCTCGTCCACCACTGGTGAGTCTCACACACATTCCGTCTGAAAACGGGTCAGTACACAAGCATCTAGTTATACATTTGGCACATCAGAGTAATTAATGCTACAAGTTATGATGGCTCACTGCCACATTGTTCAAATCATTCTTTCAGTCAGCTCTAATAGTACACATTTTAATCCACCTTTTCGACACTTCCTTGCTTCATTGTGTAATTTATCCCCGTACCATATAGATGTACTCTGCAGTCTTATAATTACAGACTGTAGTACATGTTTTTTTTTGTTAGTCCCCTGTTGGTTTTCTGTACTGTAATGGTCAGGAATATCACAGACAGCTCTGCAATGACTCTGATGCAGTGAGGAGATTTTAGTGCAGCAGTGCTGCTGTAGGTTCATTTGTTGTTCTAAAGCCATATTGAAATGAAGAACAATTACTAGATGCTTCCACAACCTAAGACAGTTGTGGCTCAATGGTTTAAGTAATGTGCGATCACTTCGAAAATTTAAATCATGGCTCTGTTAAGCTTCCATTGTTGTGACACTGTGTAAGCCTAAACCAATTGTTGTGCAAATAGTAATTAGTAAATTGTCTGTAGGTCAAAAATAATGTTTGCACATTAATTTATTTCTTTAAAGTACATTTCTCCTTTTTCACATTCTTGATGACATATATGTGATCACTTTGAAAAATGACCACAAGAACGTAACACGATGCGTATAGATTACTGGATTGCATTCTTTCAATACACTGTTAAGTAAATGGTGACTTATGGAGTGGGTAGTATAAAGGACTTCCCCTCTAATTAGCACTTATTGAATGGATCAGTACGCTTCAATCTTGGGGTATTGTATCATGCATTATCTTCCTGCACATCTTAGACAAATGAGGTGAACTAGATCAATACAAGAGTAGCCAAGGTAACACATGGTCCACAACAAGCCTTACCACCCTAGCCATCTCATTTAAACACTGAAAGTAAAACCTTATGGACTGTTTAAATCTAATCAAGTGTTCAAATCTCATCACGGCTCCAATCATGACTAATATTGTTAAATTAGAACTGTTGCTGTGACAAATGCACACTATTTTTAAATATATAGGTGAAATATTGGAGTTGTTGACAGGTAGTCTAGATTGAATGTCTGTGTACAAATGATAATATCATACCAGCAATATTTAGTATGTTTACCAAAACTGCTTAATATTCCATTACTGAATGCTTCATGCTGCTGGTCTTTTAACTTGACAAAGTTTTAATTTCACAATTCAGAAAGCTTCCTTATTCTCTCAGTAGGGGATGCCTTAGCTTCCTCCAACTGGCTAAAATCAAACAAATGCATTCCTAATTTTAATTGAATGAAATCTCTTGATTAACCCCTGTTCAATGAAACTACAAAATTAATTAGACCCACTAAATTATCCTTTGAGTTGTGTGACCTTTTGCTATTCAGATTGATCAAGCTGTGCTATCTAACACAAAAACAAAATGCAGTCTAAGTGATAAAGCACTGATTAGATTTTTCACTTGATTACTATAAATGTAAAAGTTAATACCTTTTAAAAGACTTTGAAGTGAGCAACCAAGTACATGGCCTTTGGTAGAAGAAATGTTCCAACATTCCTGTGTAATTTGGAACTCTTTTGTCCATTAATAAAAGCAAGTCATCCTGGCCCAAATGCAACAAAAAGGTTCAAAACATGTTATTGTCACCACAGTGTTTTACAGATGTGACCGCATCCTCTTTAAACATATCGCTTCTTATTAAAAATATATATATATATCTCTACTCTGGTCTCTTCCATCAAAATCATTTTCCAGTAAGCTTTTGTTGTTGCTGTTCAGTGTCCTTCTACTAGTGGCCTACTCATAGTGGACATAGTGGAGGTATTACCAGTACCTTAGTGATTTTAATCACATTAATTACATGTTTTACATTGTTGTTGGTTAACCACACACACAACCACCTGGGGAGGGTTATAATGGTTATAAGATCAGATAGATTCCAGTTGACAGATTCCAGTTCTTTCAGTTTAACTTTATTTCACCATTGCTAACCTTCAAGGGTCACATACTCACAGATATGTAATTCTGGATTTTTTTTTCCTTAGTAACTTAATCACCTAAAATCATTTGTTTGATTTGTACTGCAGAAAAATAAGTAATTTTAAAGCTCTGATACCCCATAGATTTAACTCCTTTTGTGTGTCTCTGGGGTGAGCCATCATGTTGGCTTTAACACTCCTCAAGGAGAGCAAATAAACTTTAGCAAATAAAATTCTGAATAAAAGCATTTAAAGCAATTAAGCGGCATACATGCCAAAGTTTCATGCTGTAAAATCTTTTGAAACGTGTCAGGAATATTTAGTGATTGAAAAATATCTTTACTATGCAAGGGCACACCACAAACAGCTTGTGGAGGAAGACTGAGGGAGAATTTCAATTTAGCGTAACACAAGTACAAAGTGGAGATTTTTGTGATTAATAAGGATTTTGCTAACATTATCTCTGAAATGCATTATAAAACTTTAAGTAGAGGACCACATGTATTACATTATAATGAATACCAGTATGCTATATGTCTAATAATTTACATCTAGTGGTATTTTGAACAGTGTGCTATACAGAAACATCCAATGTGTATGCATACTAAAATAAAAATACACTTTATTTACACTTTATCAGCACATCTTGCAACATACATGTAAATGCAGTTTCTTTGCACATGGGATTATTCTTTTACCCTTTAAAACTGCACAGCATCATTTATTCATGATGCGTATCCAAACAGATGCTAAGATTTCCTCCTCTGATATTCCAAAGATTTAAAAGAACAGAGAAACAAAAGTAGGAGTAGGCTCTATTTTCATGCAATGGGGTAAAGTGTAATCAATCTTCATTTCACTTGCTGGCTTTAATGAAGCTGTAAAGAGCAGCCTGGATGCTTCTTTTGGCCACTAGGCAATTAATCTTTGCGTGGGCCTGTACATTTAAATATAGTGGCCTTAGGAGAGCTTGAAGAGGAGAATCAGAATGACCAAGAAAGTGACTCTCTTATATGTTCAATCAACAGGATGGTGCTTTCGCCCTTTGGGGTGACTACAGAAGAATCTATCAGACTCTTAATCGAAACCATTAACTTGAAGGTCTCTGAGTTTTGCTTCCATTCATCTGCAAACTGAAGGCATTTAAAAAAAAGCCTTGTCACACATGAAACATACAGAATTTCACTATAGAAGACTGGCTGTTAATGAAACAAAATGAAACGCTGTTAAGCCCGGCTGCTTGTAAAACTTGCCAACTGTTTCAGTGAATTCCAGGCACAGTATAAAAGCTTTTTAATGGCTAAGAACCTTCAACCTTTCCTTTACGTTTTAATACTGCTTTAAACATAGGCTATTACCAGTACTGCCCAAAATTGTTCTCCAAACACCGGTTCGTCCTGTATGAAGGTGCAATTCATGTCTACTGTATTTTATTTGTACCGATGTATGCCTATAGACTTTCTAGATACCAGAGCTCTATAATCTGTTACAAAATGTCAAAATAATTTGCTGACATGCTAAGGAGTCAGAAGAGTTTTTGACATTTACCTGAACTTTAAGTTGTCCTTACAACTGTTCTTTTGTGGTTGTATTAAATTCCAATCATCGTTATCCCAATCCTGAAAGCAGAGTCAAAATTATACATTAAACTTGACCTGTAACCCGACCTTCAATCAGCTCATGATGGGCTGCAGCTCTTGAGTTTCTGAATCAACATAAAGAGGGACATAGACATTTATATACGTCTTCCTGGTTGTGACAAGTTGTATTTGAGTTACTTTTTCCCTCTTTTTAGCTCAAACTAGTCTAGCATTATTTTTTAATAATACATTTTTGCAAAACTTTATTAAGTTGCTGCCATTTGATTAGCTGATCAAATATTTGCACTAACAAAATTTAATATTTTTTCTAAAGTGTGATATTACTAATCCACAAAGTTGCTAATTTAAATAATTGAGAGGTAGCACCAATTAAGGGTATCGGTTGTGTTCAATAAGTATAGCACACCTAATAAAAGCACGATATTTTTAAAATGGTCCTTATCACATTTATTTTAAGCAATATTAATTATTATTGCCCAGTGATGGATTGGCACCCTGTCCTGGGTGTATTTGCCCAGCGCCCGAGACGTTCTCCCCTGGATGGGCATGGGGAACCCCACCACGACCCTAATAGAGGATAAGCGGTAATGATATAATGAATAAGAGATAATGAATGAATGAATGAATGAATTATTATTGTTGGTATTGCCTGGTCTGAATTACAAGTTTGGCTGATACCTGTCTCCATCATCCTCAATGCCTGTGCAAGGTTGCTAGAATGACAGATTACATACTACGCTTTGTGCTTCAGTTGAAAGAGAATATTTTTAAAACTTATCAAAATGTAACTTTTTAAAACTAAATCACAAACTAGTAAGAAAATAAAAGAAATATATTCAGTTTTATTATATATTGTGTAATAGGAAAAGACCTGCTTGCTCCTAGGTCACATCATCCTGCCCTTAGGTGAAGCCTAAGGTTGTTAAGATGCCCTGTATTTATAAGTGTTGAACACTACCAGGCAAGTTCAGATGTCTCCTCCAATAACTGTCCCTGGTGCTGAACCGTCAGTTCGCCAAGCAACAGTAGTGAAGAGTGAACCGAGGATATCATTCATT
Organism: Corydoras maculifer; assembly: GCA_019802435.1. Lineage (NCBI taxonomy): Eukaryota > Metazoa > Chordata > Actinopteri > Siluriformes > Callichthyidae > Corydoras > Corydoras maculifer. The sequence goes on from JAFMOD010001722.1 coordinate 370,546, forward strand.
TGAAATTGAATGCAGACTGGGTCCACCTAATGTTGGTGGAGTTTGTGTGGTACACTGCACTTTTTTTTACCACAAATTTTCTCTGCAAAAATATAACTACACTAGCAATTTGTTGTAATGTAATGTTAAAGACTAATGATTTGACAGTTTTAAAAAATGTGTAAAAAAGTCTTTGTAAACTTTAATTATGTGAACAAACAAGAATTTGAAACTTTTAAGTTTATTTAAAACTTGGTAACTAAACTAAGGAATTGTTGCTTACAATAAGTCAGCCATAGTTATTGTTTTAGATCATTTAAAGTACTTTTCACCAATAGCAAATTAAAGATATGTGTGTTGATTTTTGTTTTGTTTGTGTGTACTGATTTTCCAACTGTTGGCTTCGGTTTCATTTTTACAACAGACATCTAGTGCCAGAACAGTATATAGACTTCTATTCAGGTCCAAGTATGTCACATATAGCCATAAATAATAAATATAAGAAAGTATCCGAGCAGAATAGCATGCACTAAAGCTAATCTAATAAATAGCTTTGACTACATGGTGCTTTACAAATGTAATTTTCAGATATGGTGTTTATTTAGCACATATCCCCCAATGTAGCTTACTAGCTGACAATCTACAGTAGTGTAAGTGAATAGCAGGGTGTAAAGATGTTTTTTGGTTTCAGGTTTGCAAGGTCCAATATAATGTTTTGATAAAAACGTCATTCTTGTTTTACTCTGGAGAATTACAAAGGGAATACAAAATAAGAAGGAAAGTTCTCACAATCTTCGAAAAACTGTGTGGAATATAAGGAGACATTTTGCTGGTTTTACAGAGGATTTCTGCATTCAGTGAGTTGATGGCAGTGCTTTCATCGTTATCTGTTCTCTTTCTCCCTGTATTGGTCAGCAAGTACAGGAAACTGTGGCTGCAAGACTGGAGTCTCATCTTTTTCAAACAGGCCAATTATGGATTAGGGCTACTGTTGCAGACTTTCATTTGTGTGTCGTGCATTTTAGCATTAAAGGCTGTGTAGAGATCAGTACTTGAATTGTATTGTATTTGAAAATATCCTTAATGTGATCCAGTCATTTTTACATGTTTGTTCTTTATCTTAAGGTCTCATATTTATCATCTTTCTGCACTGCTGCACCAACGTTATAATGATTATATGGTTGCGGTTCATTTTATTTATTCATTCATTCATTCATTATCTCCTGCATAATCCTCTAATAGGATTGCAGTGGGGTTCCTTATGCCTATCCTGGAGAGAATGTTTTTGGTGCTGGGCAGATACATCCAGAACAGGGCATCAACCTATCGCTGGTCACACTCGCACAGACCCACGAAAACACTCTCTAGATAGGGACATTTAGAGCATTCATTTTATCTTAAATCCATGTTTTTGGACTGTGGAAGGAAACCGGAGAACCCATGGAAACTCAACCACAAACTCACCCCAATCACCCAGATTGGAATTCGAACCTGGTTCCCCAGGCAAACATGCTAACCACTAAACCACTATGCTGGCCGTACTGTTAATTTATTACTCATTAATTACAGTGGGTGTAATATTTCAGTTACATTTATTCAGTGAAATCTTAGCCCCATAACTAGACAGAATTTGCAATAGAGACATTTTTGCAAAAAGACAGTAGGTGAGCCAGCAGCTTTTATCTTAAAAGAATGACCCTCATTCTGGTGTATTTAGGGATTTAGTATGCAGCTCACATACCACATATATATTTTCATGTGGAGTTTATCAGAGTAGCTTCTGAATTTTCTTCTGTTTTTTTTACACTTTCATCTAGGCCAACTGCAGTCTCACCTAATGTTACTGATGTCAGCAGCACTTTTCAGCAGGCGTTTATTTTGTGTGGAAGCCTGCCCACCTTTACTCTGTTTGCCTTATTTTCAGCCCTTGTAATGCTGACATCTCTCTGTCTTGCAAATGGCACAGAGATGTCATTTTTGCAGTGTTTAGTAAAAAGAGGCATACATGCGTTCATACGCTTACACACATTTTAGTGTGAAGACACACACCTTCACACGACTAACAGAGCAGAGATATATACACATCAAGAACTGTGCCGACAGCCACTGACAGGCTGTGTTGCTATGGCAATGAAAAAGTGAAGTCATTCCACTTGTTTCAAAGGCCCATGTCGGTTTTATTTATTTAATTGTCTTGTCACAGCTTTTCACGGTTAATCTGACTCCAAATAGCTAGAGCAGCTGGAAACTGAGTGACATTTCATGCTCTCAGACAATTTATATTTTATAAACTGCTTACAAATGGTGGAACTTTACTTTTTTAAATTGTGGTCAGGCTGCTGCATACATTCAATAAGATAAGCGGATCTGTTGTTTGAAGTTATCTAACATTGTCAGAAATGCTTGTCACGTTGCCATTCTTTGTTGGCCCATCACATGTGATTCATCTGGATTCAGCTTTCAGCTAAGTATAAATGTTAAATCGATGAAAGCAACCTTGAATAAAACTGGCTTCACTAAATCCTACTGGGTTTGAAGATCTCGGGTGGTGTTCCATAGCCTTGTGCTTATGCTATCCAAAAGCAAAAACCTTATGTGAGTATCTCAACTGCTTTATATTAGATACTTTCTCTGCCATTCTGCGGTCATTATGGCTCCTTCGGGGTTGCTCTAATAGCTGTTATGGAGCAGGATTTTATTACTGCGAGTCAGAGCGAACAGCCACCAGCCCAAATAGGCCTAATTGCTACCCAGTGTCTGTGCATTTACAGCATTTTGGTGGGAAAGGTGGCCAGTGCTTAATGGGCTAGCACTGAGTTTAGGTCAGGCCGTTCTCCATCAGTGTAACGGCTGTTCATTAGAGCTAGTTTTTAGGACACTGCTAATAAGGCAAAATCACGTCTATCATTAAGCTCCACTATGCTGCTTTACTACAGTGTTCCATTGTTGTGCAGCTTTAGGACATCCACTCCTTCCACTTAAGGAGCTACACCAAAAATATCTTAATTATAGAAACTATCACTCGGAAATATTTCCTATATAGTTAATGAAGTACAGATGTGAATTGCATGGTTCATCAAAATGCAACTCCACATAGTTTGTCCCTGATCCAGTGCCTTTTAATTGTACTATACTGTTATGCCATTTGATTCATTGCATCAATAAAGCTGCAACAATTCCACACAAGAAAAAAAAATTAAAATCATCTGTGTTTGTACAAATGTTAAAATACATGGCACAGGATTCTTACTCTGTTTTTGCATTTTAACACATGCATATGCACATGTTTAGATCCTGTCATTCTAACACATTATCCACATCAACTTCTGCTGTTGACCAATAAAGCGATCTGTTATGTTGATTTTCTAGAGCCCCATATCAGTCCCTCCTCTGTTTTTGTCTTTCTTAGTTCCCCCCAATCTGACTGTGCCACGGGGCAAATCCCCACTGGTAGTGCGGGAGGGAGAGACGGTGGAGCTGGAGTGCCTTGTTTCAGGAAAGCCCAAGCCCATCATCCTGTGGTCACGGGCTGATAAGGAGGTGCCCATGCCAGATGGGAGCATGCAGACAGAAAGCTATGATGGTGTGCTACGCATCCTCAATGTTTCCCGTGAGATGAGTGGCTCCTATCGCTGTCAGACCAGCCAGTACAATGGCTTCAATGTCAAACCCAGAGAAGCCCTGGTGGAGCTCATAGTGCAATGTAAGTATCCCTTATTTATAATCCTGTTCAATGTGATGTGCTGCTTTAAGATAGTCGAAAACTTCCAAAGAGAACATACAAGTTAAACAGATAGTTTACCAAGAATAATTACAAAAGTGGCAAAAGAACCATATAAACAAAAGTAAAACATATTTAATCAAAGTATACATGATATCAAAAACAGCTATTAAATCTTTATAGTATGACAAATAATAGTAATAGCCTTTAAATAAATTAAAAAAAACTTTTTTTTATTTATTCATTTAATATCTTCTGCCTAATTATCTACTAGGGTGGGTTCCACATGCCCATCCAGGGAAGAACGTTTCAATTTAGAGCATTCAATTTACAGGAGAACCTGGAAGAAACCCACGCCAGACACAAGGAAAACATGGAAACGCACGCAGATTGGGATTTGAACCTGGATTCCTAACACTGAAAGGGGGTGTTAACTACTGAGTCATTGTGCTTCCCTAAATGAAATTTTAATAAATTGAATTTATTTGCATATATAACATTTTCAACATTTTAAAATAACATTTCATTTACAAAAATATCTATAAGGTAAACCTTTATCAACAAATAAGCACAGAGAAAGAGTGCAGTAAGTAAAACAGATGTGGTATGCCTATGAGAAGTGTGCTTGTTCTTTTCCACTTCACTCAAGTCAACCTAATATAACAGGCTATAAGATTTAGCTTTCTAAAATACAACTCGCTGTGTAACGCAGAGGTCTTCAATTACAATACATGACGAGCAAATTCAGGCTTCAGCTTTATTCTTTGTAAACCACTTTTACCTGTGCCATTAAGGGAGCTAACCTTCATAGTGAACTGTAAATCCAGTTTAAGGAAAGCACATATTTCTAAAAAGGAGTAAAAAAACTATTCACCTAGAAGCACAAAACTGCTCTCCAATTCTCCTGTCCTATTCACGATTTGGAGACAACAATGCTGTAAAGAAAACGGTGAGTCACAGAGCTAGAAATGGCACACAGCACTTATTACCAGATGGGCAGATGATCAGAGGAGAATGAGTAGCTGTTTCCTACTTGTTTTGCTGCTACAACCCCGCAGCCCTTTCGTTAATACTTATTTCTTAAAAGATGTCATTTAAAAATGACACAATGCCTAATTAAGCTTGTTTATCCAGCAGTGTTCATTGATGCAGATTTGAATGGATTCTTTTTTAAAAATGGTATAAGGACAAAATATGAAAAAAAATGTTAGCACCCATGATGCACGCAAACAAAAATAGGACTGTAAAACTTATTTACCATAAAGATTTGCCAAATATGTATTTAAATAAGTATCTTCTAAAAAGGGGCAAACATTGGTGTGTGTGTGTGTGGGTGAATTATCTTAACACCGGTTCTAAAGATTACCAGGGGTGCCAATATTTGTTAGAAGGACTTAAAATAATCACATTATCGTGGTATTACTAGTAATTGGCTTACCGTGATAATCCTGTTAAATTAAAATTTGTAATCACGGTTTTATTTTGATTTACTGCCTGCTGATTATTTGTGAAATAAAGCTTTTTCTTAAAGTGGTTCTTTTATTGGGCAGCAATTTTTTTATAAATACATAAATATGACACGTTGTACTTGCTTGTACAATATATACAATAAAGGCTATGTACAATATCATATGCTATTATGATATCTAAAATATCATATCTGGGTGGAGTTTCCATGTTCTCCCCGTGTCCGCGTGGGTTTCCTCAGGGTTCTCTGTTTTTTTCCCACAGTGGATCAAGGTCTATTGAAGTCTCCAATTTACCCCATACAGAGTGTGTTTGTGTCTGTGTGAGTGAGTGTGTTTCCAGCGATAGATTGGCGCCCAGTCCTGGGTGTATCTGCCCAGCGCCCGAGACTTTCTCCCCTGGGTGGGCATGGGGACCCCCCCCCCCCCACGACACTAGTAGAAAAGTGGAAGATAATGGATGGATGGGTTAAACTTAATTATTTATTCGTATTTCTAAAATATAAATAAAATTTCTTGTGAAAAGACCCAAACCCTACTTTCTACACAAAATCCATAGTGATGAAAATGAAAATATATTCTCTTCACATCTACAGTGTACTATGGTTTAAAGTCAAGTATTAATAAAAGATTTTTACCTTGCACCTTTTATGCACGCATTAAAGAATCTGATATCCAGAATTATTAATATTTAAATATGTGCATGAGGGTTCGAACCCACTAGCTCCATAGCTTTAACAAAGAGATTATAGCTTACTAAACCAAGTTTCATTTTTAAAGTGTTGTACACATGAGGGAGCTCAGAAAAGGAAAGATGATTTTTATAGTGCTTCAGCATCAGATCTATTATCTTTACATTTAACAAAAACATTGAACTCTTTGAACTCCATGTTTTTGGACTGTGGAAGGAAACCAGAGAATCCAGAAGAAACCCACGCATACACGGGGAGAACATGGAACCTCCACCCAGATTGGGATTTGAACCGGGAATCCCTAGTGCTGAGAGGCGAACATGCTAACCACTAATCCACCGTGCCGCCAAGCCGTACTGTAGTTATTTTTTTTTGTTTTTAAACAATGCAATTTTGCTGATTTTGACATTGATATGTTTAAGACTATATGACACGGTTTTCACTGATATTAGCATTGAAACCATTTGTATTATAATTCAGTTGTAATTTTAATATGCAATACATTTTATTCAATCTCATAGCATGTGCACATGCAACGTACAATACAAACTATACCTTGAATACGGGACCACTACAAGTCATACCCCTTTTGCTTTGTCATGCTTGGAGAGCATGCAAACCGCCCACAAAATAAATAAAATGAATAATGAGGCATCATTGAGCAAATAAGATTTCCAAGGTCTTTGGAGAAAAAACATCCCCAATGCATCATAGACCATTTACCACACTTTACAGTGGGCTCTGGTGTTCATTACGCTCATCCTTATTCCTTTTTCAAATAATGCGGCCAAAATTCAGCCCAGAGCTGTAAATCTACAATAATCACACCATAGCTATGTAGTCATTTTCCAAGAAAACAGTTTTGTTTTATAGCAAAAATAAAAAAAAAATAAGCTAAGCTATAAAGGTTATACAGCAGTACTAATGTAGTGACCTATAGGCTAACATGCCACACATCACTGCCTTGGACAATAAAAATGCAATAAAACAAAGAAAAAAAATAACACATAGGACCCAGAGGCTCCATGAATAGTGGCTTAATGATCACATTTAAAGTGAACTGAATACAGACAATAAATGTCTAGAAGCAGATGCCTTTCTAAAAAAAATGGGACTTACAGTATCAGCTGTCATGGGCTAAAGATACAAAGCTTGTTTTAAGGGCTTTCATATAAATTCTAGAAAATAATTAATCATAAGTTCATTTTTTCTGAATACTTGCTTTTTGTTCTTAATAGTTTATAAATATTCACAAATTGAGAGTTGTGTGTTTTCTGTGTATTCCTTCAGGCTGTTATGTCGCAAAAAATTTATTGACTCTCAATAACTAGTCCTAGCTTGTGTTTATTTACTTCCCTTTTTTAAAATCGTACGTAATTAGCGGTGGGTGTGAATAAGGGCCGGAGACAGGATTTCTCACCAACAGGAACGGGCTTTATTTACATACTGTTTAAAATCACATTTAAGGCTGTACATGTGGGTTGAGTTTTCTTGTCAAAAGTGCCGCTCAAAGTGGTCCATGAAATCTCTCTCCTCGTGGCATGTGATGTAACAGCTTATAAAGGCTGCACATGGTCATCAGCCGGAGTCACATCAGGTTTGTTAATTACTCTCAGAGCATCAGGAGGCAGTCATCACTAGAGCACAAAGAAAACAAGACAAGAAGACAAGAAAGCTGTGCAGTAATGCATTTATTTTACATATTTAAGAATGCATGCTCTCTTCATCAGAAAATTACAGTTAGCACCTTAAATGTAAATCATTTAACATGCTTGTAATTTAATATTGTACATTTAATGTTACTTATATAAACCTAATTTCATGTAATCATTCATACTTAAAAACTAGCATTGTAAAAAGGAGTGTATGAAATACGCTAGACACAACACAAGTAAGAAGAAATAATTAAGCAAAAATGAAAAGCTGTAATTGTACCACAGCACATAAATGCTTAACATAGCAGACAAGAAAAATGACATTTTGTTACGGTGAAGGAAAGACAGGACAGAACTGCACTCTCCACTGAGGTTTGCATTCTCAGGTTTCATTAAGCATGCTTTGGAATTGAGTCCCCACCAGTGACATGTGAACAGCTCCCTTGTTTTGGCCCCACACAGAGAGCTTTCCTGTTAATAAGTGGAGACTGTTTTAGCTGGCAGGGATCCCCAGTGTATCAGTCTTCCGAGACTGCTTTCAGTGGCCACACTGCCTGAGCCCAGCAGGGGAAGCAGGCACTCGCTGCACTACAAAGCTACCTTTAGTAACTCGATCAAGGGCTGAAACATAGCTCTCTGAAGTAAAGAACATAAGAGGCATAAAAAATTGCCTCAGCAAGTCAGTGACTTGGATACTTTTTTTTTTTTTTTAATGCACGTGTGCTACCCAGCCAGCAAGCCAGCATGTAGTCAAGAAAAATGAGTTTCATAAAACACCCAGCAGAGGATATTCTTATGAAGCGAAAAGATATTTGGTATGCCTGGGTGCTTAAACCTTTGTTTTTATGATCTGATTTAAAGGGCAGTGAGATGTAGGTTAGTTGTTTGCTTCTGCAGTTCTTTCTCTCTTGCATAGGGTGATTCAGATAAGCATATGCTGTGAAGCAGGAATGGCTAAGTTCGTTTACTAATTTCTTTGTGGATTTTATACTGGAGAGAAACAAAGCCTGTGCTATTTCAATTAATCAGAGCAGTTGGATTCCTTAATATTCATGGGTGTGTACTGCAGATATACTGACTCAAGGCTGTGCACTCTTGTATGGAATGATCATTGGATTATTAGCCATTCCACATCATGAAGCCCAAAAGATTAGGGCTGATGGTTTTAATTAAAGCAAAATGATGCCCAGCCAGCATATTGCATAACCTATCTATTATCTTGGCCTTGCTTCCATTGTGCATTTATTGAAAACTTTTACCTATGACACAAATGGAATTGATGATCTGTATATCTAGCCAGCGTTTTTTCATGCATTTCCTGTCCTCTGTTTTATAACACTACCCAAATGAACAAAAATAAAAGACTTACAATGGCAGCAAAGATGGTGTAGCAAACGATGAATGTTGTGAAACCATCATTATTACTTTGCACTCACAATGGTAAGAAGGTTTTGATTTTGTCTTTCATGAGCCTCTGTTTATGACCTTGTGTAAGTGTGAACTTCAGTGCTGTAAATTCAGGGCGACGCTTTAATGGCCACATTTTCATAGAACAATATTGAACTGATCAGGCATGGTGAACAGCTCCAAAGGTCAGCTCAAGTCTCCTCTGTAAACAGTCATTATGCAGCACTGAAGAGAACTGTTAAAACCATGGTAAGATAAAGACTAAGTGAGTGGGAATTCAAACAGTAGTTAAGACATTTATTTCAAGTCATAAATCTACTGCTTATGGAAATGTAATCTCATCTGAGTAAACAATGTTACTTATAATATGACTATTAAATATTCTTCTACCCATTGTTTTCTTAAAGGAACGAACAAAATAAGCTTAAATTTTAAATGGTACATTGAGATTTAGTTTTTTTTTTTAATTTATTTATTTATTTATTAATCAAAATTTTTAAGTTTTTAGAAAAAAAAAAAAACGATTGGCTTGCCCTCAATGAAGTTGCAGCACTCAGATGCCTGCTTAGCATTTTACAGAAACTGGAATCTTCCCTTTTTACGACTTTGTATCTTTACTCCATTTGCATTCGCCTTATATTACGCAAATTTGGATTTGCCATCCAACTCTTTTTATACCTTTAATGACAAGGGCCAATTTTGGAATATAATTATTTACTTCAGATTTTATAAGGTATTAAAATATCATCATGTCTATTGTGCTCCACGAGAATCTTAGTACATATTAAGGCCATGAATACTCAGTCTCATTTAGGATTTGAGTTTGAGTCAGCCAATAGTATAATATTGTGGAGGACAGAAATATGGAACACTGCCCTACAATAAACCATATGGACTGGGTGTTCTAGTGTAGCATTCAGCAAATGGAATTGTGTTGTATCTCTATTGTGAGTATCCTTCAGTTTCGTTAATCCAAATTATAGTCAAACGTCTTCAAGTCTTTATAGAAGGGATTCATTTTTCCAAAATAATGTATGTGAAGTCAGACACTGGAAAAGCATGCATGTTCCACAAAGGTGATCTGTGAGGGCTAGTCAAGTTATTCCATTATAAATAAATTTTGTGCCACTGTGTTGGCAATAATTTACTTTAAATTATGCATCTGATGGCACTTTGCTTTTGCATAGATGCCATAGATGAAGTCGTTTAACTATTTCTGAAGTCCTGATGGCCTACATTTTAAAGGCAAAACACCAATTTAGCTTTCTGGCAGCTCAAAAAAAAATCCACATCCACAGCAGATGGCTGACTGTTCAGACTCTGCATGTGTTGTTCTAAAAAAAATATGTTCTTTTGCATCATTGCATTTTTACTTTTTATTCTTTTGGAAGTGTAGAATGAGCTGTCCAATCATGTTTGAACAAAGTATGTTCATATTTTTATAGATGTTAATTTATTCATTGCCTCTGTCCTTAAAAACATCCACATGAATGTTTATAATCATTAGGCTCACCACTTTACCTGAATCATTTAGAACTTTCTGACAGGCTTTACTAGTCCGGCAGTCGGGCTTTTATACACTATGCTCACTCTGAGCAGTCTTTCAAAAATTGAGCTCCATTATCAAGCTTATTTTTGGTGTAGGGAATCAACCTGGAGGGGTTTGAAGAAAATGCCCTGTTAGTCGTTTGTCTCTGCTCTCCACTGCCATATTCTGTCCTCTAGCGGTGCTTAAGTGTGACTCTCTGGCCTTATGTAGATGCAGAGCAATTAATTTCAGACTGTTTAAGTCCTGTTTGTTTATCTCATCTTCCCCCACTGTTACTGCTGCATTATTTGCCTCACTGTGACTTCTGTCAAAGCCTGTCAGATTGGCAAATGAAAAGCGAGTTAATTAGTTTGAGCTGCTTGAGTCCATCCATCTCATACGTAGTCTAGCTCTGCTAAGCAAACAAGTTAATCACAGTCAGGGGATGTAGCACACATCTTTTCAATCCGGTAATCCTAACAAATTATAATAAAAAATTTCTTTTTTTGTGAATTATTAATAATATATTCATCTAAAATTTATTTTAAAATGTTCTAAATGCAAATCCGGTGGTAGATTTGTTTAGCTCATTGAACCACTGCAGAGAATATCTGTAGCATATAGCCTTAATAACGATACTGATAAATACTAATACATAATAATAATAAATACTGACTCTATTTCTATGATTGTGTACAGACCCACCAGCAGTGGAGCCTGTGTGGTTGGAGGTTCGTCAGGCCCTTGGTCGGCCGGTGCTGATGACTTGTCGTGTGCTACGTGCTCATCCATCTCGTGTTCTACGCTTCGAGTGGCGTTTGGGTTCCCGTCTGCTGCATGCGGGACACTTTGACACACGAGATGACACAGAATACTCTGTGCGAAGCCTCAGTCGTGATGGATATGGAGAGTACACGTGTGACATCATAAATGAAGCAGGAGCTGGCCGTTGTACCTTTCTAGTGACTGGTAAGAGTGGACCTCTGTACATAAAACATTCATAACCTTTAACTTATATATATATATATATATATATATATATATATATATATATATATATATATATATATATATATATATACTGTATAATAACATTTATTTATGAATTTATTTTTGGACAAATGTGTAAAGCTTTCCATTTAATATAAATCATGAATCATGACCACAGACCATTTACCAAGATACTTTTGACAAATAAAGATCATACTTCATTACAAACTGTTCTGCTACCATTTAATAAAGAGACCGATATGATGATAAAGAGGATGAAAGATGTCTGCAGGAGAACAAAGTAAAGCACTTTGAGTCCCTTGGTTTTGATTTTCTCTGCTTTCTACCTTTTCAATTTGTCCTCAAGCAAAGTTCTTCGGTGCATTCAAAAATTCCCTTTTATTCTTACTTACAAATCACTTTTGTCAGAAAATGTTCCCTTTATCAAGGACCAGGTAATGACAGACAAAAGTGGAAGGAAATGCACATCTACATACACTTGACAAAGACTGAATGGAGAATGTTTTTAATAAGAGCTCTCATTCCCATTTCTTAATGGCAAATGACACACAATGGTTAGACATAAGGGCTAGCTCCAGGCATTAGAATATTAATTCATTTTTAAATCTCTTACCCATTTGATCATGGAATGAAGCAGTCTGGGGCTTAGTAAGACTGTTCAGTGACTCCAGTAGATTTTTTAAGACCTGATAACTAAGCAGAAGCTACAAATTACATTTTCTAAAAGACTTGGAGAAGTTTTAAAATACAATATAAATTCATTACATTTTGTTAAATAGCTTAAACTTTTATTTAACTGATTTTGTAAATTTAAAAAAACAATAATGTGCTGCCAGCAATGCACTCGAAATAATTGACATAGATTTTGACATAGGCTAAATAAGAATAAAATTATTAGCAGTTTAGCTGGTTGAAAGTTTCCCCCCTAGATTTTGGCGTTTTCTGTTAAACCCTTTTGACAGTTTTTATAGGAACAGACAGTGATTTAATACAAAAGAATCTGGCTTTTACACATAACTCATCCAACCGTGCCTGTTTAGACCTTACTTTGTGCACTTGAGCACAGCCATGTCCTTAATTACTGAAAAGCATCTGCCCCAGACCAGTCCAACAAGGATGAAAACATAGTTTTCCAAAATATATTGCTAAGTGGTTGATTTTTATACAATGGGACAGAATACCTGAATTCATTAAATCAAAGGTGTGTTACAATATTTTTGTTCTCATAGAATGTAGACAAACACTGAAGGTAATGTAATGTGTATTATATTATACTGAAATAATTATCACTGGCTGGTCATCCAATAATATAAATCCCATTATTTTCATTGCTAAAGAAAAAAAGGCAGTGACTGCTGGCTCGTTAGTTTTACTTTTAGCCTCATTGCCTCTTTGCCTTTGCAAGCTTCTGCAAAATGGGCACATTCTGTAGGGTTATGATGTTTTAAATGACTTATTAAATTTGTCATTTCAAATGTTTTTAGAGTTGCTCCTCCATGGCTTACTTTGGCCTTGCTGGCTCATTGTTTTTGCCACTCTGTGCTTCACTCACTTATATATATTTATATATATATATATATATTTATTCATTCATTCATTCATTATCTCCCGCTTTATCCTCTATTAGGGTCGCGGTGGGGTTCCCCATGCCCATCCCATCCAGGGGAGAACGTCTCGGGCGCTGGGCAGATCCATCGCTGCGCAATATATATATATATATATATATATATATATATATATATATATATATATATATATATATATATAAATTTCTATCTATCCTTTACTCTTCCCTAAACATTTAAACAAAACTTTCATCTTTTTTAGTTTTATACAGTATCTTTGTAGCTTTTCAAATTGCTTTTTGTTCACATTTGCTTTTGAGCAATGCTTAAGTTAACTTCATGCAGAGGACAGTAGGTGATCCTGGACCGCACTACTGGATCTTCTTTTTTTAGTAAAGACTGCATCTTCATTAAGCCAAGTTCATCATATTTAAGCATCTAGCCCTCTGTGTTAAAATAGTCTTTAAATGGCCAATAAAGCTTTATTTCCTCTGGTGCTGAAGATGTGGCCCTCCCGCCACTGGCTGGCATAAATCTGGACTGTCTTGCTGTGAGCCCAAGGTCTGGAGCAGGTCTCGGCAGCCTGTAGCTATTTACTTTGCGTAGAGAGGCGGAGAGCTAACTTGCCACCGTTCAGCATCTCTTTCCTCCCTGATGCTCTGCTTCCTCTGCCATCTGGACCCGTAGACAGCTGCCAGAGTTAGCAAGGCCTCACACTCCAGGGAGAGATGCCTACTCCAACTCCTGATTAGCCCTGAAATCTGGCCCAGTTTGTAGGCAATTTTTCTCAGGAGGAGCCCCGATTGTGTTCGCCGTAGGTAGAGTGCTGCCTATTTTGTACTCTTAAGCAAATTTTTTTTCACATTAAAATTTTTATTGTTTAAAAAATAAATAAAACAAACATTTGCAAAAAGTGTTATATAGTTCTCAGAATATCATTAGTCTTACAATTCATTCTCTATGGCATTCTGTAGCTAGGCTTTGATTAATGTTGCAGTTGTGTGATAGCAGCTGGCTTTAGGGCAATTCTGGTCAAATATTCACATAGTAGATCAACGTTGACATCAGAAAGGCTTACAAGTTTGTACATTTTTAGAAAAAGGCATTGCAGCATAGATTCAAAGATGTACATGGTTCTATAATCAAAATGTATTAAGCATCTCTACTGATAAAAGCTTTATGCCAGATTTAATGATCAAATAAGTGTATGTAATTAAAATACAAATATAGAAAAGTGAATATTACAAGGTTTAGTCAGGTATTATGTGGTAGCAATAGACAAGGCTTTGACACTAATCTGCCTTGAGTGAAATATTCTCTTGCCCTTTTAGTTGACATTAAAAACACGGCCGATAATTTGAATGAAGTCGGGAGTCATTTACTGAGATCCGATATTCATAGCAGTCATTTAATGACTAAAGTCAAGGTTTTTGACTCATCTGCTCACTAAGAAAAGCTGTAACCACAGGGGCTGTGCTTTTAGATCTGCAAAAATACAAGGTTGGATTTTGATTACAGCATTCTAATTGTTTAGAAAAAGTCAATTTTTCTTCTGTGCTGGGAAATAGCAGTATAGCAGGAATTAAACATGTTCTCCCATGTCAACATGACTGTCCATATACCCTGTCCAAGTAGTTATCACTCTTAAACAAAAATAAATGAATAATAATTTAATGAATTGTGTTCATAACAGTTTTTTTTTATTTATAATTTGTTCATTTAAAATGAAGCACAACATGCTTTTTAGTATATAAGGTATGTTATTGTATAAAGCTCACTGGATTGCCATCATGATGCACTTTATTTGGCAGCATATTACGTGTAGAATGAAATATAACATTTTAAAGTTTAGCATGCAGTAGTTTGAGTTTTAATTCATACTGTATCAGCTGCATTTTTCTGCTTAACCTCTTTCACAAGGTCTTAAGTTACTGCTGGGAGCAGTAAAGCAGCCAAGAGGGTTGGATGTGCCACGGTCAGGAGCTTTACCCGAGATCAAAAAGCACACTTTTAAAGCTGATTACCAGATCGTGCCAAAGGCCAGATTGTGTACATGCAGGCATGAGGCCAAGCCAAACTGTAGCAGAGTGTACACACAGAAATGCTGAGATGGACATCTGCAGTGCACGGATGAAGGCTAAGTCCTGTCAATCAGATGCTATATTCTGTGTGATTTACTCAAACAATCCGCTTTAATTGTTAATCAATAGCAGGTCATTAGCATCTCAAACAGTGTCAGCCAGATAAGGGTTGAATTCTGGAAATGAATGAGTTTAGGCCTTGTTTTGGTGTTAGTTAATGTTTATAATGGTCAAAGGATTCTGCTGGTTAGTTCATATGAATCAAATAAGACTAGAAAACAAGACTAGTCACAAAATAAAAGGAGTGCCATCAGGGATATTCTCCATCACCCACATGATTAGTTGCTTTTAAGACGCACAACTCAAAGGAAGATATTTTTCTTGAGAAATTGTTTTGATGTTTAAATGTTTACTCATCGCTCTTTATAATGTAAAAGTAAAACTATATTTTTCTTTGAAAAAATGGGAAAGTATAGAATCTAGGCCAAGGTACACACTTACTCTCCACTGGAGACTCATTTGTATTTTTTGTGTATGTTTTATTGAAGTCTTCAAGGGAATAACTAATGGAGTGTTTATTATATGTATTATTAACTTGTGCTTGGAAAAAGCTTTAATGAAAGGATGATTAGGGTGGCCTATGACCACAGCTCTGGCACAGATTTCTTGTTATTGTTGGGGTGGGGTTGTTGGGGTGATGAGAGATTACAATAACATACATCATTGCTCATGGACTGACAAATGAAATACTATATATTATTGAGTAAACCTAATTTACCAGTAAAATTTATTTGGTTTGGCATACTATTACAGCACGTTACCTTACAGCGGTTGTTTGTGGTAATATTGAGATTTACATTTTATTGCATAGTGTACGTAGAATTTATTTTTATTTTTTCTATTCCTCATCTTCTTCTGAGTATCTTTTATGTCATGTTAATTAACAGCCTGGGAAGGTTTACAGTTAGTTCACTTTTCCTTTGAAATCTTTGAAGCTGTCCACCTTTTTTAAAATTATTTGTAATGTAAATTTGTGCAGATTAGCATGGGTACGGCTCAGACATCCAAACTAGTATCTTTAATTGATAGTTATTATACTTTTTTTGTATACTTTTTTGTATACTTTTTTTTAATTATACTTTTTTTGACGAACTGTCACGGATGGATGTTACCTTTGCAATATCCTTATTACAATGTGAAGTATTTTTTACTTTTCTGGATGTTAAAGTACTTTTTTTAACAGGAGAAAATAAGTATCTAGATATTTAACTAGCATGTGATCTATCTTGAATATCTATTCAGATCATAATAGAACTTCTATATTTTTAAATAATAAAACCAAACTCTTTACTCATTTATCTGCGTGAGTCATGCAGTAATAATGTGTGCTGAGATTTACAACCAATTGCATCATAGTGAAGAAGAATACAGTTCAAGATTGACAAATGTGTTTTATGTAAAATTCCCAACTCTACACAGCATTGCTTTAAAGCTATTTAGTACACAGTGGCCTTCAGAGACAAATAAAGTACTTTACTGCAGTGTAAAGATGAAGGTAAACCATTTGAAGGTACCTAACGGATACATGTCTATAGTTTTTGCAGAAAATGAACCTACTCTTAAAATTCTATAATAAAACATAAAATTAACAAGTTTAATGTGTAATTATACAAGTCAGTAGTTGTAGGCTTGTATTTAAGGAATCAGCTCTTCAAACTGTAGATCCCTGGGTTGATCCCTGATCCCACCAAGTCCTATGGCTGAAGTAGAAAAATATAACACTAAACAAAATCATTGTAAAATAGTTCAAACAAACCCCCCAAAAAATGGGAAGATACATAAATGCCAAAAATTAGAATGGAGTGCTATAATCTTGCAACATTATTCATTTATAAAGACAGTTTTTTACTATTAGAGAAAATTGATTTTAATTTAACCACTATGCTGAGACGTGACTTCTTTCAATAACCGCACAAAGAACACTGGGGACAATGCTGAAGTTCTAAAAAGAGCCCCAGGCTAACAGTCTGTGGTAAAGTCTTTACAATGAGAAAAACACAGAACAATAGTTGTTAATTAAATAATGAGTCTGTGGAGCTTGCAGTCATTTTGAAAGCAGTACGTTTTGATAACATACTGCTGTATTTTGCATTATTTTCCAGCTTCTCAAACTTAAAATGCCTTCTTGATTTCTTGTAACAGCCCTACATTATTGATTATTTTTCGACAATGTGTAGACTACAGCATGCAAAAATAGGAAATAAATTACAACTTTTGTAAATTCATCTTATCTCTTATCATTATCTTCTGCTTCATCCTGTACTAGGGTCGTGTGGCTTTCCCTATGTCCAGCCAGGGTATAATGCTTCAGGGACTAGGCAGATACACCCAGGATAATCTATCGCAAGGCAGAAGTTAAATACACAAACTATATATGAACAATTTTAGATTTTGAGCAGCCACTTCTCCATGAATCTATATTTTTGGATTGTGGGAGAAAACATGGATCCCAAGTGCTAAGAGGTGGACATGCTGACCACTATGTCACTGTGCCGCCCTTTTTTATTAATTTAATATGGCTATTTAAATATAACTGTAGCAGAGCAGAATTAAAAGTTTATTATGCTTTTATACTAATAAACGTTATGATGACCCATTGCCTAAATGTATCACTAAAGAGATCAACTTCACAGTAAAACCCAATGCTTTTATTACTTTAATGTCAATTTTTGGTCCACTTTAAGCTTTTAGCACCTGTAGCAGATTTTAACCATAGCAATTTAAATTGACAGTGATTTTTTTTATATTTATGAACTCTGTCAGTCAACATCTATGTTTTTTCTTACCAATCTCAGACACCTAAATTATTGTCTGAGGGATAAACAAGCACCCAATGCCCAATAAATGTGATCACGTCTTTCCATATTAGTGACTTAAGTAAAAGTGAAGCTTAGCGCCTTGTCCTTTTTTCTCCTTTTAAAAATAGAATAAAGCAGCAAGGTGGTTGCTAGCTGACATGCGTCTGTACCAGTCTCTTAAAACAGAAAAATGGTTTTCAGGTGATTATGTTAACGCTTTGTTCATACTGGTGCTGTGTTGTTTTCAAGTAAAAAATAGGTTAACGTAACATTTGACAGAATCAACAAACATGTAATGACAGCGTGTTGCATCATTTTGCCTCTTTGCCCAAAATAATAATACTGTTATGCTCTAACACTACAATGTGATCTTTTGAGGTGTTTCGCAACATAGACATTCACTAACAATTTTTTAAAATAAAAAATGTATTATACTGGCAAATATCTCATTGTTAATTTTAACTGTGTTAGTTCAAAGGAATAATTTATTTTGCAAGAGTTTTAAGTCTAACCTATAATACAATAAATGAACCAGTTCCACCAACATGCGTTGCTCCAGCATTTACCATCGCTGCTCAGTAAGACTGAAATGTGGTTGCTTCAAATTTTTTGATATTTTGAGTGGTACATTTTCCCGTGTAATTTAGCTGGCAATCTCCATCCAAGACAAGCTGTTCCTTCTCAATGAAGGTGAATAATCTTCCAGGCAGGAAATCAGTAAAATGACTGACTATCTTGTTTTACATCACTGCTCACCAAACCTCCTTTTGATTTTACAGTCCCAAGTTAATTACCATCCATCCATCTTTGTTATTGCCTTTTTTTGTAAGTTGTTGTGGTATTTTTATTTTTATTTTTTTATATTAATAGTTACTTCTTATTGTGTTCATTCAAAAGAGGCATTTAGTGGTGCAGAGAGCTAGACTATCACTTCTGAATGTGAGTTAAATGCCTATGAATCATAGTTCAAGGCCTTTGTGGGTGACCTATATGTTATTTGCATATTCTCCTCATGTCTATATGGGTTTTTCTCAGGAGTTTCAGGGTTCTTCAAAGAAATATGGAATAGGTGATGAAATTATTATGTAACTACAAATTAGACTATGTAGATACCACTGTCATGCTGTAAAGCAGCTTTGAATATTTCCTTGTGAAAAGTGCTCTAAAAATAAAAGTTAATTTATTTCAACGCTGTTAGAGTTACCATAACCACTGCAAGAAATATAGGACACATTACAAATCACACTCTAATGCTAAAATTTGTATAATCTTTTTTTTTTCTTTTTTTTTTTAAAGGGAGCGAATACACTAACTCATGTGGTTGTCATGAACAATAGCATAGGTCTTTTTTCTGTTGCTAAAGTAACCTGATTCCTCATCTACAACATCAAACATTTGATCATTTCTTTCCTTGCTGCTTGTTCAAGCTTTTTTTTTTTTTTTTTTTTTTTTTTGTATCTGTCTCCGTATCTATTGCGTACCGTTAAGTTATCAAGCACTGTTTGATCTGACCAACTCCGCAGGGCACGGAGAAGACCTGTGTCTGAGATTTTCTTTGTTCTGACATCCAAATGGAAGAACAAACTTTCTTTGAATGTCAGAAATGCTTAGTCTTTATGTTTCTAAAAAAAAGATTGAAGACCTACCTCTAAACCCAGCTGTTTTTAACCTTATCAGATTTTTTCATCTGTTGTACATTATGATTATGTTATTGCTGTGGCTTAACCAGGTCTAGGGTTATTGGTATATATTAGTATTATTAGAACTATAGCTACCCACATGCATAAAGGTTTATGAGGTTTTACAATTTACAGCTTCATGGCCATTCTCCTTCTCTCTTGTGAGCTTTCTCTCACTTATTCTTGACTCTTTACAACCTCCTTTACCCTTAATATTTGTCTTTGTAGCGGCAGATTTCAAGCATTTTAATCATGCAAGCACTCATGTTTACAAAACTGATGTTACTGAATAAAATATGTCTGCCACATACTTGCTAGTATAGGCAGTGAGTGTAGTGAATATACTACACTAAAATGGGTTTCATTGCCACGTTTTAACATCAACCACCAATCTCAACTTTTCAGTGGACATAAGCGAACTATAAGTTTACTCAGACACCCACATAAATGTATACATACTCGCACTTAACTCTCAAGTGCCAGCCCCTGCTCTCTCTGTAACTCAAGCCTCCCCCTTTTTTTTGCACAGACAGTTAAGAGCCCACACATTCACACAGCAGGTGAATCAATTACCCTCCTGGTTTTCCCAACTCAAATGGGTGTTTCAATGACTCGGCCACAGTGTCCATATACCTTTTTAGTAAGCATTTTTGACATTTAATTAAAAACTTGGTTCCTCTAAACGTGCAATATTCCTTGTAATTGTCATCCATTACTTTGTAATAATTCACCGGTATGTAGTACACTTTCGCTACACACTGTGCGGGACATGTGCTGTGAGCAAGTAAAGCTTTGATCAATTTTGAAAGCTGTGGTTTGACAGATTTGCACGATATCACAAGGCTCAGCATCTCAGCCAAACCTTAATAAATCTGTCCTTGTTTGGTGCTTCCTGTCTCTTTTTGTCCCTCCATCTCTCTCTGCCTCCAACTCTCTTTGTTGTGAGTGTTGAATGTGATGTGCTCAGGCAGGTTCCTGATGGGATTGAGATGGTCCTACTCTCGGCCTGCGGGGGTAAATCTGCAGATCATTAAAAAGTGTCTGGCCCACCACAGCCTTTTAATAAGTCATGGCTGACATAAACACCAGTGGCAGGTTTATGAGCCTGCTTGCAGAGATCAGCAACTTCTCATCCCTCTATGTCAGTGGCCATTCTCGTTTCTCACATCTCTATCTGTGGTGTCATCAACACCTGCCATGAGCCCAACACTCTGCGTTCACTGACCAGCCAAGGATCTTTGATTCAACTGAGATACTAATAAATGTTTATTTGAAAAGAATAAGATAAGGTTCATGTGGGCTGGGAAATTAGTAAATAGATTTCAGTTTGCAAGTTTATGGTGAAATCACTAAACAGTGGTTTATAAGAGGTCGAGAAAGATGCTAGAAAAATGTTTCATTAAATGTTTACATAAATGTTAATATGAATATCCTGTATTTAAAATATTTTCAGTCCCCACTAAATTTTTTTTTTCATTCAATAAAGTAGATAGCACTAGAACCACCCCAGCTCTCATAGGACAAAAAGGGAAAAAAAACCCGGACAGGTTGCCAGTTTATCACAGAGCGAACACGCAGAGAAATGCATTCTTGTATAAATTCACACCTCAGGCATTCTGATATCATCACTTTACCTGCTAACAGATTTTTTTGCTGTTGTAGGAAATTTAACCTGCCAGTGGAAACATATTTAGACACAGCGATAAACACAACATCGGACCTTGACTGCCTAACGTGTGAATCAAACCCTGGGCTATATTGCTATAAGGAAACCTCTGTGGCACTCTAATATCTTCTCACAGCATTTTAATTCACCTGATAATTTAAGGAATATTATCTAAGTCTATTAGGATGCAATTCAGAAATCTTCCCGAACACAATTTTGGATATCATTTGAGACATTTTGGGAAATTAAATAAAAACAAAACATGAAATATTTTTAAAGATTAAACTGATGTTTTCAACACATAGAAAAATGGGGTAGCGACAAAATAATAGTGGAATAATGTACTATATTTTCAAGTCATTTTAAAACACTTGCACAATCCTGCAAACATGGCTTAATGACCAGGTAATAAAAAGCATAACATGCTTACTCTCTGCGGTTTAAGGTTGGTTTTTTGATCAACACATGACCAAATTGTAAAAAAAAATAATAAAAATAAATCATGATTCCAAAGTAATTATTGTTTTACGTACTTGTAAAATAATACAACACAAAAAATATTTTTAGATAGATATGTTTAACCAGTAACTTGCAGGGAGAAATATCTAATAAAAAAAAGTAAAATGTTACTGCGGTCACATGATTTCAGGCTAATTTGGGAGTATGTAACCTAAAATCCATGCCACACCTGAATGTTTTTGGTAATTTTAGTCTGGATTGCTAGTAATGTAATCTAAAATGTTGGCCAGTTCTTAAGCATTTCATTATTGAAAACTATTTAAAAGCCTCCTCCTGCTTTTGCTACAATGATTAATTAAAGTGGTCTCTCCTGTGGCGTACTTGTTTTGTAGGCCCTGCATAATGTTTGGATGTTAAATGAAGCATGCCGTTATGTAATAGTAGGAGTACTAAAAATGTCTATTATGTCTTCACAGGCAAAGCCTATGCACCAGAGTTTTACTACGACACCTACAGCCCACTGTGGCAAAACCGACCCCGTGTTTATGGTTTCAAGCTACAGTGGACTCAGATGAACCCTGATACAGTTGACAAAATAATGGCATATCGTCTTGGAATACGCCAGGTAAGGAGTATGATAACCTCCTCTGTTGAAAAAATGCATTTCTTGCACCACAGGTAAATACAATAATTGGGTAGCCTGTAGATTCTGTTATTTTCTTTTTTTTGGATCCCACAGAAGTATCATCAGTTACAAATACTGTCTGCTGTAAAATTATATGTCCTGGAATTGTACACTAACTAAAAAGTATAATAATGCCTAAGCATAAAACATTATTTTGGATGTTGTACACTGAAGGTACACAAAATTATAATATATCCCATTATCTTACAAGAACACCCTTATATAAATAATAAATTTTAACTTTTTAATAAAGAAATACAGGTATAAAAGGCACATGTTGGAATCCATAAATCACCCATCTCCCATCAATACTATTGTGAATAATTGTGACTTGAGAATAGAGCAAATTGCAAGAAACCACTTTTCATATTTTTGTAATTATGCAAAACTAATCAGAGAAAGCTGCTGCCATAAGTGAGCAGGGCACCATTAAACAAATCTGTGGTGTAAAATAGAGAAATGTAATGCAGAATGCTCATTTGTATGAATCAGACATCAGTGATGCAAGCTTTCAGGGCCATGGAGCATGTCAATGAGAGGTTAGACTTTCTGTTTTAAAACCAGTTTAAAGAAGGCTGCTGTATAAAGAAACAAAAACATTTTCCTTCAGCATTTAAGTGAACACTCACGAGAAACTCATAGAATCTACTGTTTGCCCTTAGTTTGTCTTGGGATTTAAGGGCATACCAATAGTAGCTGGTTTGTTGTTCGGGCAGCTTACCTCATTCCAAATCTGTACTAGCCAAAAGCACAAACTTATTTCTTTTTGGTTGTTATGATTTAAAGATATTTTATTCCTCATTTTCTGCGTTCTACTTGCTTTACTTGACTTGAAACCCTTTTTTGCTATGATCATCGATCTCCCACCATCACCATACCCCCCCCCCCCCCACCAAAATAAAACAGGCTGGAATGATTGAACATGAATAAGAAAGCAGGGCTGGTGTAGTGGTAGAAGCTACTTCGTAAATAAATAAATGAGTCCCACCCCCTGATGCCCGAAACTGTGCTGTAGCACAGCAACCAGAAGCCTTGCACGTGAAGGGATGTGCTGCTATTTTTAGGCCAGTGCAGTCTTCTCCTTGCTGTTCCCCCTGAATTATCATTTTGCCCTCACCACAGCCTTTAAATTAATAGTGAAGGCTGCTGGGCTTTGCAGCTTCTTAATGGATGATTTTCTCTTATTTGAGGCTGCCTTTCGAGAGCTAGACCTGAATGGAAGATTAGGCTTCTGCTGAAAGGCTTGAACACAGACCCTATTGCTTTCGACCTGATTCTTATTGATATCAGTCAAGTTTCCTTCTTTCCTTATCCAATTCTCTGTATTTGTATTCTTGTTCATCCTCCAACATGTAGTCAATAGATCGATCCATTTTGGATCACCAAGCACGAAGCTGTAAAGTAGAGTCCAAGCCAAGCAGTCTAAATACACTGGAGTTCGGTCCAGGTAGTGCCAGCGCCATTGCAAACAAAAATACTTTGATTAAATTGTTGGCTTGCCTGGTTCCGTTGGCTAGTTTGAATTCTCCCAAAGTTTTTCCGAGCCAGTTCATCAAGTAGCAGAATGACTATTCAGGAGTACAAAGACAAACCACATCATTAATAGCACATAGAACAAATAAAAAATGGACTAAAACACCAGCTAAAAGTGGAATGAGAGCCAAGTAATAAGCACTATAAATCTCAGCACCACTAATTATAGATAAACATTGCGCTGTTTATGCATGATTAACAGTTGTAGGATAACTAATAGAATATATTAGGAAAGCATTCCAATCACATGAAGCAAAGAGTTTTGCTTAATTTAAATTTGATGATGCGTTGCTCTTGCACCATGCCTGGCATTTAACACGACCATCTGTTCTCTGCAATTGCGCGCACGCTTACACTCTCTGATCCAATTAATTCTCATTCCAAGCAGGAGGACAATATTGTGAGTGACAGGTGAAGGTAAGGGCAGTCACTGAATTATGTGTTTGATTACCAATAACGAAACACATTTACATTTACTTGTGGCCCAGCCAAACAAAGGCAGCTATCACCTGATGTCTTAAATCAATTAATAGCTCACACTGTCCTCTGAAGTTTTCTTCATTAAAAACTTGCATTCTACCCTGAACTTTTCTATCTATTAAAGTTTATTGTCAATATAGGGGGGGGGGGGTGCCAAAGTGAGGTGGGATGTGGCCATTCTTTAATGACCATCCTCCTAACAGCATCTGTGTACAAAAACATTTTGTTTTCTGGAGCACCCATCTAACATGCTTCTTGTGAGAACAATTGTAAATGAGGATGTTTGCTAGGTAAACGTAAGCATAGCCATCCAGTGCTTTACAAATGATTTGCACTGTTAATCAAGCGCTGGAAGACAGCTTTAGCGTTCATTAATGCAAAAGGCCCAGAAGGCGTGATGAATGCTATCTTGTATTCATCCCCGTTTTATGCGAATGAGATCATAGACACTACACGATTCCAGGTTTGCTGCAGTACCTTAAATTCTGTCAACATAAAAGGCAGAAAATAATTATATTTGACTATGATGGCATTCATTCCATTATAATCCTTGCAGGGGTAATCCATCCATTCTTATCCATTAGGAAAGACCCACCACTGAGAGATAGGTGAATGTGAACCCTAGCTCAAGGGATTCACAAATGTACTCCTCCATGATAAAGTGCTCGAAGGGGTAAAAGC
Source organism: Corydoras maculifer (assembly GCA_019802435.1). Classification (NCBI taxonomy): domain Eukaryota; kingdom Metazoa; phylum Chordata; class Actinopteri; order Siluriformes; family Callichthyidae; genus Corydoras; species Corydoras maculifer. The sequence goes on from JAFMOD010001722.1 coordinate 395,692, forward strand.
ACTATATAGGTAGTCATTCCCAAAAAAAGGTTAAGAGCACAGTGGAACACAGTGTAAAGCAGTTGATTTCTGAATTTTGTATATCTGAAGAAGGGGAGACAGTGCTACACAAAAATCATCTGTTTCACTCCTTGGCTCTCTGACATGGGCAGGTGTCTAATATTATACAAATGTCTTATAATCTAATGATGCCAGAAAGCATACTCTTTATTCTTTTTATTGAGCCCTTGCTAAACACTATTTGCTGCCAGGGTCTGGAACTTTAGAACACCACTGGCAAAAGCCTTGAATCTCAAATAAAGGCATATGATGTGTCCATTCTTTCATGTAGGGGATTGTAAAAGGTCGCTTTGATTGTCTTGTTAAATGTCTGATTGGTGCCACATTTCAACACTAGCTTTTTCCCAAAGGGAGATAGGCCAAGCTATTACCTTTCCAGTTAACAGGGAGGTTATGCAACCCTGGAGCACTAATTAGAGAAATGGGAGCATTGTTGTTCAAATACTAGTAAGTACTGCTTAAGAAAATCCCAGCGGGCCACCTTTATATCTTTTCAGCATGGCTACCTGGCTATCCCTAGTTGAATGCATCCAGATTGGCTGAGGGTGGATTTGTTGTTGCTATGGGTCAGGTCTGATTTGAGGTGATCAACTGCTGCATTATATTGCACAACAGATGCTCATGCCTGCCCATGGTATTTGTTGTAGACCTTTGTTAAATTGATTGTTAAGTTGGGAACTGAAAGCATTGTTGTCCAAATACTGGAAAGTGTTGCAGAAAATACTGGCAGTGGTTTCAGCTTTATATTGTTTGGCATGGTTTCCTAACCATCCCCAGTGACTCCTAAAGGATTGTCTGAGAACAGGTTTTTGGCAGTTGGTAATGTGGGCCAAGTCTAATTTAAGATACATTCAACTTCTACATTAAATTGCATGATTGTGCCTGGCATACCTAAGTGATAAACTTCTATCTTTTGGCTAAGAATAAATAGTGTGACAATTGTGGTCAAATTTCTCTTAAAAAATAAGCAATTATGTTGATGTACCCACAGGATTCTGAGAGTTGGAGGTCCAACGGGTGGGGCACAGTCCTGGAACTCTATAATATACTGTAATAAACTATAATATTATTTTTTTCCTATTAAGAAGCTTCTGTGTTGCTAATAACTAGCTGCTTGTCTGTATCATCTGGATTACATTGCATTAGGTCGTTTAGCAGACACTTTTATTCAAAGCATCTTGCAAGTGTTCCAACTTGATGGTTAGGGTCAGTACCAGATCAACCATGATTCAGCCCTGGAAAAATGAGGGTTAAAGTCTTTGTTTAAGGTTTTGCATTGGTAAATTCAGTGGAATTGAGATTTTAAACCCATTTTTTTGGATTTATAGCTCCACACCCTAACTACTAAGCTACCACACCTTTGTGGTTATGGTTAGATTCTATTAGTTCTTTGTTCTGTTAGTACTATATATTGATGCGTGTAAGTGGGCATTGGGACTTTTTAGCAAAGCTGTAGAACAGTTTATTTCATACAGGTCTTAAGTTTTTTTACAGCTGACATTATGATCAATGAAATAAGCATATCACTTTACTATTTAAAATAATCAATTCCTTTTCACAAGTGGTGATTTTAATTAAATTCTTGATAAACATTGTTGTTGCAAAACGTTTAAAGCAGCCCCACAAATTTTATGCTGTATATAGAGTTCAAACTAAGTTTGGCCTTGTAATGAGCCATTGTCTGCCACATCTGATTAGAACCATTGATTTTGTTGTGATGCAGTATTGTCTGTCCTCCAACTCCAGTACACAGAGTTTGTTCTACACCACAAGGGCATGGTGCATTCTGCTGCCATTACAACATTTCTTAGCCACAGTATACTAGGTTACAGAGGCTGTGGAATCAGTGTAAGAGAAAAATGTGTGAAAAAGAATATATTCATGAAATACAAATAAAATAATGCTTTGATAACAAAATTTTAAATATATATATATAAATATATACTGTTATCTATTAATACACTTATATTACATATCTGATTTTATTTTAGTTTTTATTGTCAATAATCAAAAATCCTTGGAAAGCATCTGAGCAAAAACATGTAATGTGCTACAAAGATGATCCCCAGGATCGTAATTTCAGTCTGGTCCGAGCATGAGCTGCAGAGGCTTTTCTTTGTTGTGTAATTTAACATTTGGAAGAAGGGCAGTTTTTTTTTTCCTATTATTTTTTTTTTCAACAAAACCACTCCACTAAATGAAGCATCACTATAACAATGTTTAATGAAAAGGAGAGTCAAACTGCTATAATGGTTCATTTTAGGAGTTCTATGTGGATTTTAATTTGCAGTCTGAAGTCTTCATGTCTAAACAGGTTTTTTTTTTGTAACAATTGAAAAAAGGAAATCTGAAGCTGAATAGGAGATCGTGTAAGATTTGTAATACTAATATTGCTAAATGCAAGTGTTGTTGTTAATGGGTAAAAATAATGATTTAAAAATGATACGACTGCTTCATTCTGCCTCATTTCTGGTTCAGACCGATGAGCAGTAGCAATGGTATATGTGCTCCTCCTTATCAAACCTTTAATTTAGAGGATCTACTAATGTACTGGAGGAAAATGTACACAGAACAAAATATATTGGGTTGTGAACATATTTATCATAGAACTTGATAATAGACCCATTTCAGACCAAGAATACCTAATATGGGAATAATGATACTTACATAAGTGCCACATGACTTGCGTGGTCTATTTTTAAGCAGTGAACTATTAATGGTTGACAGTCTGTTGCCACAGTTGGGCCTAGGGACCCTTGACCCCAAGCTGGAAAATAATTATGTTTTTTTAAGCACTCTGTGTAAACCAATTGTGTGCATGCAATTGTCTTTTTGGACTTTTCTTTCATTCAAGCTTAGCCAAGTAGATAAAATAAAATGAAGGAATGAATCCGTGTAAATCGCTAGGTTCCCAAAAAATGTAGCGTTTGAACAACTTTCTTCAGTTAATAACTTTTGAGGCGTAAATGTTTGGATTGCATGTACTTATGTACTAGGTACTTATGTTTGATCTCAATAAAATTAAGCCTAGCTAATGATATAAATTAGTTGTAATAAAGCACTGCATTACCATTATACAGTCAGTCATATCTGTCATACAGCATACCTTATACCATTTGTTTCATCATTGTGATCACTGTGCTTAGCTAGCAAACATATTTTAAACAACATTGTCAAGTGTTACAAAGAATATGTCACTTGAACAAACTTGCTAGGACTTAAAAATAATGACCTTCTCTGTGCTGAGCAAATAGGAGGTAATACAAGTAAATCTAAAAATAATGTAATAAGTCTGATGTGTCATATTTGACCTATAATCTCGACACTTATAATAATTAAGGTGCCGGAAACAGCCATTTGTCAAAAGGTCAATTATTACACATTGAAATTTCAGCATATTAAAAAAATATATCAATCTTTGATATTTTTGTAATACCACAATACTGCACAAACCTATAATATATTTCCTTAACATACAGTATCCGAAGTGCCTGGTCATTGAACACCTTCATGCATACTGTTACCCAAATTTGAATCAGATTTTTCCTTTTTTTGTTCAGACGGGGCAGCAGAGATGGTGGGAGCAGGAAATTCCAGTTGATGGGCCAATCCAGAAGGGACAGCTGATCACTTATAATCTTACTGAGCTAATCAGACCTGAGGCATATGAGGTGCGTCTCACCCCTATCACACGTTTTGGAGAAGGAGACTCCGCTATCAGGATGGTAACCTACAGTGGTAAGTGCATCCTTATCATATGCTTGCTCTGCAAATGATGCAAAGTTTTTGATAATAATGGAAATATCATATACTGTACTTGGTTTAAAGGCATTTAATATTATCCTCTTTTTTTTAAAGTTACATAGGGAGGTTCATTTGTCATGACCTAACAACATTGCATATATTTCTTGTTTCTTTGTAACAAAGTTCTCAACCTCATTAATATTGATTAAAATTGTTTATGTGTAAAGACTGATATATAGAGTTTACACAATAGCATGCCCACATGAATGTCCAGAAGAGCGGTCAGACATCCAGTGCACCAGTGGACCAGTCAGAGTTGTGGTCAGCGTTGCCATGATGAAGAGTGGTGGAGGTGCTCATCAAGCTAGGGCATTGCTTATGTGGCTGTTCTGTGCCTATGATGTTAGTTAAATGTATTAATATGCCTTAACATTTTAACTACTGTATGCATGGAGACTATTTCTTAAATCCCAAATATTTGATAAACAGCATATGTTTTAGGAGAGCAAAGTTTTGACATAAATTTAGGGCAGCATAGAAAATATCATATTATCTGTCTTAAGGGTTTGTCTACAATCTTGATAACTCTAGAAATAACGCAAATTTAAATACATCAATTAAGGCCTAAGGTAATTTATTCAGTGTTTTTTCAGGTCACTACTGAAGTAAACAAAAACAAAAATAGCAGCATGTCTAAATCTTGATGAAATCTAAGTTTACTTAAAAACTCAGCTCAGAGTTTATTCACTTGTCTTATTTACTTTAGAATTTGTCGGTGTTCAATAACCGTGACAACTTGAAAACACAAAACACTTTTAAGCAGATGTTTATATAATTATTTATGATCATAGTAATTGAAAGTTTAGTTTAGGCTCTGAAATGTAGTGTTTCTGTGCGAGAACTGTTACCAGCAGTATTTTTTACTCATATGTTTTCATATTCTTTTGACATTGGAAGATTTTTCCATAGACAAATTTCCAGTGATTCTTTGAAGAGGAAAAAAAATCCCCACAAAATAAACACTTTTAGAATGTCAGTATCAGGAAATCTGTATGTTGATTCAGACTATTTTCCCCAAGGAGGCAATCATGCTTTAGTTTCTATGCCTACTAATATCCTACACAGTATGATATAAAAGACCTGTCTTGACACTGCTTCCTGAAAGACAGGCTTTTAGCACTTGTTCAAAAAATAATTGCTCTGATGTTGCCAACATCTCAAGGACCAATTCTTATAAAATTACTCCACTTCTTCTATTTTTTACTTTTTAATAGTGTGATTCAAGGACAGCAGGAAGAGCAAATAAAGCAGTTACATGTTTACAACAGTTTTTTAATACTGTAACTATCATTATAAAATGAAGAGTAATGTGACATTTTTGAGAGAATGTTTTAATTCACTATATAAAGCTCATAAAAGTAGTTTTGTTGGATGCTTTAGAATGAATTATTGAAAAAATAAAGCCTTCTCTGACTGTGTTATTTTTAAGGTGATGCACATAAGTGGTGCGCAGGTGTGCATGCATCCTCAACATTACCATTGTGCACTGTGAATACAATGTGAAATGTGTTTGCACATTTGTGTTTGACATTTTTGAGCTACAGTTACATACATAGTTGCGCTCCAGTGAGCTTACTTTATAATTCAAACTTATTACTATATAATTTATGTATGAATGTATGTGTATATAAATAATTATATATGTATTTATTTATGAACCAGATATGCTACTTTCCTTTAAATACAATTCACCTAACATGGACAAAAAAAACCTACTATATTTCTGAAGTTATTTTTAGAAACAGTGGTTAAATGATGCACAAGTTCATGTTCATTATACAGGTCATGGTACATTACACATTCACATTCTCAGTCACTGCTGATGATGTGTGATACAGCGTCAGTAAGACCGACACCGAAAATTAGCCCCTGTGCATTGCAAATCCAGACAGTGCTTCATGTCATTTCTTAGCTTGACAAGAACAGTAACGATGCGCCGTGCTAATCATGGCTGATAAAAAAATAAGATGCAATTCCTATTATGAACATTAAAGTGCTGCAAAATGAAAATTCCTATTATTATGTCTTAACTCAAAGGAACCCACGGTGCCATGTTTCACAAACCCACTAAATAGCAATAAAATACCATAAATCCTAATTTTAATAAAGCAAAAGTATTAGAACATACCCTTTAATCACTGAAATTTGGTGGAACCCTGATGTTACAAATGAAAAACATCACACACCGTGTCATAGGGACAGTTATACGCTTCCAACTTTATGGCATCACATTACATTTCTGTTACATTACATTGTCTTGCTATTATACAAATTGACTTACAAGTATCCCAAATTTATGGTCTGGATTAGAGCACAGGGTCAGCCATGCACCTCTGGATCAATGAAAAAGTCTCATTTCAAAGGTTAAAAATCTCATTTAAGGGCCCATTACCATTACCCACTACCATTGGTAACTTCAGTGAGCTCAGGATTTGAACAGCTGATAACATCCTAATCACTAAGCTGCCATTGTCTCGCGCTGGCCATGTTCCTTACTTACCTGCACTGATGTTTTTAGAAAAGAAACTTTGTCACTTCGTAAACTTAAGGAAGGTTGTCAACTAGCTTATTGTTTGATGTTTTTTAAAAAGGTACATGATGGAAACATTTATAGTGATTTGAAATAATAGCAGCTAGAAAATGCATAATAAACATTCAAAAGTGTTAAAGAAACAAAATCTTTGCTGAACAGTGAACAGATCTCAAAATAAGAATCGTTTGTGTCTTTTGTAATGTACTACAAGACCTTTCTTGGTCCATGTGTCAGGAATTGAATTGCACTTCCCTCATGTTTTTAAAAGACTTTAAGTTTTGTATTAGAAATGTCATACCACCTGCTCTTGACCTTGCATTTAAGCATTTAACCACAGACAGAGAAATAGTTTGTTGATAATAATCTGCCCTTCGCTGCATTCTATAATCGGTTTTAAATCTCTACCTGCAGATTGTATAAAAGTTCACATCATGGCTATTATTTTTTGTTATTAATGCTGCAAAAACATAACAGATATGATTTATGGACTCACAAATGTAAGGTTGCATCTAAGGTAGCCTTTTAATAGAAGGTTAGATCTAATAACTCAAATTAAGTAAATGATTCAACAAATTGCTAATAATAAATTCTGATAGTCTTTTTTGGCATTAATAATTCTTTACATTTTATTTTATTTTTGCACATTTAAAATGTATTCATCTCATCTCATCATCTTGACCGCTTTATCCTATACTAGGGTGTTCCCCATGTCCATCCAGGACACTAAGAATCTATTGCTGAAAAACATATTTTATATAGTTTCATTTAAATTTATGGACAATACATTCAAATAACCAGATGAACTGACTTGCATTATTAGTTTGTATGAGACCCTACTGGATTACAGAAATAAAATATATAAGCTAATATTATAATAAATGTCATATTATTTTATAAAAAGTTTAAAGAATATAAAATAGAAAACTGATATTGCACAATTCCATTCAGTCCTAATTCCAAGTTTTTCAATATGGTATTGTTGTAATAAAAATTAACTTCCATTATTTTTTAATAATCTGATTGAAAAAAAGAGCTTGTTCACCAATAAACCAGTGCTGTTTGTCCTTTGGCATTTTCATCGGTTTTAAGCTTTCAATTTGTTTAGCTAATTAGCAATCCCAAATTGAACACCACTAAACTATGCAATGTCATGCTCGTTTTTGGCTTTTTTCTAATCAGTACAGATCCTGTGGAATCTGTCTCCAAATGCTCCAAAAAAGATATTTAACATTTTTATTTACAGCAGAGATGGTCTAAGTTTATTTAGAAATGTGTAGCAAAAAAAGAAGGTGCATGAAAGAAGTATAGCAGCAATCTGCTCTTCTTTTCTTTTTAAAGATAATACTGTGCAAAACAATGTAAATGTTGCAACACTTAACAAAACAAGCTATAATAGATAGCTTTAAAAATATGTATTTACAATGTAAGCAAGTATACACAGTGCTGGCACACAATTCTGAGACTGTTCAAACATTTCACATTATGTACTGACACCATATTGATAAAAGCATTAGGACACATGTATTATCTCGTCTCATCATCTTCTGCTTAATCCTATACTAGGGTCACGTTTTTCATGCCTAACCAAGGGGGAAAGTTTTGGGCTCTGGGCAGATAGATCCAGGTCAGGGCACCAATCCGTGTGTGCTGCTGGGCACTCACTCACTCACTCACTCACTCACTCACTTACACAGATAAACAAACACAGAGGCAATATATAGGGGCAACTTACCACCAATTTACTTTGAATCCATGTTCTTGGTCTGTGGGAGGAAACTGGAGAATCTAGAGAACCTCATGATTTAAACTGGGATCCCAAGAACTAAGAGGCAGGTATGCTAATTACTGCACCATTGTGCTGCCTCCTATACATTTTTCTTAAAATATTTATTTTATTTTTTCTTTCTTTTTTTTTTCTCTTGGGCTTAGTGGTTAGCATGTCTGCCTCCCTGCTGGGGATTCAGGTTTGAATCCCAACCTGGGTGGAGTTTCCATGTTCTCCCCATGTCCGTTTCTCTAGGTCTTCCGGTTTCCTCCAACAGTCCAAAAACATGGATTCATGGTAAATTGAATGCTCTAAAAATTGCCCTATTTATGTGTGTTTGTGTGTGAGTGTGTGTGCAGTGATAGATTGGCGTACACTTGACTGGGTTTATCTGCCCAGCACCAGAAACGTTCTCCCCTGGATGGGCATTGGAAACCCCCGTGATCCTAATGGAGGATAAAGCGGAAGATAATGAATGAATGATTTTTTTTTTTTTTTTTAATCTCTCTCATCTCACTGTTTTTATATTTTTTAAGCAGAACCACTGATCTTAACCAGCAATCCCTCTACATATGTTTGCTTTCGGGGAATGATTTCTTTAAAGCTACTTTAATCGACGGAATTAAAATCTTTTTTTCCTCTGACCTCAAGCATTTCATAAATCATAGCTGGGTAACTAAGTTTCGGGGTTAAACTCCATTTATTTAGTGTGGCAGGAATCGATCATGAAAAAAGGCCATGCATCTTCTTGACAGCTTAGATTGTATTTACTTTGTGAAAGAAATTACTGGGAGCTATCTGATTTATTGAAACAAACTATGTTTTGTACCCTTGACCTTTAGCTTTTTTTTGTGGATGTATATTACTGTATATTACCATGGAAGACTGCATATTTGGTATTATCTGCTTTGAAATGCATGAGTATGCCCTTGTACAAACAGATTGTTTAAAATTTGTACTTCCTCTGGTATGTATTACATTCTGTGGACAGAATTATACCGTCAGCAAATTATACAGACTTGTACACTCCTGGTAAAATTTCTTATTTTATTGTTTTTCTAAGTGAAAAATAAGTGTCAACAATATAAATGTACAAAATGAATGAAATTTGGGGGTACATAAAATATAAACTGTACTACAATAATGCAAAAAAAAAAGTTATTTATTATACAAATTGCAGAAAAATTGAATTATTGTGTATGTCACTTGTTGCGGAAATATTTACTTACAATTGAAAAAAATAATTTCCACTGCCTCATTTCTTTTAATTGTATTAATTAAATTGTTTATCAGACAGGTAGTTACAAACCAATTGAATGATCCTTAATACTTCAGATATTTCCTCCTTGAAAACAATGTCTGAAGTGGCCTTAAGGGTCTTAGGTCTACTGACCGGCCAACCTGGATCAATTTTACAATGCTAAGCCTCTATTAAAGTGGAGAGTGCAAAAAGAAAGCATGGTGGCCATAGATAGGAAGATGAGCGAAACTGGAGGATTATTTAAATGGTTCATGCATCCTCATGGTGGTGCTGCATCAGATTTGCCAGCTGCCCCATAGTGTCCCAAAAAAAGGCTGAATGCAGAAACTGCTTAAGCAGGGCACTGCTAAAGCCAATCCCACTGCTCCCAAGTCAAGGTCTGTGACGCCAGGGTTGTGCAAGTGCATGAAACAAACAAAGCAACAATTCAGGTAAACTTGTACTTTTTAATAAGAAAGCAAAACCAAATATCATTTCACCATTCACTGTTTATAATATGATAAAAATATTTAACATATCAGGGAATATCTCTGTGCCTAACCACAAAAAGAGGAAATTGCTGATGAATGTGCCCTCATCCAACCCTCAGACGCTATTGTCTATGAAATTGTCGATCCAGTGTGATCGACATTGTAACATGGGATTAGGTGTACTTCAGAATACCACTAAACTTACAGTGCATCCGGAAAGTATTCACAGCGCTTCACTTTTTCCACATTTTGTTACGTCACAGCCTTTTTTCATATTGTATTAAATTAATCTCTTTCCTCAAAATTCTACACAAAATACCCCATTATGACCATGTGAAAAAAGTTTTCATCCAGGATGCCTCTGTACATTGCTGCATTCATCTTTCCCTCTATCTTGACTAGTCTGCCAGTTCCTGCTGCTGAAAAACATCCCCATAGCATGATGCCACAACCATGCTTGACTGTAGGGATGGTATTGGCCTCGTGATGAGCAGTGCCTGGTTTCATCCAAACATGACGTCTGGCATTCACACCAAATAGTTAAATCTTTGTCTTATCAGACCAGAGAATTTTGTTTGGTCTGAGAGTCCTTCAGGTGCCTTTTGGCAAATTCCAAACCTTGTGCCGTTTACTAAGCAGTGGCTTTTGCCTGGCCACTCTGCCATACAGGCCTGATTGGTGGATTGCTGCAGAGGTGGTTGTCCCTCTGCAAGGTTCTCCTCTCTCCACGGAGGAACGCTGGAGCTCTGACAGAGTAATCATCGGGTTCTTGGTCACCTCCCTGACCAAGGCCCTTCTCCCCCAATCGCTCAATTTTGACGGCCGGCCAGCTCTAGGAAGAGTCCTGGTGGCTCCAAACTTCTTCCATTTATGAATGATGGAGGCCACTGTGCTAATTGGGACCTTCAAAGCAGCAGAAATTTTCTGTATCCGTCCCCAGATTTGTGCCTCGAGACAATTTTGTCTCGGAGGTCTACAGACAATTCCTTTGACTTCATGCTTCGTGTTTGCCGGGTGTGTGCTTTTCCAAATCATGTCCAATCAACTGGATTTACCACAGGTGGACTCCATTTAAGCTGTAGAAACATCTTAAGGATGATCAGTGGAAACAGGAGGCACCTGAGCTCAATTTTGAGCTTCATGGCGAAGGCTGTGAATACCTATGTAAATGTGATTTCTTAGTTTTTTAATTTTAATAAATTTTCAAAACTCTCAAGAAAACTTTTTTCACATGGTCATAATGGGGTATTTTGTGTAGAATTTTGAGGAAAGAGATTAATGTAATACAATTTGGAATAAGGCTGTAACGTAAGAAAATGTGGAAAAAGTGAAGCGCTGTGAATACTTTCCGGATGCACTGTTAGTCCGCAATTGCATCAAGCTGCAATCAACAAGCGGTATAAACAATACCAGTCAAAAATTTTAACTCACCTTCTTTTTGCTCCACTTATCGTAAAAAGATTTTTAAACTTTTACTGATAGAAAAAATATTTTAAATACTGTTAATCTAAAGTAACCAAATACAAAAATGTTTAGTTTCCTCTCTTTGCATGTACTATATACAGTACAGGCTTTTGAAAACGGCTTTTTGTACCTTAGAAAAACCAAAAGTTTTCACAAGCTGGTATATTTCATTTAATAAAAGCTAGTTCTTGGATGGGATGCGTAAATTGGAAAAAGATTGTAGAAAAGGAAAGAAACCATCTTCACCACTGGGTATTGTATAAGTCTGTGAGATGTGAAGGTCTATATTGCTTCTGTTTTGTCTTGTATTTGGTGAGTGATTAATGTTTCTGTCTCTTTTTTTTTTCTTCACAGCTCCCATCAACCCACATCTGAGTAAGTATTTTGTACTATTGTTTTTTTTTCTAAAGCACAATGCACTTTCTGCTTTCAGTTTTATCTACATTTGTATAAATTTCCAACAACATCTTTACCCACATAGTTGAGATGAGATTGCAGCATGTTGTTGCTTCTTGTTATGGAAATCTTGTTTGCAATTCCGTCAGGCCAAAAGGCCCTGTTTAAATCCTAAGGCATAAGTCTGACATAGTCTAGTGGAATCTTGGGCTGTCTTAAATAGAATGCAGTGATCCAAAAGAACTCCACCTTGGTGAAATGAAACAACTCCTTCCTGAAGGTCACCACTCCACATGGCTTTTAGCTATGTATGAAAAAAGTTATGAATATTTATCTATTGCAAACCTCAAGCAGAATAGTCAGAGCAACACTGAGCTACAAGGATAATGTGAACCAGCTTTTAAAACATTCTTTTTAAGCCCTCAGTTTGTAGTAATGATCGATTTTGTTGTAAGCCTCTTGTCACAATACACATGATTAAAGAGTTGGTTATCCTTGTATCTTATCCATGTTTTACTACTAAGCCAACTATTTAGAATAACTGGTTTTCTCACACTTTCTACTTCTGTCTAGGGGAGTTCCAGTGCAGCTTCGAAGAACAACCCATATGCATGTTCACTCAGGACAAGAACGACAACTTTGATTGGACCAGACACAGCGCCGCCACGCGGGACACCAAATATACACCCAACACTGGGCCCAGTGCAGACCGCAGTGGCTCAAAACAAGGTATTTGCAACCACAGACTACAAGAAGCTTCAGTATACGGGTGATGTAGTCATTAATGTTTCATCTTCACTGGTAAGGTGGGTTGCATTTAAATGAGGTAATCAGCAGCAACGAGCCAATTCCTGTTATGTTCCAAATGCCAGATTCAGCAATTTAATTTGAATGAAATTCAGCTGTAGCGATTAGGCTGCGTCATTTTCAACTTGAAATAAAAATGGTTTTGAAAGCAACTTGAAAGAGAGAAAAGCATACCAGTTACCACAGGGGTTCAGTTTGCCCTCCCGTTATTGACATGTCCACAAAGAGTCTTTTGATAAAGAGGGTAAGAGGAGGGAGGAATAGGGCTGAAGGGAGACACACGGGGGATCATGGCTTTTATGGGAATGCAGCAGCAGCTGATGGCATAAATAATACATTTGCTTTAATCATCCTGATGGTTTGAAAGTGTCTTGAATTACATTTCCATCAAGAACCCGAAGGGTTTTTAATGATCTCATATTAAAATAAGCAACGAAGCATTCGGTTCAATTTTAAGCAGAGTTTCAGCAGTGTGAATATTAAGTGAATTCAGGTAATCCAAAGCATTTATGCTTAGAGGATTTCAACTGCTGATAAGGTGCAGTTGATGTCATAATTTTGCCATGAGAGCAAACGAATGAATTAGGGTGTATGTAACTGCATGAATAACACATTTAGTGTAGTTCAGATTTCATAAAGCGGTGATGGAAAAATTTGTTTTTATGAATGCTTATTACTTTTACATATTTTTTTCATGCTTTTAATGCTATTCAATGCTAGATTTTTTTTTGGGTAATAATATCATTGATTTTTTGTTCACTGTTTGTGTAGTTGTATGATTTTAGAGCAATGCTTTAAGTTATAAGAAGCCATAAATTAAGTTGAACTGCTTTATACAAAATATATATATTGGATTATAGAATATGTTTATAACACAATATGTAAGAGAAATAAGCTATCCTTAAAATACAAGGATATTAAATAAAAAATGGAAAGAATAAAATCAGATGTGAGACACAGGTGAGACAAATTAAATAAAAGGGCAGGAACATGTGGATTAAATGGACAGTTTATGTAGACAAGAAAGCAGAGAAACCCCCTCTGAAAGGCAATGCTCCTAAAATGATGGACATATGAAAAAGGGTGGCCACAAGTGACTGGCAGTGCAGCAATGAATTTCCACAACAACAGGGGATGCCTACCACGTCAGGGGAGTGAGCTTACCTAGACTATGTTTGTGAAAAGAAAGGCACCATAAAGCGATGAGGGTAAAGAGGCCAGGTACAGTGCAGGTGAGGAGAAACAGTTCTCATGCAGCATGGAAGTAAAAAGTTGTCCCCAGCAGAGATTAAAGCCAAGCAATGTCCAAAGTGAAAAACAAAATTGAATTACATCCCTTGACAAAATAGGAGGTCAAGCAACATCCTGAACAAAGTGGACGACTCGCAATGTCTTCAGCAGGAAGCTCGAGAATCGTCTGAAGGATGGGAGATAAAACGGGTGGGTGACACATGCAGTGTGCCACCGCAATGTGATCTAAACTGCCAACCATGAGTTGTCTCACCTGCGTGACGAGCCAGAGCTAAATGTAAACTCATTCTTCCCATGTCAGACAAGCTACCAATCCTCTGAGGAGTTGTTTAGTCATGAATGCTGGTGCTTTACCAGCCGCAATAGTGATGTAGTAAATTTAACCAAAAGCATGAAATTATTATTCATTCATTCATTATCTCCTGCTTATCCTCTATTAGGGTCGCGGTGGGGTTCCCCATGCCCATCCAGGAGAGAACGTCTTGGGCGCTGGGCAGATAGACCCAGGACAGGGTGAAATTATTAATATGTTTTAATTAAAAGGAAACCGCATATTTGCATTTACAATGAAAATGAATACAAAATAAAAAATTACATGAGTACATGAGTGGTCCTGCATTGTTTATTCTGTCCGACGGAGTTCTCCATTGAGACTTGGTCCTCCTAAGGTTCCTTCCTTACTAACAATTTGAAGAACTGCTGCTTCGGGTTGCTCTTTTGGGGTTTAGGCTTGGAACATTGTAAAGCTGCTTTGAGTACTATTGTAAAAAAAACTCTATATTGTTGTGTTTGCTATTGTTTGCCCTTGTATATCCAACCGTGAAAAAAATTTGAGCTACTTATATTATGATTATATTTATATTATACTTATTATTATATTATTACATAATTTTTAAATATGCTTTTTAATAACTATTATTTCTGTTTCATTGACAGGTTTCTACATGTACATAGAGACCTCCAGACCTCGCAAAGAGGGTGACCGGGCCCGCTTGCTGAGCCCCACGTTCAACGTTGCCCCTAAAAATCCGTATGGCATTACCAACCCTCCCGTTTACTGCTTTGGCTTTTATTACCACATGTACGGGAAACACATAGGTAAGCCCTTGACTGTCTGCTGGAAGCAATTGCGATGATGAATGTTATGAGAATCTGGCAAAAATAATAACAGGCCCACATGTTTTGAGGAAGAACTTAGGGAAGCATCATTAATATGATGGGTTGTTGGACTGGACAGTTTATGTCATCATAGAGAGTAGAAGCTCAGTGTTCCTGACCTAATTCATGTCTGATAATGCCACCAAATCCTATCTTGTGTACACAAACACTGCAGACACATGCAATTTTAAAAAGAGCTGTAATGCAGTTGTGTCAGTGAGCATGAACTGACACTGTAACAGGCTAAATTCAGTATGTCTACTTTTGCTTATGCCAAAACATTCACTGTCTTACTTCATCTGGTTACTGCCTTCAGTCACTAGGTTGCTTTAAGTGCAATTTTTTTCCAGGCTCCTATACTTCACTCTTCCCCAACTGGAAAGATGGGATCCTGTCACAGAGGAGATGCATTGCATCTTAAGCAGACAGATCCTGCACCTCTGTGATATCTGTTATGTCACTGAGTCTGGAGGGAATTTTTCGCTGTTGGCAGCTGATGTCTGTCGTGCCGTGGCATTTCCTTGTGACCTCGTGACATGAATAACTAAACAGGTTGCTGGCCTGAGAAACAGCTTGGTCTGATCTCAGGATATTCATGCAGAGACCAAGAAAAGGTTGAATGTCTACTAAGGCAGTCAGTGACTGTCTTTAAATGTGCTTAATATCCATCCCTTATATTACTGATGTAAGGGCTTTTGCATGAAATGCTCAAAATATATTAGTATATAAAATGTTATCAAAATCTTAGGATTTTACACAGAGACTCTTTTTTTTTCAACTGGTTATGTGTCATGGGGGGTCCATCTTGGGTTACAGGGGAGGTTACCTATGCATCCAGGGGGCAGCTACTGTAAAGCTGCTTTGTGACAATGTACTATTCTAAAAGGGGGGGGGGGGGGGGGGGGGGGGGGGGGGGGGGGGGGGGGGGGGGGGGGGGGGGGGGGGGGGGGGGGGGGGGGGGGGGGGGGGGGGGGGGGGGGGGGGGATATATATATATATATATATATATATATATATATATATATATATATATATATATATATATATATATATATATTTTTTTTTGGTTTTGTTTTTTTTTTTGTTTGTTTTTTGTTTTTTGTAGTAAGAGAACGTTGATCTGATGTGAGTTCTCGCTGCAGAAGAACAAAAGTAAAAACCTCCCTATTATGTAAAAGTCCTATTCTATTAATTTACAATCTATAGCCCCAACCCCAGGCTTTTTAAACAGAGCCCCACCTTTTCTTCAGTTAAACATTTTAACATTTAACATCCTCCTTTTTAAAATGCAATCACGATTGCTGCACTCTACACTGACTAAAACATGGTGGCTTCTGAAGGCTGACATTTCCAATTCATAAGGCTTCTCCTCGCATGTGTCTTGATGAGCAGAAAGGAAATCTGTCTGCGCTCTTCCCTGAAACTTCCAAAAGAACCAGACCTGAAACACATAGCTATTTTTTCACTTCAAAATCCTCCTTGATTTGAGAGGAAAAATCTTTTTATTCGGTTTTATTTTTACTGCACCATAATCCCCAGAGCAGTGGGGTTCATGACTTTCTTCTATTGACAAAAATGGTATCTTTGCTCTGCAAACAGTTTTCCACTTTCTAAGCAGATTGGCAGACTAATCAGCACAAGTAGAGGCTAAACAGAAACCCAACTGGACAAAGGTCTAGCTTCTCTTGAGGGGCAGAACCTGCTGAGTTATTTTGGTGCCTGTGCTACCTTGAACAAAGTTACAGATAATTAATGAGCACACTACGAAGTGTCTCTACCCCCCCCCTCCTCTCTCTCTCTCTGTTTATGGGATTAAGTAAGTCTTCTTAAAGCAAACACTTACTCTTGAATGCTTGTCCCTAAGAGGCAAAAAAGGATCAGAACATTTCCATTAGAGAAATGTTTAATGCTATTCATCCTCTGCTGTGCATCCTCCATAGTTTTACAATGGGTCACCTCTGAGTAAGTGCATACCTAAAGCTTCCCATATTCATCTCTAAATGAAACTGTTTATCCCTGTGGGTGTCCTCAGCCAACTCCCCCTCTCTATGTAGATGCTGTGCATTCATGAAGCTTTTTACAATAAAAAGAGGGTCACAGTTACTACGGGAAATGTCCCTCAGATCTGTGCTACAATTTTTCATTGCTATTCTTATTTTTAGTCTTTTTTATATATCTTTTGCATGTTTTGTTTATGTTAGAGATGATAGGAGTATAGCAGGAACCAGTTATCTAAGAACAAATGCAGGCATTTCTTTAAGTCTGTATGAACTCTGGCATTTCTATATTGTGGACACATAACCCTAGTATTCTATTTGAAACCAGTATGTGTTATAATTAGAACAGATATCACTTGATTTAGACTGGACCATGGACTTAATAAATGTGAAGATTTTGTTAAAAAAGTAACGCTATGAAACGGGGATGCTTTTAGAGGCAAACTTTAATCAGTAGTCTTTTCAGAAGGTGCATTAAACTGAAAATAACTTAATCAAATGAGCATTTGGTGTGTGGGCCATTTGTCTCTGAATTAGTGCCAGACCTTTTAGTAATGATGTGCTCAATTTTAAGATACTCAGCTGGTGGATTTATTCAATCCCCTCTTGACTGCATTTTTAAGGCTGATTTGTACCTCCAACCAGAGCCTCTGTTGTAGCCTACATAGGTGGTCTACAGTATTGTGTGTTGGTGGGACCAGGCATAACATGAATATTGCTGCCAAAACAGTCTTTACCTTCTGAGGCATGGACTCCACTAGAACCCGAAAGGTATGCTGTTATCTGGCACCTAGGTTTTTTGTGATACACCCTGACTTGATCAATGCGCTCTAGTGACGAAAATTGCCTGGTGCTTCATCTCCATCTCCCCCGTAATCTCCCCAACTTTATCCAAAATACTGAGGTATTCAGCAACTTCAAGAAATGACTTAAAGCTGGATTGAATAATCACGTTTGGTGATAATACAGTGTAACTGATAACTACTGAGTTGTTTTGTTCTGGATTTTGGATAAGAGCTTCTGCTTAATAACTACATTTAACTGTAGGACTATTATTCATTTTCGTAAATTTGGCACTAAGTGGTAAGCCATGACCCAGCTCTTTTGCAAAGAATACTAAGCATTTGGTCAATACTTATTATATAATCAATAATCTTGATAATTTTACCTGTTACCAGTTTAACGCCTAATTACGAACCTTTTTATTACAAATTTTATTGCATTTTGTAAACACAAAACATGTCTTTATTCTACTGAAAAGTGAAATTCAGTGTGGCATATACATCCATCATGTGCAAAAAAATGTCTTTCAAAATATCTTTTGATAAGGTGCAGTATACAACAAGCTTTTTTGAACAGAGCCAATGTTCCTGCTGTGCGAAAACATCTAATGGTTTAGCCGTACCATTGTGAGCAGTCTGAGACACCTCCAAGCCACAAGATAAAATGGAAAATTCATGCCTATCAGCACTGGGTGTTTGTCATCTGCTAGAATGTCTTATTGTTATACATAGGTCACGCACAGGGACCATTTACCAAGGGAATATTTTTAAACACCAATGCCTAGAATTTAAGTGATATTACATACACAAGGGATATTATAACAACCATTTTATTGTAATCAATTTATTAGTTGATATCGAAATTGAAATTAATTTATCACTTTGATAGATTTGTACAAAGAGACATAAAAGTATGTTACAGATGTGTAAAAATGACTGATTGTCTCTCCAGGCACATTGAATGCATTTATGAAGCAGAAAGGATTGGCTACTTCAGATGCTGGACCCGTATGGTCACTCAGCGGAAACCAGGGTGATCGATGGAAACAGGCCAAGATCAGCATTCACCCTACTTCATCCTTTCAAGTGAGAGTAACAGCATGCTTGTACAAATATTGAGGATTTTTAAAGTTAAATTCTATAATTTAAAACACCAGTCATATAACTGAGCAGCAAACTTACTCAGAACATTTTAATTGTATTTTTTAATACTCATTTAACATTTTAATTGTCCAGTTTTGAGAACTTATTGTCATCGAATGTCTCATGTCATCTCCAGAATATTAACTTATATGAATTTTTGTTTACATTACAGGTGATCTTTGAAGGTGTCAGAGGTCCGGGAATTGAGGGAGACATCGCAATTGATGATGTCACTCTGGAGGAGGGGGAGTGCCCTGACCCCCCATCCAACCGTATGTATAAAAAACACATCACACATGTAATGATCCCTAATGTGTGAATGCTCGTAAATCTAGCTGTGCTCACCAGAGCCCTGTAATTGCATTCACAGACAAACAGTAGGGAGAAAGTAGAAAGCAAGACAAGTAATGGTCTGGAATTGATGAGGCTATTGAGAGGCAAATAAGGATTTTCTTCCTCTCAGCTTGATCTTTGTTGAAGTCCATAAGCAAATTGGATGGCTAAAAAGGTTCGTTTTCCTTTCCCAAATTCACCTGACTTTCAAAGAGAATAGAATGAAACTTCGAATGTGGGACTGGAATACTTATCCATTCATTTGTATGTTATGGCTGGAATCTTCAAGTTATGATAATACTAATAATATGATCTATTGACATTTTACATAATTTTTTACATTTTTTTATTATTTTTTATTTTTTTATTATAATTCATACATTTACAAAATATAATTCATTCATTCATTCATTATCTTCTGCTTTGTCCTATATTAGGTTATGCCCATCCAGGGGAGAACGTTTCGGGCGCTGGGCAGATACACCCAGGACAGGGCGCCAACCCATCACTGGGCACACACTCACACACGCATACAAACACACTCTACATGGGGCAATTTGGAGAACTCAATTGACTTAATCCTTGTTTTTGTACTGTGGGAGGAAACCGGAGAACCCGGAGGAAACCCACGCGGACACGGGGAGAACATGGAAACTCCACCCAGATGGAGATTCGAACCGGGAATCCCTAGTGCTGAGAGGTGAACGTGCTAACCACTAAGCCAATGGTGCCGCCATACAAAATATAATTTAAAATAAAATTAAATTATAAAATATGTTTCTGTGTATCTGTGTACAGGTATATATGACTTCATGTAGTGTACATACATACATACTCACATCTGGGGACCTCATGTAATTCTGCCCCCCCATAATGTAAATGTAATGAAAATTTTTGTTTAAAACAATCCCTGAATGTTCTTGAATGAACTGAAGTATATTGATTTCTTTTGAAGGTACAGTATTTCTTAGAGCTCTGGCCAAGGCCTATAGAAAACAGGGTGACAACTAGTCCAAAACAAAAACCAAAAAAGTACCTCCTGTAATTCATCACTATGAAACACATGTAAAACTTGCACAAGGATTTTTACAAAGTAGGAATTTACTGTATGTGCAAGAGGGTTCAGCAAGAAGGGTAAAAACTGTATAGCTGTGCAGAACCATAATGTCAAGGACTATGGTGTTTAAACTGAAACGTAAGCCCATATCTGGTTGAACATCATTTTTTGCGGTACCTGGTCTTTATTGCAGCGAAAGCTAAAAGACTGCTCACAAAGATAAAAAGTAGTCAGGTGCATCAAAACCTTCACAGCCTTTAATAAGAGAGCTGTATGTTCACTCTGTCCTTTGCTTCAGATCCAAAAGTCACTGGTATCAAAGATTTTAAAACCATGTACATGGCACATGTACCTCATGATGTGAGCCCCTGCAGAGCCTACAGGTTTCATAAAATGGTTGTTTTATTTAAAAGAAAGACATTTGACCTATTGTGAGTTTCATGTACTGCCAGTGGTATGCATACCACTTTCAAAGAGCACCTACAGAATGCAGTGAAAAGATTAAATGGCAGATCGAGGGTTCACATGTTGACAATTTTAAGGCTATTATAACTGATACAAAAAATCGCTTTTAAAGATCCAATTGATACACAAGCTGTCAGCAAGCATTGCTGTGGTTAAATAAACAGTTAAACAATAATGTGTAGTTGTAATTGCAGTTTCACATAGTATGTCTGGTAAGTATGTACATCCATCCATCCATTATCTTCCACTTATCCGGGGTTTGGGTCGCGGGGGCAGCAACCGAAGTAGGGAGACCCAGACCTCCCTCGCCCCAGCCACTTCCACCAGCTCGACTGGGGGAACCCCGAGGCGTTCCCAGACCAGCTGAGAGATATAATCCCTCCAGCGTGTCCTGGGTCTTCCCCGGGGTCTCCTTCCTGCTGGACTTGCCTGGAACACACCTCCCTAGGAAGGCGCCAGGGAGGCATCCTTACCAGATGCTCGAACCACCTCAACTGGCTCCTTTCGATGCGGAGGAGTAGTGGCTCCACTCCGAGTCTCTCTTGGATGACCGAGCTTCTCACCCTATCTCTAAGGGAGAGCCCAGCCACCCTGCGGAGAAAAAACATTTCGGCCGCTTTGCTCTTTCGGTCATTATCCAAAGCTCATGACCATA
Source organism: Corydoras maculifer (assembly GCA_019802435.1). Lineage (NCBI taxonomy): Eukaryota > Metazoa > Chordata > Actinopteri > Siluriformes > Callichthyidae > Corydoras > Corydoras maculifer. The sequence continues at coordinate 417,093 of JAFMOD010001722.1, forward strand.
GGTGAGGGTCGGAACGTAGATCGACTGGGTAAATCGAGAGCCTTGCCTTGTGGCTCAGCTCCTTCTTTACCACAACAGACCAGTATAGGGTCCGCATCAATGCTGACCCCGCCCCCATCCGTCTGTCAATCTCACGCTCCATCTTACCATCACTCGTAAACAAGACCCTGAGATACTTAAACTCCTCCACTTGAGGCAAGATCTGATCCCGGACCCAGAGAGGACTCTCCACCCTTTTCCGACTGAGAACCATGGCCTCAGATTTGGAGGTGCTGATTCTCATCCCGGCCGCTTTACACTCGGCTGAAAAACCGATCCAGTAAGAGCTGAAGTTCGCAGCCTGATGATGCTAACAGGACCACATCGTCTGCAAACAGCAGCGACGTGATCCTTAGATCACCAAACCAGACACCCTCCATCCCCTGGCTGCACCTAGAAATTCTCTCCATATAAATTATGAACAGAACCGGTGACAAAGGACAGCCCTGACGGAGTCCAACCCTCACTGGAAACAAGTCCGACTTACCGTCCATGCGAACCAAGCTCCTGCTTCGCAAATACAGGGACTGAATGGCCCGTAGTAAGGAGCCATGTACCCCATACTCACGAAGCACCTCCCACAGAATACCCCGAGGGACACAGTCGAAAGCCTTCTCCAGATCTACAAAGCACATGTAGACTGGTTGGGCAAACTCCCATGAACCCTCGAGGATCCTGGAGAGAGTGAAGAGCTGGTCCAGTGTTCCACGACCAGGACAAAAACCACACTGCTCCTCCTGTATCCAAGGTTCAACTATCAGTCGGACTCTCTTCTCCAGTACCCCTGCATAGACTTTGCCGGGGAGGCTGAGGAGTGTAATTCCCATGTAATTGGAACACTCTTTGTCTGGCCCATCACCTAGGACCAATTTGCCTTGGGAGACCCTGCCAGGGGCTTTTGCCCAAGACAACCCCTTTTGCCCCTCCTAGGATCATTCAAGCACGCAAACTCCTCCACCACGGTAAGGTAGTGATCCAAGGAGGAGAAGTATGTACATTGTTTTGTTAATTATAATTTATTATTTTAACTCTAAATGTTTACATTATTGAGTAATGTTAAAAAATGCTGATCTGTTGTCTGTTTTTGGGACCCCTCTTCATCCCTTTTTCTGTCCTTAGATATCAGATCGAAGGCTCCATTCAGAGTGACGCATATATGGCTGTTATGCCCCGCCCTCATTTTCACACTGTTTCAAGGCTATAGGTGACCACCTTACAGGGTGGAGACTGGCAACAAGTCCAAGTCTGTGACTCCCTCCCCTCAATATAATCACCAAAGATTTCCGCTTTCACACTGCTGAGAGGGACACAGCACGTTCTCAACATGGATTATCCGAAATACAACATGAAAAAAGGAAGAAAAAAACAACAAAGTAATAATGATTCGCAAATGTATCTAATGAAAACAATCTGCAAACTGTGTTTCTGTAAGAGTTCCCAGGGACTTGGATAAGAGCAGCTTACTAATGGAGCAGCAGGAGGTGAGGCGATGCTGAAGGGCTCCCACACAGATCTGAGGACAGTTTGTTAAGCACAAGAACAACTTGCCAGCTGGCAGTAAAAAAAAAATAACAAAAGCTCATTAAATAGGTGAGGAAAATAAAAGGCCCCACCTAGCTCTTTATTAAAACCATCATCCTGTCATTGATAGAATATTGAGAACCCATTGTTTTGCAGCCCCCTCACCCACACCCATCAGCATCCATACCCTGGATTTGTTCTTCTTTTGGCTTGGTGCTTTAGAACACAGGTGATAAACTGTGGCCAACCATGACTGAAATCAGCTTTTACGTCCATGAGCTTTGATTTCTTAACACTGTGCTCACATCCCTAGTGGCAGGCCAGGGGTCAAAAACAGTTCTGAGGTAACAGTTGAGCAACTGAGCAAGAGAAAACAAGGAAATAGAAGGAGATCATGGAAGATCAGGATAAAGAGAGAAGATGCCAAGAACACGAGTTTTCTCTTTCTTTCCTCTTCAGCCAGAATACTGACAACATTGGAGCCACTTTCTGCCATGAAATACAAAGTGCCTTCAGATAACAGACAAGCGCGAGCCTGGCCATTAACATCAACCGCGTAATGTCAGTATTTCTAATGTCACTGTTGGGCTATTTTGTACAGGATTATGTTCTCCTTCAAGTGCTGATTGAAGTGGCACAACCATGACTGCAGAAAAGAAAGATGGCTCCTGACATCAGCACAATGTCCTGCCTAAAAAGATGAGTGGATCATATCCATAAGTAAAACATCAAGATACCAGAAGAGCGGGAATGCGACTTATGTTTTAGCTTATTGTCACCTCCCTGTTGTACTGGAAACAGGTTGCTGGATCACAGCTATGATGGTGCACAGAGACACACAGAGGTGGACCTGCCTTGATCTTGCATTATTAGGATTGGACTTAAGTGGGCCTTACAACAATAAGAGATAAAACACCACTGGGATGTCAGCAGGTGGCAGAGCCTGCACATAATAAGGCTTGCTGTCCCACCCATTTTGCTGCCATTGATGTACTGAACAATTCGCATTCTGAATGGGAAAAAAAAAGATATTAATAATAAAAATGATATTTTATTACACTAGCGAGAATGTTTCTCTGATTTTACACAAACTGTGAAGATGAAACTGTGGAAGAAATGACCAGAGAATAATTATAACCAGCTGGATTTTAAAAAGCGAATCGGAAAAAAAAGAAAAAAAGAAAGGAAGAAAAGAACATTTCTGTATGTTGAACAATGTTTTGAGCTGTGTCTTGTTTCTTTTCTTTCTGTTACCTGTTATGACTTAAACTTTCTTTCAAACTTGTTGTCTCCCTTGCATTGCTGGAATATAAAAATGGTTGGAAACATATTGAAATCATACATGTTTGGTAAATGTATATGAACTTGTATATGTAAAGAAGCTCTGTGAAGGTTTGTATGAAAGCGTTTGTGCGAATACATGAAGCACAACCGTTCGGGTTTTACATTAAAATTCCAGCATTCATGTATGCGACTTTTCTCTTAAAAAGCCGGGAATGTAATCTTCTAGAGATTCTGAATTTGTAAATTTGAACGTCTCTGTGTAAAAGGCCTCATGTTTTAGCTAATGAAGTTTATTTCATCATCACCTTTAACCTTTTTGCAGTCCAATTTCCTTACAGTTACACCGTCACACATCCTGAGATCATGGGTTCCCACTATGAATGTGTTTGGCACGTCAGTCCTTCACAGATTTGAATGTGTTTAAAGACATTTAAAGAGACAGTCTCCTCTGTCAAATCTTCACAGCTTTGCAACCTTTCATCTAGCACCATGTATTAGGAAGAAATTGAAAGGCAAATGAAAAACACTGGCAAAAAGTTCTGGCACCATTTCAGACCTCTGCCTCGGTTTTTGTCAGTGTGTGAGTCCCATATATGTCCTGGTATATGCAGTGTAATATAGGTGTGTTTGGAAAAAGAAATATTTCATGTAGATGATGCTGTGAACAAACCAGAGCACAATGATTCACAGTTGTTACAGGACATGGAAGGCCCTTTGCAATTTAAAATCCTCTGTCAATTAAATTTTTCTGCTAAAATTAGGCCTTTTTACATGTATACAAATGCAGATGAGCTTAACTTTGATAAAAAAAAAAAAATCACTTTATAAAAGGGAATTTACAATCCCAGACGCATATGACAATTGCTTATAAGTGCTATGCCAAAAGCATTATTTTAATATTTAAAAGAGTTTAATGTTGTTTAACAATTTAATAATGTCAGTTAAATTATATTTTAATCTTATTTGACCCAGTAGTACATCTGCTAATTGTATTTGTATATAAAGATATGTACCTGGATTGAGATATTGAGATAATATAATTAATTACTTGTCATTATTAAGATTAAATTTATTAAGTTGTCACTTTTTTAAGTGTATAAATACCAATTTTGACCTCTGCATCATATCTATGCCCCCCCATATGCAATACCTACCCTATGATGACTCCTGACTACACCTTGTCAAAAATGTAACTATATTTAGTGTTGATATTGACCTCAAAGACTTTATTGCATTTCTTTCTTTATGTTTACTTTAAGTTGAATGTTAACTAACAGGCTGTGTTAAAAACAGCATTTTGTGCACTGTTTATTGCAGTATATCATGAAGGATCGATCTGCCTAGTGACAACTGAAATAATTGCTGAGAGTATTAATTAATATTTTAATTGAAATGTTGCTTAAAATGCATAAGCTACTGAATGTTATTTATGGATAACCATACTTGAGCAGTATGTAGTATACTATTTGGAACATAAATCAAGAAACAAATCAGTGAGAGGTTAACTGAGGAACTATGTAGATATAAATTTGTACAACCTCTTTATCCAGCGTGACATAAACACATCAGCAGAAATCATCAGCCAAAAATCGACTACTTATTATTTTTTTGTACAGAATACACTTTTTCCCCAGTACAATAACTTTATTAAATAAACATTAACTTTGCATTAAAATATGCATTTCTGTGCCTTGTGGAGGATGATGTTCTTTTTATTCATTGTGTGGAATTTAAATCAGAGTTTCCACACCTATGAATAAGATGAAATCTTGAAGAGAAGTTAATTTTTTTGATTCAGCCTCTGGATTATTGCATCACATTTACAACTTAGCTGGCACATCCTGCAGGAGTTGATATAATTATTTAGCAGCATCACAATACAGAGAAGTTTGGACGCTCAGCCCTTTGGCCAATAAAAATAGTATAATAATCACTGATACCTTTTTAAATGAAAGATCTAAAAGCTAAACTATTTGAACAAATGTATTGGGACACAATTTAATTAATAATGTATATTTATGAATAATGTAGGTGTTCTGTTAAGTTCTAAAGGCACAGGTGTATAAAATCAGGCACTTAGTGATATATTTTGCACAACTGAGAAACTTGATAAGCCATGCAGAGCTTTAACCTTAGCCTCATCAAACCACTTTGGGATGAACTAGAATGAAGATTGCAAATGTCAGATACTATCATCCAACATCAGTAGTTTACCTTACTTTCCTGAATTAATCTGTCAAATAATTAAATTTAATGTGCATTTTATACCACTGGTGGTATGACCTGTTAGAGTTCTGATATGATTTAATTAATAAATACGCAATTCAGCATTTTATTACATATAGCAATAAAATGAGGATATTGAAGATATGTTTTGCATCTTTAGGAATTTGTTTAATTTTTTTGTGGTTTATTAGAAAGCAATGCAAATGACATTCCTTCACTGATGTGATCCATATTTATTCAGAAGCCTACCAAGGTGCAGCAACTGCTTCTGGTCATTACATTAAATGTAAGGCTTATTAAATGCTATTATTTTCCTCTTTTGTTCACTCCAAAGTGAATGATTCTAATCACAGATATGAATATCAATAGTAAGACCTTTTTACTTCATCTTTACTTGCTCTCTGCACCAATACTAAAGAATATATAAATACTTTAGAGTCTATTGACTTTCATCCAACCTCCTGTACTGATGGCAAATCATTGTACTCTGCTTTGTGCTCGGTTTAAGCTTCCTTTCACTGTATTTCTTTGACTTATCACCAATTCATTGTGTCATCCCTACAACTAATGATAAAAACAATAAAAACAGGTATTTTACATCAGCATTGGTCCTCTGTGCAAAGTTGTCTTGTTATGTACTGTAGGGATCGTGTAAGTATATGTTGTAGTGTTTTAAATGTGTTTGTTGATGCTGTAATGATTTTGAAGTGTTGAATTCGCTGCAGCACAGTTTCAATGCCGTATCAAGCACCAGGTCATCAACATCTGCTCATGACTTTTTCAGAACTGCCCACTGTGACTCTTATATTCCTCATCTGTTTGGTGATAAATCGCAAGTCCCTGTGGCTCGCTGGTACTTGTTCTGTAGCTCTGTTTTTTCACGGATATACACCCTGTATGTTCAGGTGAGAAAGAGCCCTTATATTGGCTGTTCTCAGTGTTACACAAACTCAACCTGTTGAGACACCAAGGTGTTAATGGTCTTGGGCAAATAGAGCCAACTAGAGAAACACATATGAATCTTGGGAATTTTTACAAATGTTTTCTTAAAACCTATAAAATTATGTTTTTACTGTTGATATTTCCCACCAGATATTAAAAAATGCTGTCCTACCAAAGCAGAATTAGCACAAAACTGTTTACATTAAATTTTGGCCAGTTAAATCACAAGTTGTTGCAATTATAATTTGTTTATTATCCTAATAAAGTCCTTTTAATGCATATTCAATATAAATAGGAAGGTAAACCAATTAATAAAAATAAAGCCCATAATTTTTCTTTCCACTGAATGATATTCTATTTATTTTTGTTGAACTTTTAATATAAAAGGTTTTATTAGTCAACCTAACCATATGTATGAGGAGGAATTTGTTGTAAAAACAAAAACAGATTAGGATGGGGGGAAAAAAACTGTGACACTGAACGAGTTGCTAATCTGCTTATGGCAATTACAAAGCTCAGACAGTCAGAAATAATTACTTTTTTGTGTCACCATGGTGTAATTTTGCCTTTTTGTCTTGGCACCTACTTTCATTTAAAGTTGAGAGGCGCCTGCTAATGTACTTGTAATTTAAAAATCCATGAATATTCAACTGTAGGAATTTTCTTTTTTTATTAATTTTACGTTAGTGCCTTGTTGTAGCATTCATCATGTCTCTTGATGCAGTTTCTATTTAATGAGTTTTGTTTATTTATTTATTTGAATAATTGGATTTAATTACTACATTGAAATGATGTTTAGTTACCTGTATGTAGGAAACCAGAAATGAATCAACCAAAAATCACGTTCATTACTTTATTGTAGCTTTGATGATGGCATCAACTGTTTAGTTATGGATCTCATCAAAAATAAGCCATATTCTAGATTAAGCTGCGATTGACAGATCAGCTTTATTGGGTGGCAACTTGTCTTTTTTTTTTTTAGTTCAAGTATTCTTTGTACATAAATGAGTTTTTTTTCCAAATAGACGATGCATGACCAAAGAAATTCAAACCTTTGCATTGAATTGTACATGGTCAAGCATATTTAAACAGTGTTGCATAATACTAATATTATTTTTGAAAATCATGTTGTTGCCTTATTTTATGTCATATGTATTACTCAGTTTTTTACTTATATATTGAGAAAAGACAAAATCATTTATACACTATTGGTGTTGAACATTTCTATTTTAATAATAAAATAGAATAAAATACATATTTAAAGCAGAAGGCTGTGCTTAATCATCCACTGAATCTGCACTAAGACAAAAGCTTTTATTTATTTATTTTTTGCATCTGCTGTTCAATGTTTTGTTACAGAGCCTCAAGGAAACATGGAATATGTTTTTTTCATGAGATGCAGGTCAACTCCCAGCCTCCAGACTTCTTGAGGTATCTATGCACAAGTGATTTCATTTTTTGTTATGCCTTAATAAATTTCACCAATGAGATTTGCTTTATTCCTTTATGCTTATTTGTACTCAACATGGCCACCTGTATATTTCATGTGATGATTTGATAAAAAAATTAAAAAAATGTGTACCCTGATGTGTAGAAAAACACAGTAGGTAACCATGGAAATAACCATGGCGACGGTGTGACTTTGCCATGTGCCAAACTAACTGCAGACTGGTATTTTATTCATTTCAAATAATAAAATCTCCCCGACCTTAAAATTCCTACTTTTTAAAAATAACCTTATTCCCATATTATACCCAGTCCTATTTTATTTGATTTAGGAGTCAGTTATTTAAATCCATATGCATTTGTGGAGTGTTATACAGTAAAAAATGTAGTTTTGTGGTTTAGTGTAATGTTTCAGTTTCTTGTTCTGTCCTTTGTGATGCCACTTTGTCAACTGTGTCAATTTCCCAGGCACTCAGGGGAATGTCACCAAATACTAATGGACAGGATTGCCCTGAACACCCTGCATCATCACTTAAGCCTAATGCATCCAGCATGCCAAATGTCTGTCAAAAGACTATACAATATAAAAAGCATCTTCAAGAATTTGTGTCAATCCCAATCTCCCCCCCCCCCCCCCCCCCAAAAAAAAAGGCCACTTTGAAAATAATAGCTTTGAAAATAATATTCATACACAATACTTAATAGGAAGGGCTAATATTCTCACAAAAAAATGAAAATCTAATGATCAGAATGTTATTACTGCAACAATAGGATTCTAGTAGTCATTTGTTTTTTGTTTTTAATTGATCATAATAAAGAGCTACTTGGAAATATTAACAAATTCTATTCCTGATACAATTATTTTATGAAATTCTCCAGTGTGATTTAATACCAGCCCTATTTTTATTTAAGCATTTGTTAAGACAAAATTTGTTACACCTACAAATTACAGCATTTAATGTCAATATTACATGAACGTGCTGGGTTTTGATTATTGATTTTACTTTTTTTGTTGTTGTTGTTGTTCCTCATTCCCTTGTACAGCCTTATTTGTCTTCATGACTTTATTAAATTGATCACATACAAACATTACATTACCTAAAATAAAAATTGCTGGAAGGCTGTCTATGAACTCTATATCCGCTTGCAACATGCCTAACAACACCTTCTTCCCATAATTTATTCACAATAATGCACACCCGCTCTTGCTTTATTGCTTTATTATCCACTGGTCCAGTCCGGTCACCAGCACCTTACAGACGAAATGAGTATGAGCTTATCAGAGGCCCATGAGAGAAACACATGGGTGCCAGCTCAGACATCTGTGCTTGCTCATCTCTCTTACCAAAATTTACTTAATGACAGGCTTTTGGCTGGTGGGCGAAGTGATGATGGTGTTATCAGCATAAATTTAGGTTTAATGTAAGAGGATTTTCTTTTACTGTTGTATCACCATTTCATCATTGAGCAAGATTAATTCAGATTGAATTTAAGATGCTTAATTGAAGAAATTTGTTGCAGAGATCAAAAATGTTAGTGCTGTGATGAGAGCCAAAGACAATGCAGTCTAAGAAACTAATGTTGTATGCAACAGCATGGACAAAGGCTATGATATGGTAGTGTATGCTCAATGATCCATTAATTTTTATTATTGAAAGAGCACTTTGGTTTTCACAAAGTTTGGTAAGTTTATTTTGCTTTTATTGACAAGGAAAAGTTTATGCAAAGTTCAGTGTTAACCCTTTTTTTGAAAACTTGCATGCTAGGTATCAGCTCCTGTCTGATCTGGTCCAACCTTGCCTTTTCATTGCTTGTAGTTCATCACAGTGTCTTTTGTGTTTGCTTTTTAAAGATTGCTCACAGGTTCTCACTGAAATTAGAATGAGATTTGCGGAGTTTCCTGGCCATGGACATGAAGTTTGATGGAGTTTTGTTTACCAAACACAGAGTTATGCCTTTTGACTTGTGACATTGTGCTCCATAATGCTGAAAAAGCATTGCTCATAACTTAACTGCACTGGACTGGTGGGAGAAAATCCTTTTGAAAGATGTTTTAGCATCATGCTTTATTCATGGATCATATCCCTTGGAAAAGAAGTAGCCTCACACATGAATGACTTCAGAATGCCTATTGTTACCTTTTTGTTTTTTGGCTTCCTTCATGTCCCAAACACTCTAAGGAGTCTTTATTAAAGAAAATTATTTTATTTTATCTTATTTCCTGCAGAATGGCAGGTGCTTTCCATGCTACTCTTTCTGAGAACAGGCCATTCTCCAAAGGTTTTTTGCCTTCCTGTGTGCCCTAAAGCCTTCTTCACAGCTTTTCTTCTTGAAGTACTTGATCAAATAAATAGTTGATTTAGTTGCAGTCTTACAAACAGGAATGTCATCGCCTGTGAATCTCTTTTGATGCAAAGCAATGATGACTGCACACCTTTTTTTTTTTTTTTTTTTTAGAAGTTACCAATGGTTAACTGAAAATGACATGCAAGAAAACTGATGCAACAAACATTTCAAAAACATAAATGTAGTATGAAACTCGCTCAATCCATGCGAAGTAAACAAGGTCACTGCTGAGGAAAGAATGTTCTTCAAAAACACTCCTTGGCTTTGAAATGACCTTCTTACTTATGTTTAGTATTTTCTTCAAACCTTCTAGATAAAATAATTTTTTTTATTTTATTTATTTTATTTAAATAATGTTTCATACCCAGCGATGGATTGGCGCCCTGTCCTGGGTGTATCTGCCCAGCGCCTGAAACGTTCTCCCCTGGATGGGCATGGGAAACCCCACCGTGACCCTAATAGAGGATAAAGCAGAAGATAATGGATGAATGCAATAATGTTTCAATGTTCTGTATGTCATTTGTGCCTCATCTACAAGATTTGCCTCTTAAAATTGTGTAAAGATTATTTGTGATTGTTCTGTCATAAAATGCATTAATGTGGTTTACATTTAAATTAGATTCCAAATGACAAGGGTCTTTCTAAACTGAATGTCAAGATTCTATGATTACAAATTGAAAAAAAATTGTTTGGGGAAAAGAATCATTTCCACACTTAAATTGAACACGGCATAAATCTGACAATTTAAAGATATTTTAAATATTAGTGGTAGTCTCACCAAGTATTTATACATAGAGCTTATTTTTATTGATGAATAATAACTTAGCTGCAGTCTGGCTGTAATATTTACAGTGGTTCTCAGATTATATTAATATGACTCACTCCTTGTTTTTAATTTAGAAAATCGATTTTTGCTAAAGCAAGCTTATTGGCTTTATTAGTGCTGCAAAGTCAAGTTCTGCCAGCAGAGACTTTTTTCTTTTTATGTTCTTGGCAAGCACTGAGTAAGCTGTAAGAATCCGTTTCTGTGAGCCATAGTGTAACATAAGTTCACTGGCAGCAGTGAGAACACAGACAATAGCACAAAGCTGGCATAGGGAGCACTGCTGAGAGCACGTTAGTTACTTGTCTGTATGCCAGTCCGCTCTGATGTTAGCCAGCACTGCTTACCCTGCATGTGTGTGCACCTCAAGATTTATGCAGAGTTCCTGTGGTGACAAAACACTCTTGGCAATGGCATGACAGGAAATTACAATTCAGTGACACGCTGCGCTGATACATTTTGCTGCTTTACCTTAATAGCCAACGCGCCTTTTGCAGCAACCAGACAGCTGCTGATGGACTCATTTCAAACTGAAAGCAGACGCCAATTTATTTTAGCAAACACTTGAAGTGATAGAGGCCATAAACTGACATGCTGGCATCTTGTTTATGGTTTTACAGTGCCCATGTTTCTCAATTAAGGATTCTCCACTACTGTTAATAACAGATAGTAGAGATTTCCCAACATCTGCATATACCATATTAATAATAATGTGGCACAGTGCACAATTCAAGTGAATTAAACTCATATGCTTAACATTTAAATAATGTCTTGTAGTTTTTTTATTATATTTTTAAAATGAACTTTCTAAATGTTCAATCATTCAGTCATTATCTTCTGCTTTATCCCATATTAAATCTATCGCTGGGCACACACTCACACACACAGACACACACACAAATGCACTCTATATGGGGCAATTTGGAGAACTCAATTGACTTGATCCATGTTTTTGGACTGTGGGAGAACCCGGAGGAAACCCATGCGGACACGGGGAGAACATGGAAACTCCACCCAGATGGGGATTCGAACCGGGAATCCCTAGTGCTGAGAGGAGAACATGCTAAACCACTAAGCCACCGTGCCGCCCACTTTCTAAATGTAAATGATTTATTTTATTTTTTATTTCCACTTAGTTTACTAATGGGATTAATATATTGTATGATGAAATAAGAAGTGCCAGAGAAGTACAGTATGTGAGGCTCATGCAGGATATGTATAAGGATGGTGTGACCGCAGTGAGATGTAAATTAGTCACTTTCGTGTAGTTATTTTGGCAGCATGTTCTAAGGCAGCCACCTTTAGTACTTTACTGTGAGAATGTCACGTTTAGAATAGATTTTTTCTTCAAACATTGAAATGAATAAGAAACAGAAGTGATTTTCTATGCAGTTTTGTGTTTATATTTGCTTTTTAAAAATACGTTTCTGTACTTGCAGGTTTTTTTTTTTTTTTTGCCTGCAGTTGACATCTGATAAAGAGAGATTGGCCTCTGTACTAATCGTTCTCTTTTTTGTGACTGCTTTATGTAGTGCTGCATGTACATTTTACATTATGCTAATTCTCTGGCCCATGTTCTCTAAGCATCATGTGATACAGTACCTTTAGTATGTGGGAAATATGACCAAGTTATACTGTACCTATTGTATGTGAATTCCACAACCCAGCACTGTGTGTGTAATGGCTTTTATTACTTTGTCTTTTTGCTAAGTTCCTAAGTGTTGTGGACAATAAGAGGTATACAAATCAGTGTCTTTCTGAAGAATGCAAACCGCATGAAAGTAACCACAGCCAGCTAGACAGTAGTGATTCAAAATTATTTTAAATTATTTTCTATCACCAGCCACCACTGACAAAAGGAAATGCAAATCTCTGTCATTCATTTGTTCTAAATGTTGTTGCTTGTCACTTGTTATTCATTGCTTCTTTTTTGCTAAATTTAAAGTCAACATTGCAAAAAGACCTTTGTTCGAAGCGTCTTAAAATCTTTTTAATTTCAGGAATTATCTTAACAGATAACAGATTAGTTGGAATAAGAATTAGGAGGAAAAAGCTCATGTATGAATGCCCCTTTACTTCAGTCATCAAAAGAAAGCAGTGGAATGAAGACAAGGAACACACTTTAATGTCAAACTAACTAAAACCCTACCTTGCACATTCTAAAGAAAAAAAGCCTTAATCCCCTTTATATCCCTTTTACAGAGAATGTACTATTTCTTGAGGCGCTTTAAAAGTGTGAATTTAATGGAGGAAAACTTCAGCGTTATTGGTTTGACAAATTATCTTGGTTCTTTGTTCTGCACTGTGGGTGCTAGACATTACTTTAATTTCTGTATGATCAGCACATGCTCTGTACTTATATCCCCAATAGGTGCAGTTATTACATACACTAAATTGCAGTTTTATTTGAAAAAAAATTTTAATATCCAGTTATTAAGGACTAAATAATAACCAGAAGTAAATTAACACTGATATATGGACTATAGTTGGTTATTAGAGATATATGCATCCAGCTTTGAGACGTATAGTTGAGTTTACATACTATGCTTGCCAACATTAAAATGTTGTAAATGATTGTTAATTGTTAATTGATCAATTTCCATCAGACATTATCCATCAGGCACAGTGTCCATCATTCAGGTGCCCAATTAAATTTCACATTCTATAAGGCATTGACTGCAGCTGATGGGGATTAGCTGAGTGCGCTCAACATCACAGGGGTTCTCCTGAGATCTAAAGAGATAGATACTTCCTTGCTCCAGGCTGCCCTTAGCCAGAAGGCACAGTGGAAGCTGAACTTTGTCATGGAGCAGCATGCCCTCTAAACCTTCCTAATGCTTAGACTTATTCTTCGTCTCCAACTGCCGAGTTGTACAGTCACTATGATCAGTAGTAGAACTCCTCTCCAACTCACCTCCCCTGTGCTTCAGGAAAAAACGATTTTCAAAGCAAAATTCTTAAGTTTTTTTTTCTTACAATTAAAAAAAATATATTATTTAATGCAGGTTTTTAGAGTTTCAGTGGCACATAATACCATAAGGTGGTGTGTGGTCATTTTACAATTAGGATGTATGGTTGCCCACTTACTACCAATTACTGTTATAATCAATAACAGAATTAGTTTTTGGTGTATTTTGAGATAATTATTGCACTTCACATTGCTGGACTATGCACTATACACTCTGTAGTTATGAAGCCACATTGAAGCCACACATGATTATCTTGATCGGGACACTTGTTTTCAAAATAAGCCTTCTCATCAATGGTAGTTTTGCGTGATTTTCAGTGTACTTAGACCAAAACAGCATTGTTAAAATAACTAGTCAATTATTTAAAAACCCAAAATAAGTTTTGTGTTGCGCAGTGGTATTCCAGGCCATAAACATATCAAACTTTCTAGACCAGTGGTTCCCAATGTTTTTTTTTTTTTTTTTTTTTTTTTTAACCAAGCATTTTATTAACAATAAAGCATAATAACCTTATTTGGCTGGCAAATGAAACTGCAGACAGATCTAACCACACATTTCCCATGACAGTTCCCATGAGGCTTTCAGCCTCTCTCTCTGTCTTGCCTCTCATTAAAGCTTTAACAGGACAAAGATGATTTATGCAAACACATCCCAGGTGGAAGCCATCACCTCACATGATTCCATGGCCCTTATCACAAATCCATGTTTAAACACAATGCTGTAACACAAAACCTAAAACCATATTTGAAAATAGTATTTTCATTCTGTGCATCTCAGGACCAAGTGTTTCATGGTCTGATACTGGTTCACAGCCTGGTCATTGAATAACCTCAGTTCTGGACTTAATCTAGAGATATAAGCCCACTTGCAAAATAAATATCACAAAGTTTATTTGTTTTCTAATAGACCACTCATTTAATTAATAAAAAATAGATGGTTAAAAAGGGCTAATGCAAGAATTAAGAAAAATATAAATATTTTGGTTTATCATATTTATTCTCAAGGTTGAATCATCATTACAACATTTTTTTAAATATATTTTAACTGGATGAAACTTTAAAAAGCATTTATACAGTAATGAATGGTATGTTGCTAAAAGAGAAAATATTCAACATAGCATTTTTTATCCTTGTAGCAGTTCCTTGAGATCTGCATCGATTATTTATGAAATTTGATCATTCAACTTAAATTGATCAAACTCATTTGGCCCTTATATAATATCAATATTGTTTTGACTTAGCTAAAGACTTTATATTAACTTAACTTTTGTTAAGAACTGTGATAATTACAACATTGTAGATCATTGTCGGATTATAATCTTATTTATGCGTTAAATGTTTTTTATTGTAATGATCAGTCACATACAACTGTGAAATCATAGTTTCCTTGGTGCTGCTAGATGCCCAGCCTATTAGGTTTACACCATCATGCTTTCTGTATGTGGTAGGTGATGTTGCTTAGCAGTGTTTCTTGCCTTCAAACATAATGTTGTGCATTTTTGGAAAAATATTCATTACTGACACTTGCATTTACAGAATCTTAAGTGAACAAGTCAACATAAAAATTTCATATGTCTAGCTTTGTTTCATGGCATTGCGTAATAATGTTTATTAAAATCTGAGGGATTTTAACTTTACATAATTTTTTCTATGTAAGTAGGGATGTTGTTCCAGCACAGTTAATAAAACAATAGAATATTTGCCCGGATCAACATCAATGATAGTAATGTGTTTTGCCTTCAAGCCAATGTTGCTGTAAGTTTATGGATTTTAAAGCTGCTTGCATTCATATTTTCTAATGAGGAGGTCACAGTGTCAAAAGCTTAGCTATTCAAATGTAGAGATGCTTATTTAAAGATATTTCTTCTGAAATCATAACAATTTGAATGTTTGAATAAGAGCAAACTCAGATATGCATGTCTTTGATGTTAAAAAGGCACCTCTACAACCCACACCATCGCTGTCATCCCATTAAATTCAACAATCCTGCAGAAGTCGTAGGACTAGGAGATCACCTACTTTTTGTAACCTTTATTGGGTTTCTGTTATCTTTAATTCATGCCAGAACTTTTTTCATTACCATTTTGTTGTTTAACCTGTACACTCTTGTACATAATATATGCACATCTCCATCAGTTTAGTAGTCTAAGTGAATACAACGTGAATGAAAATGGGGACCTTTTGAACACTCTAGTGTGAGTTCAGACCACACATCCACTGTATTTTTCCCCCATGCAAGTGACATTTCGACTCCTCATCCAGTCATGGAATTATTTAAGGCTAATGCAGCTGTAACCTAAACTAAGCCAACCCTAATGTTTTTTTAAAGTGAATGCAGATAGTTCTCTGTTAAATTAAAAGTCAATAGCATTCCATAAGCGACCACAACATGAACTCTGGGTTTGTGCTTTTAGTTTTAACATGGCATACAGTTCATAAAATGGCTTTATGTAAGCAAACTGATATGGTATAATTGCTTCACTTACTAACTTATTTCACACTATTTTTCTCTTACACCACATTATATTTTAATAATTTTGCTTTTTGAATAAATTTGTAATTTTGTTTTAAAAAATAGAAAATCCTGGGTTTACTTCGAAAAAGGCTTGTAGGAGAAAATTCAATATAAACATTCATATATGCATGAAGGTTTTTGTCTATATTTATGCCATGCATGTACTGATGAGCTCCAAGATGTTTCCCAAACCTTTCACCCTGTGAGCAATGGGATGAGTTCACATTGCTCACAAAACAAGAAAGAAATGTTTCTTTATGTAAGAGCAGCAAATTAACCTAAATAACTGGGTACAAATCATTTTGTTCCATATGGTGGCTAAGCAGATGCAAAGTTTTGTCTGGTTTACATTTTTTAACAGTTGAATGTATTGTGATATTGCTTTATTGCATTATTTATTTCTTAAACACACAGTAATTATTGGGATAAATACTATTAGCAGTAATAGGAGCGATGCCTTCATTAAAAATCAATTAGACTGTGTCAGATATATAATTAAATGACTTTGATCCACAAAAGGAAAATGAACACAGCCATTTTACTCTGTGTCTTAGTTTGGTGGATCACTTCAATCAAATATAATACAGCCCCCATATTTTCTGCAATTGGGCGCAGTTGGATGTAAATGGAAACGCACTCATCTTTGACCATTATTTTATTACAGGAGATCTGTTCAGAGTAATCTTCATTATCTGTAGTTATGGTCTAGCTGGATTTGGTGATTAGAATTCAATTACAACTTTGGTCACCCTATAATTAAAGTGGCAGTTTTGTCTCTCAATCTGTACAATTCACAAGTGCACCATTGATCAAACATGGGATAGAAGTAAAACATGTGCCTTGCACACTAATATTCACCCCAAATAAAAATCAATGTAGAAGTTTCTGCTTGTCACAGAGGCCTGCGGCACCTGTCCCTTATTAATGTACTCATTGTCTCCGTTGGGTGATTGGTTTATTTTGTGCACATGACTGGGTGTCTTTTGTATTTAGTTTCTGTCGTCCATTTTCCCCGTGCACGTCTTTGTTTCGGTAATATCCCAGTGTAAGTTTGTTTGTTTCGTTCCCCCCTTTTCTGTTGGTGTCCCTTTTAATAATAAATCCGTTTTGTTTTTATCCCGGTGTCTCCGAACTCTCCTTCCGCGCTCAACCACGGTACATCCCCGCGCATGTTATATCCGTGGGAGCGTTTTCATCCAGCGGACCGGCGTACGCAATTTTCTCAGCGTAGCCGTTCCCGGAAAACGCTCACCAGGCGCAAGCGGCGTACACTTTCCCTCCCACGTAGCCGATCTTTCGGGAACGAGCGGCTTGCTAACACTGCTCAATACCAAATTTTACTATTTGTTGAAAGGATTGAAAAACAAAACAAAGGATGTATTTTTTTCTAATAAGCTAGAAAATATAAATTTATAACTGCTATTCTTTTATTCAGTAATTCAGTCAAAATTGTCTTTTTATGGAAATTTATAGATACATTAAAATGTTTCATCATTTGCTCTCTGAAGATGAGGAAGAACATTTAAATGAAAACTAGAGTAGTAAATGTGGACAGACAATTCAATATCCTGTCTGTTCACATGCATGGGCACGACTTCATTCATTTATCTGTTCTCATTTTGATGCAGTTACAGGGTTTTGACCACATGAGAAGATAAAAATAGGGAAGCACAAGATTCTCTCATGCACAACAGCAACTCTAGCCCTTACCGCACTGATGCGTGCATCTATGTTTTCTCTGAGACAGCAGATCCCAGAGCTTTAAGTATATCTTGCACTAATGTGGATTGATGAGAACAGGGGCTGCTGTATGCACAAAGCAAAACTCCTGGGAGTGCATGTGAAAAAGGGACCCGAATTTACAGTGGTAATTTATCAAAGACAGAGTTGATTTCGAATTCCATTCCAAAGCACATGGCTCACATGGGTAAAATGTGCAAACTGATAGATATGCAATCACCAAGCACTTTATTAGTAATACTTTGCAAATATATTCACTGGTATAGTGTATCTAATAAAGTGCTTGGTGATTGCATATGAAATGGACTGTGTGGTAATTTACCCAAACAGCCACATATTTCTACTCTATGAATCTCAAATCTAGTGTACATTCACTCACTCCCTCTTTCTATACTCATTGTCAATGTTAATAATGCAGCTTACATATAGATGCACTTTTAGTTACAGATTGTTGTAATTCTGTTTCTTTGCATTCATTGGAAGTTTACTACTGTATATACTCAGTTCTCTGTTGGACAAACCCACCAAAGCGCACATATTGTTTAGGTGGTGAATCCTTCACAGCACTGCTGTGACACCGATGCGGTGGTTGAGTGACACTATTATCAATATTATCACTGTGCACTGTACACTCTCTTTGACACTTCATTATTACACCTTATTGAAATCAAAGACGTAGCTCATCTCTTCTTGCACAGTTTGTTAGTCATCCTCTATTTTTAACAGTATTTACAAGGCACAGCCTACAGGTAGCTGGTGATTATTTACATACATACATACATACAGTGTGTTGTTGTAGAACTACACTGCATCTCTTTCATAAGGTGAAATGATCAAAAGGGTTAACAATTGTAGAAACATAAAAGCATATATAACAAGTTCTTATTTACATTACCACATACTAAGTCATGTGGCAAGAAGCACACAAGCAGAATAGCAACAAGACAATTTTTTTCCAAAACATGAAATGACATGGTAATACATTGAAGCATATGGTAAAATATATATGACTGCTGGCGGTGCAGCGTGTGAAATAACAGAGAATATTTAGGCATGTCTTCAGGAAAAAGTGTTGATTTTTCTTTTTTTCTTTGTTGCTAACTCTCCTTACTTGTCCTTGTCATTGTCTCTTCATTACTCATCATGCAAAGATATATCAATATGATCATTATCACTCCCAAACATTGGACAGCCAGATTCTGCACACAAGGAGAAATATTAAAAGCCACCTCTTTGTTACAGGTTGCTCCTTTGGAGCTGCTCTTTCTGGGCAGTATGCTGGTAAAAGTGGGCATGCAAGATCCAAGCACATGAACCAAAAAATACAAAAGACAGTTTAACAAGTTTGGATAGTATCCTCAGGGCATGTGTGTATTTATTATGCCACCATTGCAATAAATGATACCTTGGATACACGTACTATTTCTACTGCATGTCGGAAATGACATTTACCTTGGAAAACATGCACAATGAAAGTAAAACAAATAAAAGAAACATAAGAAAAACTAAGGAAGGCACGCTGGTTTACTGGTTAGCATGTCCACCTCACAGCGCTTAGTGGTTAGCATGTTTGCCCTTTACTCCACCTCCACCTGAGATCAGCAGAGGGTTAGTGTCTTAAGGATTGCCACTCTCCTTTCCTTTTAGTGAACACTGTAAAACTGACTGAACAGACAGCTAGTGGCCTTACCACATGTGCCGCTTTCCCTCCTGCTCCTATGAATGACTAGCGACACAGCCATAAAAGTACGATTCCGAAAATGATAGTAATGCACGACACGGACACGGTAGCATTGAACTGTAATAAAATATGTGCGGTAGGTGATTTTTGAATTTGCCAGTGCAAGTCCGATAAAAAGGCAACATATGAAGTCTCAGCACTGAAGCTCTGGACCTTCGAGTATTTAAATGCTTAGGGCAGGGAGCAGTAATTGGCTTCAGGTGGAAGTAACGTGTCTGCAGGTGGAATACATCATGGATGTATCCAGGTCTAATCAATGTGGAAAACTGCAGTGCTACATGATGTCCATGGCTAGAGGATTTTTGAATTTTGATGTAACCTTACACTTTGTAAGATTTATTTTAAAAAAGCCTTTTAATAGGCATTTTGACCATCAGGTTCACAAGTCTCTGTGGCTTTGTCTGTGATAAAAGCAACACAGAACCTCTGAAGAACACATATTCCTTGTTCTCAGGAAAGGTTAAAACACTTTTTTAATGCATGAATGATGAAAAGGCTGAGTGTTGGGTTGTGACTTTAAAATACCAATCCTTGTGTCTGTATAAACCTGCCTAATGAGCACTTAAGTCTTACATCATGTACTGTGAGCCAAATTTTTTAAAAATATGAGCTGTGTGTGAACACAAAGGTCTGAATTTGTCCTCATCCTCATCCTCCAAGCTCATATATATAAAGGCCTTGTTTTTTGATTAGTGTTTGTTTTGGGGTGTTATCACAACTTAATCAATACACAGTGTATTGCAGAGCCATATGATGCCAAAATGCCCCTTCGAGAGATAGCTTGGAAAAAAGAATCATTTGAGAACTCTGCATCAGTAAAAGAAGTCTCCTCAGGCACACATCCACAGAGAAGAGATAATATCTACCACATAGGTAAAGATTTCCAACATGTGTGTGCCCATATGCTGCAAGCCACTGGGGGCTATCAACTTTTCCACACATCACCGCAGATGGCTATTTTCATCCCCTGAGATCATTGCATTGTCATCATCCCTCCAGATGTGTCATTTACTGATGCATAGTTCAGGACACCCAACAACTCAGTAAATACCCACATCTGTGCTCAACCTACCTCTGTGTGACTTATACAAAAATAGGAACAGTCAAAAATCCCCAGGAGAATATTCCCAGTTGACATTCTTGCCACATTTTTTTAAGCATTTTTCAGCTTATCCTCTGTGCCTTATGTTCTGGATTCAGCAACTGTGAATAACACCTTCTCTTTTTGGTGTTTAAGAAGGAAAATGTGTACACCATCATGACATTTGAAGCTGAGCTTCAGGCACATTTTATTCAATATGCAACACACACCTATGCTCATTGCTGTAAACTTGTATTTAACAATAACTGAAGACGTAGGATGATGCATGTCCCTGCTTGGGCAGTTTCTGGTTTACTTTGATGTTGCTTAACATCCCTTTTTAATGTGCTAAACAAAAAAGCAGGAACTTTGATGTTTAAACACAGTCATCTTCAAATCAGTGTTCACAGAATGCTGTCATGCTGTCTACACAATACACAAACCATTTTGGGTTTATTATCAGTCCAGCCGCACTGCCGTATCTGATCAACTCAGACAATCGCAAGACACATTAACACAGCATCAACATAATCAATTTCACTACAGTGTTCAAAAAGTCTTTCTTTTTTAAGATTTAGATACCCACCTTTTTGCTGCCCACAAGTCTCAGAAAAGCCATAAAGAACTTACAAAACTGACAGCACATGTATTTCTACCCTAATTTAGGACCTGATATATTATACATTTATATTACAGATGTATGAAGAATTCATGAACAGAGAAATGAAGTTCATTACTTTCAAGCATAAGAAGGCGTGATAGATTTTACTCTGTTCCTCTTTTCAACCATACAAAATCTTTGTAGATAGTTGCAACAAGCCTTATTGCTGTAGTGTTTGCCTTAAATACAGTGTCTTTTATCTGCTCTGCATGCTGTCACGTTTATTGCAGCTCTCTGCAGACTGTGTGGTAATTACATGCCTGTTGGAGCGCTGGATTGAATAAAAGGTGTCTACACTTACCTGCAGAATGACTGAAGAGAGATGAAACCATCTGTGGATTTGATACTGTGCTACTGTAACCGGGAAGCAGCTGTTAAACTCGTATTTACTCACATGCTTTTACTTGCTGTGTCTGGAAAACTAGTTTTGAATCTAGTAATTCATTTATTTATGACCCAACTCAGTTGTTCATTCATGTATTCATCATTAATAAGAATTTTATTTTGATGAGAGCAATGCAGTGAGACTGGAATCACTAGACATAAGGTCCACATTAAAGCACTGGAAGCTATCAGACATCAATCCACACTCAAACCCATTTAGAACCAAATTGATATGCAAAATCATGTTTTTGGGATAAGCTAGGAAACTGGAGCCACTCGGATGAGGAAAAACATGCTGGATTTGAAACAAATAATATGTGTGCACTCAGAGTCTGGCAGTGCAAAAATTACAAATTACCTACCATTTGCAAATTTCTTCCCAAAGGACTAATTTCCCATTATTATTATTTCCTCCAGTCACCAGGATACTGTCTTTATATAAAGTGGAATTTAACTGCTGATAATGTTTTATCTTCAATTGAATCTAACACATTTAAATTTAAGAAATATATGTATGTATGTATGTATGTATATATATATATATATATATATATATATATATATATATACATATATATATATATATATATATATATATATATATATATATATATATATATATATATATATATATATAAAACAGACTTAACAGAGTGGCTTAGTGGATATCATGTCCACCTCTCAGCACTGAGGATCAAGATTTTGGAAACCGATCAGGGTGGAGTTTCCATGTTGTTGCCGTGTCTGCAAGGGTTTTCTCTGGGTTCTCTGCTTTCATCCCACAGTCCAAAAAGATGGATTCATGGTGAGTTGGCTGCTTTAAAATTGCCCCTATAAAGTGTGTGTGTGCGTGTCTGTTTAAGTGAATGTGTACTCAGAAATGGATAGGCGCTCTGTGCTTGGTGAATATGCCTGCATTGTTCTCCCCTAGATAAACATGGGAAACGTGCCATTGACCCTAGTATATGATTTAGTGGTAGAGAGATGAGATGTATATATAAGGTGGCTTCCACAATAAGTTTGCCTTATATATTTAATTTGATTTCTTCTTCTTGGCTGGTTTTATTTATTTCACCACATTTTAGAACATTTCTAGTTTCTCTTACATGAATGAATCAGCAACATCTAAAGCAATTCTCAATTCTTTCTAACAGTAGACCAAGGTTTTCCCTGCACATAAATGATGTTATATACTGTTGAGAATTCACCACATCTCTCCATTTTGTGTAATGATTATTCCATTTGTCCTGATCGTTGCTAGCCTAAGATTTTTTTTATTTTTTATTTCATTACCTAATGTTATTTACGGACGATTTCATCCAAAGTGACTTGTGAGTATCCAAACTTTATGGTTGGTTTTACAACACAGACAGCATTGTTACCACACCATGTGTTAAGGGCCTTGCCCAAGGGCCCACGTTGTCAAATTATTGGTAGACTGACCACTAACCTATTATGCTGCATAAAGAATGTGTATTATATTCTACTCTTTTTAAAAAATTTACCAACAAAAAATGTAAAAGCTCAGCATTGCCAAAACCTTGCCTGAATGCCTGTTCCTTTATCCCTTTGTTTTACACTTTTTCACAATGTGTTGGGTAAGCATTTCCTCCATGTCTATTCCCTTTCTCATGACAGCCATTGTATAGTGCAACAATAATTAGCCACACTTTGTTTGTGGGTCACATTTATCCCTGACATTTTCAATTACAACAAATTACATGCCAAAAATAAATAATTAGAGAAGGAAGACTGAGTAAGCGTGCCAGACATCGTCACCTGTTTCTAATTGGTGTAATTTGGTTTGAATTGCATCATGAAGCTTTGGGTGTCACAGGTAACACTTAGATTAATTGTGCAATTGTTCACTTGGTTGTATCTGAATGAGGTAATTGCAGATCCTGTTTTGAAGATTCTGTTTTGAACGGGTCGGGACCCAATGAATGAACCAACAGTTTTGCAGGATACACTGTGGTGAGTCATCTGTATCTGTCTTAAGGCTGTCCTTGTAAACCACATGCATGCATAATACATGTGGTGGGACACTGTGAAATTCTTTGGAAGATTAATGGTTACAGGAAGGCCCTTTTAACTTGCAAAATCTTCCAAAAAATATGCAGAATTCTTTATACTTAAAAACAGTATCATAAAAGGGTATTTCATCTCATACCACTAGACTCCACAAAAACATAATCATGAACAAGCTAAAACTATCAAGACCAATATGAGTTAATAGGTTTAGTCAAAATTGCATTAATTGTATTAATGATGGCGGGTAATGGTTTTGAGGTGAGCGTGCCAAACCTTGTGTCTCAAACTGTTGCTACAAACCATGTAATTGTTTACAGTCTTTTTATCCTGCAGCATCAATATTCCTATTTACTAAAACTAATTGGCAAACCTTGAAAAATAGTAGGTCCAGTTGCTTATGACCACATTAGATTTTTTTGACTGCTACTGTACTGTTTGGTAGATGTGACAAGCATGTAGAAATATCCTATCAGTCTCTTTTTTATCTTAAAGTTTGCCCTGCTACGCTTCGCTTCGCTACACTCTCTGCCTAAACTCTCATGAGAAACTAAAAAGTCAGGCCATGGACTCATATTGTATTATGAAATAAGTTTTATGCCAGAATTCTTATTGCCATTTCAACATAACCAATGCACATACCAGATTATTACAAACTACTTTTAATGGATTTTTTTAGCCATTGTTTTATTTGATATTTTTGAGACTGTAAACAGTGTAGTGTTAAGAGGAGGGTAATATGTATGGTTTGGATTTCTATGCCAACCATGAAGAGACCTCTGAAGCCTTTTCTGAAAATCACTATTGATTTATGCTATTGCTCACCATTTTCATTACCTATTTTACTAAGGGTATTCTGAAAGGTTTGGGGTGAAGGATATCCAATTTAAATCCAAATTGGTTGGGCAGTACAGGAATATTTTTCAGCCTAGGTCAAAACGCATTGAATGTACATAATACAAGCTGCATGAAAAAGTGGCGTGTGTGTGTGTGTGTGTGTGTGTGTGTGTGTGTGTGTGTCTGAGTGTCCTTGGGGCAGAAAAAGTAGGGTGAAGAGAAAAAGTGAGAACAGAGGGAGAGATAAAGATATGAGGATACAGGCACTGACAAACATTATACAGAGCAGAGGAACGAGTGCAGGAAGATAGAAATTACTAATGGAGTTCCTCATGGAAACACAGCTGCTAATGAGGGAGCAAAGCAAGAAAGGGTCAGGCATGGGGGCACAGAGATATAATTGTTATTCAGTGCACAGGTAAGAAAGGTCCAAGATCACAACAGAGGATTTGATAATGCAAAAGCAGTCTTTGCCATGCCATCTATTTTACCCGTAATCTTTATTTAGCAAAACGAGACACACATTCTTAAGTGGCATTATAAGTTAAGCCATCCACTAGTCCCAGGAAACTTAACAGTGTAAGTCAGATAAAAAAATGCAACTGCACCACATTAATATATGTTCAAAGTTGGTCATATCAAGTTGGGTTCTTAAGCTTCTAGAATGTAAAATAGAAAATGGTTGGGTAAGTAAACAGACAGGGTTACTGTGGATGGCTTAAAGACCTTGTTTAACAATAAAAGAATAAAAATAAATTTGCAAAAAATAATTTCTAAAAATATATTTTCAGTCTAAGACCTGTCCTAAAGCCAGTATGCAGAGTGCAGTTAATAACGTTTTAGCATGTGGAAAGTTTTCACCAAATTTTGTGTAAGTAGCACTTGAACACATGTTTTGCACTTAAACATAATAGAAGAAAAACATTGGTAATTTTTACTGATTTATCAAGAAATTAAGCAAGGTTATAATTAAGGTGTTTTTTTGCCTATTTAAATTTAACATTGCATGTTTTCAAATGTCATTTAATGGACGCTTTTATTCAAATGAAGCACAGGGTTGACCACAGCATCCCTGGAGCAAGGGCCCACATTGGTTTGAATCCACAACCTTCAGATTAATAGCCCTGCACCCTAACTACTAAGCTACCACACCCCACACAGTATGCTTTACCGAGTTATGAATACTGTGGACTCAGTAAAACAAAAAATGGAACAAGTCACCTTTCTCACATGACTGGAGCAATTCTGATTACTATCAACATCCATATAGCATAGAGGGTCATCAATTTCAAACTCTTAGCACATAAAAACAAACTCACTTATAAAAAGATAAGACATGCCCATCTATCTCCAGCAGATATCAGATGTAAGACTAACTTGTCAGAACAGCACAAAGACCAGAAAAATGATCTCACATACTCACCGTAGCATTTCTTCGACATTTTTTTTAAATGAAATTGAAATTTGACAGTTTTGAAACATATAAAATTCCCTTATTTTAAAGGGAGGGCATGTGGCTTTAAGATAAGGTTGAAATATTTTTCATTTACAGTTTGTCTGTGGTGGAGCTAGGAAGGGTGTTGCCCACTCAGATAAATCATCTCTCCATTCAGTGGAAACTCAGCATTATGCGTTTTCATAATGTTGTCGTTAAACATGCATCACTTTCTGTTCATTATTTTGAGAGTGGTGTTAATGATTTGACTGTTTCTTTTGCCCACATGCAAAAGTAATGCCATAATTAAATTTAGCTACCTTCTGCTTAATCTTATACTAGGGACTAGGGCATCGGGGTGTTCCCCATGCCCATCCAGGGGAGAACCAGGACAGTATGCCACTCCGTCACTATATTAGGGTCACCGGGGGGGGGGCGCTGGGCAGATACACCCAGGACACGGCACCAATTCATCGCTTAGCTTCCCACAGCCAGTGCATTATAATTTAATACAGACAAAATTAATATTTCCGCTTTTACCTATATCCATCCAAGATGTATTATATATAGCATTAGTACATGTTAGTGCAATACAGCATGCTTTTTTTAAGACTTGTATAATTTCCACCCATATTCAGACATCCATTCACCACAGCTATATATTTGCTTGCTAAAAATAATTGGAATATGTTATTTTCTATTTCCTATGAATAAGCCCCATTAAATACAGGCTAAAAATATGTATTTTGATAAAGAATTACCACGTATTCACATTAAAGGTCACAGAGAAATGTGCAGCAGTTAATGTTTTATTTCTGAATACAACACTCAGGGGGCTGGCCTCTGCTCAGCACCAACAAATTGCAAAGCATGCCTGTTTTCCAAATTATGCAGAAATGATTCTTGATTGTCCTTGTTGCAATATGGGCCAATTTGTGAAGTCTCTAGTTTAATATGGACTCCTCAGTTCTTTCAGTGAATAGATATATAAAACCCAACTGTATGTGCACTGACACTAAAAGGTCAATGTACGAAGAAGGTTGTTTAATTTAAATTGTTTTTCACATTATCACTATAAAACATTTGTTGCCTCCCTTATCTAAGTCATTAGCTTGTAACTTTTTGTAATATTTCTAGAATTTAGTGCTGTCCTATCAGCTGTAGTTACTTAAATGTTTATTAAAATCCAACATTAGTATTTAAAATAGTAAAACTTTATGTGCAGAACATATTATTAATAAATCTTATGCTAATCAGTCGAAATCCAAAAATATGTCTATTGAAAGTTTTACTCGATTGCATAAATCACTAAATGTCAGTTTATACTCATTGTAAGATGACATTCAAGTAACACTTCTGGTTGATTTTCAGTAATCAATAACTCCCGACATTTGCAATTGATATTTTTATTGACATTTCACGTAAGACTTTATTCATTTAGACTTGCCTAGCATTGCTGATTTGTACCGCAGTAGCCTGCTGATCGAGGGTGAAAGTTCAGCATTTAACATGCTCCTGTTAATGGGTCCGGCAAGGGCCCTAACCATATGAGAATTTGTGTAGTGGACAGGGTTGAGATTTTGTGGCAGCCACTAGCCTGATAAAAATTAGACGCAGGTTAATTAGACGTTTTCTATGCTTCTCTGTCCTTACTCCCAATGACTAATTCGGTTAAGGTCTCATATTTTGCTGTAACTAAGTTGTTGTCCAATATGTAGAAAATTAATAAACAGAGGACTTCTAGGGTTCTACCTCTTAAAATATGTGGTATAAAATGGATATTAGGTTACATAGTCAATGCTAGAATACCAGGCAGAAAAATTTAATTAAAT
The DNA here is from genome assembly GCA_019802435.1 of Corydoras maculifer. NCBI lineage: Eukaryota > Metazoa > Chordata > Actinopteri > Siluriformes > Callichthyidae > Corydoras > Corydoras maculifer. The sequence continues at coordinate 444,942 of JAFMOD010001722.1, forward strand.
ATTTAATCAATATTGAATGTAATGTTGTTTATCTGCACGTGTAAAACAATATCATACGATTGTATATCATACAAGATATACTTTTACTAATGTAAGAGTTTTATCTTTAGTTCTGTATATGGCATTCTTTGTAATTGGTACTATTTTTTCAATGCTTGTAACTATTTTTTATTTATTGTTCAATATTAAGGACAAGTTCTTTAATTGGATGAATATATTTTTCTTGGGACAGACAAATGAGTATATCAGATGTGCACACCTACTTGACCCTGCTAATTAAATAATCTGTTAAATCAGATGTATATAAGTGAGGGATCATGAAACTGTGATAAGTCCATCCCCTTTAGGACTGGCACTGGACATTCTGCAACAGTTAATCTATAAATGGCAGAAGGAGGAAAGACTTACTTTGTCAGTTTAAGCCAAGGATTTTAAAGCCACGAACTTAGGGAAATTGATTGCTCCTTACCTGATTGGCATGGCACTAAATACAGAATTGCCAAATGAGGAATTAAACTCCGTATTGACTTGGACATTAAGTGTAAATCGTTTATTTTTTAAAGGACAATTCTATACTTAAGAGCATGACCTGTATTTTACATGTAATACAATTTCGGGGAAACTCCTGATTAATTAAGATTTTTAAAATCTGACAGTAGCTTCTTTTTTAATGTGTCACTGTATTGATGGGCTGTTACAGCTGAATGCCTGTTGAAATATTACAAAATTAAAAATTGATCTAGAGTGGATTTAACACCAGTTTTATTCATTCATGTATTATAATGGATTTCACCAAGGAAAAGAGACCAATCAATATACATAACAACTCGGAATTGATTTTGGTGTGCCTACAGTCTTGCTTATCCTAATGTAAAATGAATGTCAAAGCTAAAGTGGAACAAGATAAAATTATTAACATCAGCATAACTCTGAAGTGGAAATGCACCATTTCATTTGTTGGTAGATTCCATGCACAGTGCAGTCCAGTTACACAACTCACATATTTTAAATTTAACTTTCCTATCATTAAATTAGTTACATCATCATAAAGGTTTTAGACATTTCCTGTCATATAATCCCTCTGTTTATTACCTTTCCTTTATGTTCAATATTAAGCTCTGTTTGTATTTTGACATCTGACAGAACTTTTTGGACTCCGTGGTCTTTGTTGTATAGGTTTCCAAGGGCTTTGCTTGATGACTTTAAGCTCAGAACTCTTAATATGTTCAGATCGGTCAGTAAATTGAAATTGGGTCAGTTTAAAAATTCTTAATTTACATAATGCTAATTCAGGCTGTAAGGTAAAGCTATAACATTTTTCAGTGTTAAGAGCTGAAGTGTGTCACCATTGTGTGATTCTTTTCCTTCCAATTTCCACAAGCAGAAAAAGAAAAATTAACATGAGAGGAAGCTGAAGTTCCAGCACACTGGATTCAATATGAGGTCATTGAGCAATCATTGCCCATCTCAACCCATAAAATGAGCCTCAAATTGTGAGGAAAAAGAAGGCAAGTTTTGACAGCCGACGTGCAAATATGAGGCAATAGAATCTCAATGAAGCCTGAAAAAGGGAATGCATAAATAGATTAGATTGAATGTGCCTAAGCTGCATGGAAAGCAAATCTAATTACGAAGCTGCTGTGTCTCCTGATTTAGCAAAGGGAGATTTGCCCAACAGAATCAGCAGAGCTACTCAGTGAGGCAAGAACCATCAATGATGAGACGCATCCATTTGAAGCTGTTGTTACATGAAATCCAACTATTGGAGCTGAAGACCCTCTCTGGAACACAGCAAATTTCTATTTCATATATACAGAAAACCAGAACAACTCCACTGTCCAAACCAAAAAGCACAAGTGTCTCAAAAGAAGTCATATTGGTCCCAGGTTTCTGTGAGAAAAAGTTAGCTGGTGAGATGAGAGCTTATAAGCATCCTTTGCCAAAGATGTGATTAGTTTTTTATTAATCTCCTGCAGCTGTAATTCTTGACAGGAAATAAGAACCCCTGGATATGAATTTACCACAAAAAGTCAATTACCGCATGCTAAGTGAAGCATGCCGTGGACCAGTCAAGATAACCTGAACATTTCCCATCAGTTTTTGCTATATTTCATCTTGCTATCTCTAGGGATTTCATTGAAGCACAATTTGATGAAAGCCAAGAAGATAAAATGAGTTTGTAAGACATTTTGATTATAAGCCTAAAATTTTAACTTGTGATTACTGATATCGCTGTTGTCATGCATTGTCATTGCATTACACTTTTCCTTGGGGACATCATGTATTCCATATAATACCTCCCTTGCTTTGGATTCTTACATGGTAATACGTGGTGCAATGGTCCATGGTAGTAATGCTTCCTTTTCTATTTGCGCTTTTATATCTAGCTAATGGTAAAAAATATATTTATTTTTTAATACCTCAGTTGAATGGCAAAGATGGAAATGCACACTAATCTTACACTAATTCATTTTAGGAACTCTTTTATAATTAAAGTTCATTTACATTAATTATGTGTCATTAAATAAAAGTTCACTTATATTTCTCTCAGTGTTTCCTTGGGAATTTTAATGTATCTGCATAATTGAAATATCTCAGCATCTTAATAGGTCATGCAATTAAAAAGATATTGAAAGAACCGCATCCAAATGACTTTAGCACATTATAAAGCAACACAGGAATATATGACTGACTGCCTAGAACCAAATCACTGAGAAGATATTTAAAGCAGCTGTAATTATGTGCTTTGTATATGTCCTTTAAAATAATGATGAATGAAAAGTAACAAATGAAAAAATCTTACTGACTTTTTTTTGTAATTGTGAAGATTTATTTCTCTTTTGATACCTGCCTTCTTTCATCCAAGTTTTAAAATGAGCCACCTCCTGTTTTATTCAAGTTATATTAGTATGAGGGAAGAAGAAATAATTTAAGTTTAAAAGGAGTAACACCCCAAAGTATCTACCATTCAAAGCATTCACTAATTTACCGTGAAGGCTGTTCATGACAGTGCAGATAAAGAATTGCCAATGTCCTTTCATGCAAAAAGAAAATGGGCAATTACAGAAAATCACATAGATAAACAATCACACAGGCACCAGCAGTACACAAACTGCAGTGGAGCTCTCGAAGAAAAAATCTATAATTTATTGGCGAGCAATGTGTGGGAGGAAGAAGAGCAGAAAGTTACTTGAGTTTATTTGAAAATCCTATAATCTAATAAACATATTTTATAATACCCAAAGACTGAAATCTTGATTGTTACTGTTATTGTCTGTTATTATTATTCATTCATTCATTCATTATCTCCCGCTTATCCTCTATTAGGGTCGCGGTGGGGTTCCCCATGCCCATCCAGGGGAGAACATCTCCGGCGCTGGGCAGATAGACCCAGGACAGGGCGCCAATCCATCGCTGGGCACACACTCACTCACACAGACACACTCTAAACGGGGCAATTTTGAGAATTCAATTAACTTGATCCATGTTTTTGGACTGTGGGAGGAAACTGGAGAACCCGGAGGAAACCCACGCAGACACGGGGAGAACATGGAAACTCCACCCAGATGGGGATTCGAACCGGGAATCCCTAGCGCTGAGAGGCGAACGTGC